>CM076573.1:642436643-642595609 GCA_034641835.2 Pinus albicaulis | reverse complement strand
TAGGCTGGACCATCAACCGTCGAGGCTGCACTATTGACTGAGTAGGCCTCCACTACTACTGCTTATATTGATGTTGTACTACCACCGCCAACTGATGCATCCATCAGTATTAGTGATCATGATCATGATCAGGCTTGACCATCGACCATTGAGGTTGCACCCTTTACTGAGCAGGCCTCCACTTGTACTGCTATTGATGTTGTTATACTACCACCAGCTGATCCATGACATTTATATTACAGTTGTATATTTTTAACATTATTCAGTTATATATATATGTATATATATATATGGTCCATGTATTTTATGCTCATGTTGCAGTTGTACTTAATTTACATGTTGGTGATCATCATGATGTGGCGCATATTGTTAGGTCATGTTAGATATGTTCATTTAATGTTTAGCTTGTAGATAGATGTGTATATGTGATAGCATGAGTTATTTGGTATGAGATGTATATTTGATTGTGTTGTGATGATGTTAATATATAATGTTAATTTGATGTTTGAATGTGATTTTTAGTCGAATATGATGTTTGTACGATGGTTATCATGATCGTGATGATGTTTATTAATTAATTTAATATTAAATGACCATGATATTTTTTAAATACTATGTCGTGATTGTAATTGAAATTTAAATTTTATCTGTATGTAAAATTGTAAAATTGTATTTGTATTTGGGGCTTTGTGAAAATATCAGCAACATTTTCACAAGTATTACAATATTCAATAAAAATTTCCTTAGACTATATCTTTTCTCTAATAAAATGAAATTAGGCATCAACATGCTTTGTCCTTGCATGAAAAATCAGATTATTTTCCAACTTGATTGAGATCTGGCTGTCACACTTGATCACTATAGCTTGCTTTTTTTCTTCTCCAACATCTTGAAGAACTCACCTCAACCAAACAAATTCACAAATTGTTTCACACAAGGATTTGTACTATGCATTTGTAGATGACAAAGATACAATTGGTTTCTTCTTGTTGCTCCATGAAGTAATATCGAATCCAATATTGAATGCATAACCTGTAGTAGATCATTTATCATTCGGATTACCGACCCAATTTGAATATGAGTAACATGTCAGCTCAACATAAAATGAATAAGTATATTTAAGGCCAAAATCAATTGTACCTTTAAGATACCTGAGTATTTCTTTTGCTTCTCTCCAATGAAATTATAGAGGTCTTGTCATAAACTAGCTTAGCACACTAACTGAATATGCAATTTCTGGTCTAGTTGTAGTAAGATAATTCAAACTCCCAACTAGTTGTTTGTACAATGCACCATCAACCCCTTTTGAACCATCATCAAGATGAAGCTTCACATTCTGTTGCATAAGAACTAAATGAGCTTTGCACTGATCATGGGAAGGTGAAATTTGAATTGTTTAGGGAGATGCTAGGTTTGGAAATCAACCTTTTCTCCATTAAGGGGGGAACTTATAAAATAATGGAGAAACCATATTGTTAACATTTTGTTTGTAATTACGAAGTAGTTCCTATTTTATAGTAGGTCGTTACATCTCCCTAACTAAATGCCAATGTATAGGTTTGTATTGATTGATTTTTGAATTCAATGAATGTGTTCAGAGTTGTGGGCAGCCTCAGGGACTCCTCTCCTGAGGTTTTCCAATTTCATTCAACTTTTGTCCTCCTTTATTTCTAGTAATAAGAAGACAAACTGGAAATCATAGATTGCATGGTTGAAGAAATAATTTAGAAAATATATGACAAGTTTGGTACCAAAACTAGAAAACTGAAACCATTAAATCAAACAGGAATTCATGGATTGAGCTATATAACTGAGCTATTATTTAGATTCACTTTTCTGATAAGTTTTTCATTTTCATGTCCAAACGACCAGCTTCTTCTCAAAAATCTATTTGAATTCTTCAGCATTGTATCATGCCCCTCTTTTTCACTGACATGTTGGTTCTCTTTTCCCTGTAATTGCTGATCTTTTCTTTTCATGGAAAATTGTTTTCTAGTGGAATTTTTTTGTTAAATCTATTGTCATTGTTATTGGAATTAGCAATGTTGTCAATATATTTTAGAGGTCTTTGTTTAGGGTAGCCAATGGAGCGGCAAAATTCAATAACTTTCCTTTCATATGGAATTTCATCCAGATAAGAATTAGCAACGTTCAGGTTTGATGGATTAATGGAGTTATCTTTGATAGAAGCAATAGGAATTGTTGCTACCCAACCAAGAGGCAAAGGGAGATCCCTTCCCAATCCCGCTCTGATTTGACCATTTTCTTCATATCATAGGGAACATTTATTTTCATACGATAGTCCTCCTCCTGGAAGGAGATTTTGATATGAGAGAAGGTAAAGAATGGACAGTTGAGGCAACATACTACTTAGGCAATAGTGGAATATTGAAAGTGATAGGAGAGAATTTATAACATAATGATCTTCTATGGAAACAAATTGGTTTCCTTTTAGATGCAATGTGTGTAGAGCACTTGCTTTTGAAGGGGGAATAGAACTTGAAATTTAGAGCCGGTGGGACATGTTTAGGAAATATTCTTTTAAAGGGAGAAAAAAAATGGTGTATTTGGGTGATAAAGACATGCTTAGGAGTTTTGTTTCCAAGGGAGAAAATATTTTGGGGAATTTGGAGGTTGTAACATTTTTCAGACTCTTTTTCCAGAGGAAATGAAAACTTCTGAAATATAGAAATTTTCTGACTCGTATAAAGCATGGGGTATGTCTAGAAGCATTGGAAGGAACATAAATTTTAACCCTAAGAGGCTGTCGAATTTTCCTAACCGATGTTCTAATCGTCACTTTCGACGAAGGGGAAATTTTCTTTATCATTGGGGAATTTAGGTTGACTGGAGGTTCATGAGTATCTATGTTTTGAGGAGCTCATTCATTTTCCATGCATAGAGGAGAAGTCTATCTGAATTCTTGTTTTCCTTGCATGGAGGAGAAGACTAACTGAATTCTAGCACACTATTACATAAGGTAATGATTTTTTAGGCTTTCTGTCAAGGTAGTAGTAGAACAGGTTGCACATCTAGTCCTTTGACAACGTCTGGTAGAGTTATTTTGGTAATAAGAAGGTGAGGGAAAAAAATTGGATTGGGAAAAATTATTGTCTTATTGGACCTATGATTTGTAATATATGGTTTTTGTGTTGATGTAATCTGGTCAATTTTTATGAGAAGCTTTGGAGTAGCACCTATATGTTCTTCTATACCCCTTGCAAGAGTAGTGCAACAAGGAACAATTTCTCATGCAACAATAATTATGTTATTGAATAAAAACATTATTGAAGGGTAATTTTTTTAATCAACCTTTTATTAGTGAGGGGTTAATTTATTATGAGAAAATCATTCTTGAAAGGAAAAAATTTAGACATAATGTTTCTTGATGGGAAACATAAAATCCGAAAACATAAAAAAAAAAAATATAATGAGTAAGGGAAATCCAAATTCCAACGGTGCTAGCAACACGTTTGGGAAATGGAGTGAAGATTCCTAAAATATTAGTTGAATTTGAACATTAATGTGATATAACTTTGATATAACTTTAGAAACCATAAAAGTGCAGGCATAATGAATAGAGAGAAAATATTACGAGGGGAGTGTCCTAGGCCCTTCTAGACGATGATCAATATTTATATAGTTATAGCTCCATTAATGTATGGGGGAAGTATATGCCACTTGTTGGATTTTAGCAAGTACAAAATCTAACAAGTGATATATATTGCCCCACTGCATTAATGAAGCTATAGCCCCAAAAATATTGGTTGCCCTTCTGGAAAAGGTAGTCAGTATATAGGGGTTTTAGTAAGAGTTATTTTCTACACATCACATGTTTATTTTAACTATAGAAGTAGTAGCTTATTTCATAGAGTTATAGAAGTAGCCATCATAGCATATTAGGCATTATCAATAGTTGGTTATTGGGTTGAACATAGAGTTGGAATTTCAAAACATATGATCCATTAAATTTTAACATAGAGCTGGAATTTCAAAACAGACCATCCATTAAATTTCATGGTTTTCAAATATCATGGGCTAGTTTCACAGTTTCAAAAAATGATCTTGATTTGATGAGTAAATCACCCTATGACATGTCGTTTCCCTGTCAAATTCCATCATTGGTTGAACACATCTAATATAAAGTCATATTGTTGATTTTAGAGTTCAAAATGCTCAGCTTCAATGCCATGAGTTTGATAGCAGGGTGGACGTATAAGGTGAGGGTCAAGGAGAATGGACACAAATTGGTCCAACCTCATAATTTTGGTAGAATATTAGGTGAAAGTTAATGAAAATGGACACAAATTGGTCCAACCTCATAATTTTGGTAGAATATAGGTGAAGGTCAATGAAAATGGACACAAATTGGTCCAACCTCATAATTTTGGTAGAATATTAAATCAAGGTAAATGAAAATGGACACAAATTGGTCCAACCTCATAATTCTGGTAGAATTATTTGTTGAGGGAGGGTTTAAATTTGATTGTCACCAGGGAAAATTTTAGGGATGGAAAATTATCTTGCTGAATCTCACTAGTCCCTAATATGAAAACTATAAAATGTTTATTGATGTATTTGTAAAATTATTCAAATTTATAATGATTTTATATATACTCTCTATATAATGTTGGTGATTTTAAAGGTAAAATAATTTTATATTGTAAAATTTGGGTGATTCGTTTTTATAAAAAATGGATACTGGCAATTTTTTTTTTTTTTGGAAAAATCATGGAAAATTAGCCCAAGGAGAATTTGGGAGGACTGACATTTCAAATGATAATAATATACAGAATATACATTTTGAAGAAATTTATAGCCTTATGAAAAGTAAGAAGAACAGAGTTGCACTCTTACTACCTACAAGGACTAAACCCACTTGTATTTAGATTTAAGTATGAATGTATCAAACCCATCCTAACCTTGATAACCATAAATTTGATATTTCCATATCCAATCACAAAACTATTTTTCCCTCTAATCAAACTAATAAAGAGAACAATTTGATAAAAATCTAGATCTATCACAAATGTACCAACGCTAACGAAACTAATAAAACTCTCACAATCAAAGAAAAAACTTACCGGCACAAACAAGAAAATATTAAATTATTAGTTTCAAAAGCAAGGGGGTCTCATACACCAATTTGATGTATGGCTTGGTTGTGACCTTAAAATTGGATAATGATAGTAATAATAACATTAGAGAGACTAAAAATTTGTCTCCACTAGTGACAATGACTCTATTGGTCTCGTTGTAACAATAATTTTGTGTCCTCTATTAGTCTTTCATGCAACTCTCTACATATTCATGCATCCTCTGAATGGTGAATGGTAAACCACCTGCAGTAGGAAATGACAACATACTTAAAGCACAATAGGATACTTGTTTAATTTTATATATCAAACAAAATAAAATCCAAATAGCATACTTGTTTAATTTTATTTATCAACAAAAGAAAGGAAAAATATATGTATCAATCTTGCATTCATAAATATCGGAAGCATGTGAAAAAAGTATTGATCGAAATTAAGCATTTCATCATGCATCACACGAAAGAAGCGCAGACGAATAGGCATAAATAGATTTTGGAAGGAATGGATGAATCTGCTTAACATTAATCCCTATATTCAAATAAAAACAAGATTTTGTAAGAAAAGAAAAAGTTTTGAAGGCATTTGAGCCATTCGTGATGACGATGGACTCTCAATAAGCAGACAAACTGGAAAAAGAAAGAATTTAGAAAACATCTAAAATGTTTGGTTCCAAAACTAGAAAATTGAAACCATAAAATCAAACAGGCATTCATGGATTGAACTATATAACTGATCTATTGGTACCAAAACAAGAAAATTGAAACCATAAAATCAAACAAGAATTCATGGATTGAACTATATAACTAAGCTATTATTTAGATTCACTTTTTCTTAGAAGTGTTGCATTTTCATTTCCAAAAGACCAGCATCTACTCAATGTCTGGCATAATTATTGCGGCAATCATAAGGTGAGGGAACAAAAACTAGATTGGGAAACATGATTTCTTTATTGGACTTATGATTTGTAATATATGGTTTTTGTGTCGGTGTAATCTGGTCAAATTTTACCAGAAGCTTTGGAGCAGCACCTAGATGTTTTTATGCCGATAGACATTCTATTATGAGGTTTCTTATAGGGACATTGTTGAGATTTGTTGTTCTCAACAACTATCCAAAATCTCAACAGTGTCCCTGTCCCTGTCACCCCACCTGGCATTAAACTCTCTCGCGTTAAACTCCACCTCACCCCACTTGGTATTAAACTCTCATAGCTCTAAACGCGTTAAAATCTCTCAGCGTCTAAGTTATCGGACACGATTGGAAATCATGTGGGTTTTGTGTTCTTTTCCTAAGCAGGTTCGCATCTTGCCTAATCACAAAATTTTCTATGATGTTCGCATCATTCTCTGGTCAGATTCAACACACCTAGCGTTAAACTCTCTCGTGTTAAACTTAGCGTTAAACTCTCTTGCTTCCAAATTATCACCTCACCTGGCGTTAAACTCTCTCAGCCTCTGAGTTATCATGCATGACTGAAAATCATGTGGGCTTTGCCCACGCAAGTTCAAATCTTGTCGTCCACGCTAATCACGAAAGTTTCTTTGGTGTATGTTGGTTCGAGTCATTATCTAGTCAAATTGTGGATGGATATTCTCATTTGAAAAAAAACTCTCTCAGCCTCAAATTTTGGTTACTCCTAGTATCTCCATCACATTCTCAACCTCAAATTTGGGTTACTCCCAGTATCTCCATCACATTCTTGAACTTAAATGGGTCTTGAATCAACCTAGTGCACTGATTCCCCTACGATAACCACTTTTCCACTATGAGATCGATCGGGTATCCAAGGATGGAAACAGATGAAATTATATTATAGATGACATTCTATAACCATGAAATGCACCGCATGTTATATACCTATTCTCCTTAAAACCAGGGTTATACGTAACAAACTTACTGTTCCCAAAATTGTTGAACCACGTCTTTCGCTTCAAAACCTAGCCTCTGAGTAAATGATTGCTGCCTCCCTCTTTCTTTATCCTCAGTAGGACTAACATGGTCTTTCCCACATGAACAGACACAATAGGGTTGTTTGACAAGAGATCCTGTTGGAGGTATCATTAATCGAGATACCTACATTCTCATTCTCATGATTCAGAGTTATTCCTTTCACATCACTAGAAAATTGGACCATTTCTTAGCTTGAATCTTGTTCAATTCGCATAAAGAAATTGTGATAATGCGAAAAATTGAAGCATTGAAATAGCATGTCATATCTAGATACTTTCGCTCGTAACCAATTTCACACAGAAAATCTCCAACTTGATATGATAAACCAAAAACACTGTCTAAAATTGATATGATAAATCCAAAAACACTGTGAAACTTCATGGCTTCCAACAAACCTTCAATAATCTAATTCGTAAAGGAATGATTGGTTCTTTGTAGAGATGAAATTGTTGGAATATCTAATTATAGAACATTTGAGACAGACGTTTGTAAAGCCGTATGAGGCACAAAATTCAGATTCCAACTACACCTGGTCATACATGCACCGCGTGCATGATTCATGACAACAATTTATGCCTTCACTTTCCGCTTTCTTTACCTCCCACAGCCAACTGCCCTAAAAATCAAAACACATATTCTCCCAAAAATTACTCTGTCTATATCATATACTTATATATTACTTTGTATATATCATATATTTATATTTACATTTCATTAGCATTGTATCTAATCCCTTCAACGTTCTAAACAAATTTTCTTGGATGCCAGAAAATACAGGTTCACTTAGCAGCAAGGGTGCATACTTTATCACCAACTTTGATAAAATTGTATTGTGTTTCCATTGGATAGTAAAGTTTACTACAACAAAATAATGATTCATAGCCTATTCAGAGATCTAGATTTAAATTTATTTAGAAATTTCAAAAAAGTTTGATAAGAAAGTATTTTAAAATTTTTACACATAAATGTCAATAAGATCGGATCTCAAAGCATTGAAAGCATTGGTGACTCGATGCGTAGACTATGAGGGTTTTTAAACACTTGACAATGTATAATAGTATTCTTGTAAGTTGAGTAAATCACTGATTCTATTCCGAGGATAAATTGGATTATTTTGGATATGCAAAAATATTTTATTGTTACAAGGCTTTGTTTAAATGTTGATAATCATATAAATTGAAATGTAATCCAAAACATTTTTCAGAGTAATGGTAATAAATATTATTATTACCATGTGTAAATATGACATAGGAAAACGGTTTAATACAAAATAGTTAAATCTAACACATATAAATGAGAGGTGAATAGAATTGGTGTGAAAAATGCTTGGGAGTAGTTAAAATAAACGCTAAGATGGATAAATCTATGAATAAAGTTTTGATACTCCTCATATATAAATGTAAATCTTGAAAATTATTAAAGTAAATTCATTATATATAAATATATAATTTAAAATTAATAAATTTATATTTATAAATTTTATTATACAATAAAATTATTTAATATTTTTAAATTTTAAAAGTTATTATTTAATATAATAAATGAAAAAAATAGGAAATATGGTAAAAACATTTACTAATTAGATAAGAAATAGAAAAAAAATAGCAGATGTCAATATTTGTCAAGTTTTTGATGGGGCATAGATGATAACTACACCACATGTGCATGGCTATAGCCAAATGTTAGGAGCTCATTTAAGACCAATTTAAGACTATTTTCAATTGGATTGTAAGTTTAGACATCAGAAGGGTGGAGTAACAAAATCAACAGTGGAACCTGGCGATGTTTCATCATATTGCATGGATGAACAATCGAGTTTGATTTTGAGGGATTTAATTGAATAATCAAGTTTGATTCTGAGAGATTTAATCAATGGTTGTGAGGCGGCTCCATCTCATAAGACTGCATGGATGATGAATCTTACTTCCAAATAATTGGGTATAGAGATTGTGATCCAGGGATGTTTCAATGCGTACGTGGCAATAACTCCATGGATTAATTATATTTGTCACCTTAGGATTCTTTTCTACCACTTTAGATTACATAATGTTGTTCAATTTTGTTTGAGAACTAAAGGAGAAGGTCAGATTTTTTTGCAACTATGCCCTTTTATTTTTTTAACAAACATTACCTTCATCAAGACATTTTGTTAATGTTCAAAGAAGATGATAGCATATCACAATTATGTCTCCTTGAAGATTGCTTAGTATACTTATGAGTTTGGTGATAAAAAACTGATATATTGCAGATTCTATAATGCACTTTTACCCACTTGCAAATATCTACTTTACCAATACTTTAGCTTCCTAATTAGTCATGTCTTCTATGTCCACTTCCTTCTTTCCACATCCTTCTTTCATCCAGTATTGCTTCTGGGTGACTTTACATTCATCTACACTTCTATCAGCATATCTTTCCACCCTTTTGATACAAATGCTAACTTTATATATTTTGAAAAAATATGTAACAATAAATAAATAATATAATAAATAAATATTATATTATTGAATAATATATTTTTAATAAATTTTATAAGTAAAGAAAACATCATTTTTATGAAAAAAAATATATATAATATTTTTTTGACGGGAAGCATGAAAACCAAAAAAACAAAAAAATAATCCAAAATTCCGACCCTTTGAGCAACACGTTTGGGAAATAGAGTGAAGATTCCTAAAATATTAGTTGAATTTGTCCATTAATGCGATATAACTTTTATATCACTTGGCAAACCATAAAAGTGCAGGCCCATCAAATTCCATCACTGGTTGAACACATCTAAAGTCATACCGTTGGTTTAAGCGCTCAAAATCGTTGGCTTTAATCCCATGAATTTGACAGCACAGTGGACCTACCAACCTAGATCCATCTAACTCTGGATCTATCATGCGCCAAGAGGGATCGAATCTCTCGAGGTGCAAACCTATTTTTTGAGTGCAAAACTTCAGGAAAGGTTTGCACCTCGAGAGATTTGATCCCTGTCGGCACATGATAGATCCAGAGTTAGATGGATCTAGGCTGGTTCCAGTCGGAGGCATCAACGTCACATTTTTCAGATTATTAAAATTTTTGTATATTTTTGAGATGTAAGATGGATCTAGGCTGGTTTCAATCATGTTATGTCAAGGAAAATCTATCAAAGGTATGATTAATTTTATCAGTAATATGTAAATATATCAAATATTAATATAATCATTTTAAATATGCTAAATATTTCTGATATTAACTTGGTCATTTTAATTTTAAATTTTCTTAGTTACCTTTCATTGAGATGATAATTATTGTTAATAACTATAATGATGAAAAATGATGAAATCGTGTTGTCCTTTTGTCCTCTCTCTCTCTCTCTCCATCTTCCTTATCACTCACTCTCTCTCTCTCTAGGAACCAACATTTACACTGAAATCAATGCATTTACTCAAAGAAATCAAATAGGATTAGAAATCGCCATCTACACTAAAATCAATGCATTTAGCGCAAACAATCAAATAGTATTAGGAATAATCTATATTGAAATCAATGCATCTAGTGCAAGCAATCAAATATAATTATAAATCGACGTCTAAATTGAAATAAACACATCCAGTGCAAGCAATCAAATAGTATTAGGAATCATCACCTACACTGAAATCAATGCATCTAGTGCAAGTAATCATATATCATTAGAAATAAATATCTACACTAAAATCGATGCATCTAGTGAAAATAATCAAATAGGATTATAAATCACCATCTCCACTTAAATCAATCCATCTAGTGCAAGAAATATTCTTCCCTCTTTCCACCCTCCATCCATATCGATATCCCCATCCATCTCCTTTTTTTTGTCTCTATCTCACCCCCCTAAACACACACGCTCTCGCACTCCATATATATCATTCTCTTTGTTGATCACCCTCTCTCCCCATCTCTCTCTTCTTCCCTCTCTTCCCCTTCTCTCCCTCTCCCCCGCTAATATCTCTCTTTCCTCCTTTTGTCCTCTCTCTCTGTCTCTCCATCCTCCTTATCACTCACTCTCTCTCTCCCTAGGAACCAACATCTACACTGAAATCAATCATTTACTCAAAGAAATCAAATAGGATTAGAAATCGCCATCTACACTGAAATCAATGAATTTAGTGCAAACAATCAAATAGGATTAGAAATCATCTACATTGAAATTAAGTCATCCAGTGCAAGTAATCAAATATAATTATAAATTGACATCTACGTTGAAATCAACACATTCAGTGCAAGCAATCAAATTGTATTAGAAATCACCACCTACACTGAAATCAATGCATCTAGTGCAAGTAATCAAATATCATTAGAAATAAATATCTACACTAAAATCGATGCATCTAGTGCAAATAATCAAATAGGATTAGAAATCACCATCTCCACTTATATCAATCCATCTAGTGCAAGATATATTCCTCCCTCTCTCCACCCTCCATCAATATCTATCTCCCCCTCCATCTATTCTTTTTTGTCTCTCAATCTCACCCCGCTAAACACACACGCTCTCGTACACCATATATATCAATCTCTTTTTCAATCACCCCCTCTCCCCATCTCTCTCTTCTTCCCTCTCTTCACCTTCCATCTATATCTCTATCTTCCCCTTCTCTCCCTCTCCCCCATTAATATCTCTCTTTCTTCCTTTTGTCCTCTCTCCCTCTCTCTCCATCTTCCTTATCACTCTCTCTCTCTCTCTCTCTCTAGAAACCAACATCTACACTGAAATCAATGCATTTACTCAAATAAATCAAATAGGATTAGAAATCGCCATCTACACTGAAATCAATGCATTTAGTGCAAAGAATCAAATAGGATTAGAAATCATCTACATTGAAACCAATTCATCTACTATAAGTAATCAAATATAATTATAAATCAACATCTAAATTGAAATAAAAAAATTCAGTGCAAGCAATCAAATTGTATTAGAAATCACCACATACACTGAAATCAATGCAAGTAATCAAATATCATTAGAAATAAATATCTACACTAAAATCGATGCATATAGTGCAATAATTAAATAGGATTATAAATCACCATCTCCACTTATATCAATCCATCTAGTGTGAGAAATATTCTTCCCTCTCTCCACCCTCCATCCATATCTATGTCCCCCTCCATCTCTTATTTTCTGTCTCTCTATCTCACCCTCCTAAACACACACATATATCAATCTCTTTGTCAATCCCCTCCTCTCCCCATCTCTCTCTTCTTCCCTATTTTCACCTTCCATCTATATCTCTATCTTCCCCCTCTCTCCCTCTCTCTCCATCTTCCTTATCTCTCTCTCTCTCTCTCTCTCTCTCTCTCTCTCTCTCTCTCTCTCTCCACCTTTCTCTCTCTATTTATTTCTTCTTACCTCTCTCCTCCTCCCCCTCCAATTCCATCTCTCTTTCCCTCCCTCTCTCCACTCTCTCACATCCTCTCTCTTCCTTCCTCTCTTTTCATTTCTCTCCCATCTCTCTCTCCCTCTCTCTCTCTCTCTTCACCCACCAACTATGTTACTATATCCCTCCCTCTCTCCCTATATTTCCTTCTCCCCCATTATCTCCATCTCTCCTTATTTGTCTCTTTATCTCAACCCCAAACATACATGCTCTCTCTCTGTCACTCCTGCTCTCTCTCCACTTCTCACTCTCTATATTTCTTATTTCCTACATCTCTCCCCCTCCAACTCCATCTCTCTTATCGATCCCTCTCTCCTCCTCTCTCTCAAGTCCTCTCTCTCGTCCTTCCTCTCTCTCTCCCCTAAATCCATTTCTCTTCCCTGATCTCTCTCTCTCTCTCTCTCTCCAATACTCTCTCTTCCCCCATCACTCTCCTCCTCTCTCTTATCCTTCCTCTCTCTCCCTTTCTCTCCCACCTCTCTCTCTCTCTCTTTTCCCTCCAATCCTCTCTCTTCCCCCATCTCTCTCTCTCTCTCTCTCTCTCTCTCTCTAATCCTCTCTCTTCCCCCATCCCTTTCTTTCTCTCTCTCTTTCCACCCCTCTCTCTCCAACTACATTACTATATCCCTCCCTCTCTCCTTCTCACTTCTTCTCTCCCCCTTCTTTCCATACATCTTACGTTGTCTCTTTATCTCACCCCTAAACATACACACTCTCTCTCCATCTCTCCCTTATAACTCTCTCGCTCTCTTTCTTCTTAGTTATGTAAACTAATGAACATAAATATTTGTAAATATAAAGCAGATTATGGAGTAAATATGAAAAGAGGTTTTATTTACTTAACATACCTCTAGTTTATTTATATTTTTATTTATTTACCATACCCCTTTTCTTTACTATGGTATTTGGCCCATAGGCTTGTTATATAATTACATTTTTATTTATAATCCTATTTGATATATTGTTATTTATTTACCTTACCTCTTTATGCCTCTTTTATATTTATTAATTTACCATACCTCTTTATATATATTTTATATTTATTTATTTATTTATCATACTTTTTTATACCTCTTTTATATTTATTTATTTACCCATGGTATTTGGCCCATGGTATCAATATTAATTTGTCCCATGGTATTCGTCCCATAGGCTTCATCCAAATAAAACCTCTTTTTAAATTTGTTTTAAATATAAAAAGGTTTATGGAATAAATATAAAAATAATTTTTATTTATTTACCATACATCTAGTTTATATATTTTTTTAATTTTGGATTTTGGTTGTTTGTGTTAAATTAACTCTTTTCCTTTGATTTAGGAAATGGTATTGACTTTAGTAAAGAGTAAATATGTTTAAAATTTTACTTAATTTGGAAATTCAATGTGGTAATTTTTTTTGTTAAAGGTAAATTTATGATCCATTCAAATTCACGTATATAATTTAATATCCATTCAAATTATATAAATAATACATAATTGTATTAGAAATTGATATATGTTCTAGTACAATGCATTTTTATTTTTTATTTTTTATTTTTAATTTAAAACTTAAGCCGACATTTTGTATGAGGACGTGACATACCTGACATCGGGGTCATATTGGGCTGTAGATGCGCCGAGAATGCGCCTCTTGGCGCAATTAGGTGGCACAAATTGGTCCAGCCTTATAATTTTGGCAGAATTATTTCGCTGAGAGAGGGTATAGTTTTGATTGTCACACAGCTTTGTCCAGTAATTTTTTTTATCCCAAATTTCCTTTTAAAATTGATTGATGTTTAATTTTTATTTTTACTTTGAATAACATATCATGTAATGTGTATTTTGTGCTTTTCAATGAATATAAAATCGCTTTTTAACTCATATAAGTTTTGTATTTTATTTTAATAAATATTTTAATTTAATTCAATTATAGATCAAGTTAATAATATTATAAATATGTATGTTTTATGTTATTTTAAAAAGTTTAAGCTAAGTATATTTATTAGCTAATAATTTAGTGCAATTATAATTATATATAGTTATTATTATTTATGTAATTTCAAAAAAATTTACAAAGTATGTTAAATTATTCTGGAAAGTTTTTAAATAGTTTGGTTAAATCTATTAATTATAATGTATTTTGAAGAGGAATAATTCATCTCAATTTCAAATGTGATTAGTTGAACTGAATGAGAACCTTATAAATAATCAAACAACTTTAACCTTAAATTGTGAAATAGGAATTTGCAAAGATTCTAACACGTCAAATAATAATAATATACGTGATCTACATTTTGAAGAAATTTATAACCTTATGAAAAATAAGAAGAACATAGTTGCACTCTCACTACCTACAAAGCCTAAACCCACTTGTATTTAAATTTAAGTATGAATGGATCAAATCCATAGTAGCTTTAATAACAATAAATTTGAGATTTTCATATCCAATCACAAAACTATTTCTTCTTAAAAAAAAAAACAATTTGATAAAAATCTAATCTATCACAAATGTACCAACGTTAACAAAACTAATAAAACTCTCAAAATAAAAAATAAAAACTACTTTAACCACACAAACAAGAAAAATCTATTATTTGTTTTATATAAAATATTAATGGTCTATAAGTGTTAATATTTCATGTAAGCCCCAACTTTTAAACTTTATAATTAAATGTGTATAATACAAAATTACATAGTATACTTGAAAATAAAGACCCAACTTTTATGATAAATCCAAATACCCACCATAAGTAAACGTATGCTTATATTAAAATCTCATTATTACTGAAACATTTTATACTTAAATATATATTAATCTAAATAAATAAAATTATTAACCTCTTTTACATTTAAAAATATATATATATATATATAAATTATTAACCTAAATTATTTATATATTTATCCTCTAGATTTAGTTAAATCTAAGGGTCAACAAATGGTGTCTAGAGTTGCTGTAATGTTTTCACGATCTCATTATCAAATACTTTGATTAATCAATGTTTTAAAGATCTCATCATCAAATCCTTTCATTAATCAATATTTGTGGAAAAGGAGCAGGAAATGCTGATGGGGCACCACTAGTACGTTCAAGTGGTTAGGAGACAAATCATTCCCATATGATCACGACAGCCCTGTCCTAGGCAGAGATACTCAGAACTTCGGCATTTTTTAACTGAAGGAAGTCCTAATTATTCGGTTAATTAATTATAATGCAAAAATAAAAAAATGAATCTTATTTGACAAATATGCCCCGGCAATGACGCTTCCGAATTTAAGTGCACTGGTGCAAATGATTCCGCTGCGTCGTTAATTAGGGTTAACTTTCCGTTGTTTGACCGCGGTAACAGGTTAAAGTTTTGCTGCCAGGGCAGCGGGGACGGCGCTGAACGGGTTTAAAGTTAAAAGTCGTCATCTATTCTGGCGTGATCTAGTGGTGGTAGAAGCATGCGATCAGATTCTGTACCGACTGATACTGTACCGTCCAATTAGTCGGAACAGCGTGGGAAACCAATATTTATCAGTCTATTGGCCAATAAATGCACACCTGGGAAATAGATGTCTATCGTTGAATGGTGTACTTGCTTTAATATTCTATTGGCCCATAAATTCACACCTGAGAAATAGATGCGATAGTATTTGCTTTAATATTCTATTGGCCCATAAATTCACACCTGAAAATAGATGCGATAGTACTTGCTTTAAATATAGATGCGATAGTGTACTTGCTTTAAATATTGGTTTCCGCGAGTAGAGGGGAAAGCCGCCTTTTCGCACTGCAATTCAAGCACGACATACGAAGCTGTCTCTGAAATTTTTGGCCAGAATTTTGCGGCTCTTTTCAGGTGTGAATTTATGGGCCAATAGAATATTAAAGCAAATAGAATATTAAAGCAAATACGGCCTACTCAAGATCTACTCAAGATCTTCTTGAATCCAGTACATTCGGCCAAATTTTTGTTTATTATTTAGCTGTAAAACCTAGCGTGTCCCAAGGTCTGAACGTATTTCCAAAGGTTTTTTCTTTTGTTGCAGGTTTATTTGTCAAAATGGATGATGCCGCGTCGTTTCTGGATACTGCGCTGGAGAAGGTCGCCGAAAAAACCTCCTCTTCAGGTTTGATCTCGTTTTCAGGCATTTGAACAAGAGAAACGGTATTTGAAGTATTATCTGCGTCTTGATTTGAAGAATCTATCACTAAATATTCTTGCAGTGATAAAATGTTGAAGCATATCTACAGAGTGCTGTACAAAATTGAAGGATATTTGCTTTCTGTTGTCAAGTGTGCTGGTGATATTATTTTTAGGTTGTCTTGGAGGATTATTTTGAAACCTTCCTGCTTATTTTCAGATCATTTAGTTTTTATTTCATTGTCAAGTTGTTTGAAGCGCTTAATTTCATCTTGAAATGATTGGAAAACCCTTTACCGAATGTACTGTAGCTGCGGACGGAAGGCTATGGAGGAACAAGCAAACCTTAGCAAGTGTTCTTTCCGGTGCTATTGTTCTGATGATCTGGTTCCTGTCGGAGAGGCTTGGTTATCATCTACTCGCACATATTTGCCATGCTCTCATACTTGGCATCACGATCTTGTTCGTTCGGTCCAAAGTTTCAGCCTTTATTAACAAGTAAGTTCTTCTGCTCCTTGGTGTGTTCTTGTTGAAGTTTCAAATGCGATTTGACTCTCTACACTTATCTCAACAATAACAGTTAATCACAAAAGATCATTTCAATTGGTAGATGTAAGCAAAGGTTATAGCATGAATTCGATTGTCTGACTGAAAATTCTCTTGATAATTTGCATGGGCAGACTGCAGCCGGTACTGCGCGGCATTCCTCGAATTTCATTTTCTAAACTATTTGGGGATGTTGCTTCTGCTGTCATATTAGCAATCAACCGATTGTTTGCGTTTGCTGTTATACACGATGATGCATCTTGGAGATATTTGAAGAAGTTTGTTGTGGTATGTACCTTTTAGATCTCAATTACAATATCTGTTAGTTCAAGATTTTGCTTGCTTTTAATGTTTCGTGATTATAGTGCAAAATTTTTGTTAAGATAAATTTGTTTCTATCCACATATATATATATTTAATTACATTTTTAAATGTATAAATGGATTAAACTCTTTGAAATCAATCTAATACATAAAATAAAATAGCTTATTTCAACAAATATTTGCACTATTCAAAATTAACTCTTAATAAAAAGGTCAAAATGTAAAATAATACACTTGAAATATTATAACAAGAAAATTTTAATTTTTCAATTAACTTATTATTATTATTATTAATGGTTAAGATCTATAGTAAGAAGTCACATTCAACAGTAAATTGAGCTAGAATGTGTATGCTTTTATTGACTTTATCAGCCAAATCTTTAAACTGAAATAGGTTTCTTGTCCTAAAAAAAAAGAGTTTCAGACACCATTTTGGTATCTACCTTAGCTGTGACCTTATTGTTAATTTTTTTTATATTATAACTCATTTAAATAACATTTTATTTTTAAAATATAAGACGAAATTACACATATCCTCATCCACAAAAATGTGTAGAGAAAGACGATTGATGTTGAAATATTTCCTTTTCAGTAAGCATTACTCATGCCAATAGTAACTCTTTATTTTTTAACAGGTTGTTGCAGGTCTCTGGCTTCTTTCTGTGGCAGGCAACTCGGCTGATTTCTTGAATCTATTCTATGTTGGTAAAGACAATTCCGCTTATTTTCTATCCCCATTTTCTGTTCCTATATTTTAGTGTAGGTTTCCACAACTACTTTGTGATGACAAAGTTAAAGTAATTTTGTCGCATATGTCATAGTAAGCATGATTTTATGTATATCTCTGCTGATCCATGCCACGGTTATGGTTTTGAACTTTTAAATTGAAATTCATCCGTGGTCCTGGCTGCTTTACGTTCACTGATTCTTAGTAGAGTAGTACTTAGGCACATTCCAATTTCAGTGTATTGTAGCTCATTATCCATATGGATCATGTTATAAAGGTTTAGGACCCTACCCTATCCATTACTAACATAGTTAAAATTCTGCTGTCAGTTTTGCATGTGTTCAGGAAAATTACGAAGGCCGTAATCTCTACCCCGGGATTCAATGACACTATGAATAATTTATGCGGTTATATTTTAGATCGAGCGGCACCGTCTATGCCGGAAGTGGAAGCAGCCATGTTTATGCCTGGAGCCAGGCGCCTGGTGTTAAATGTGCTCAAAATGCAGGGAAAGCAGGGGCTGATTTTGCTGCTTGTTGGGATCGGGGAAAGCTATACTGATGCCAAGGCCTTCGTAGATCTCTATGTTACAGATTTTGTTTAACCAAGGAAGAAAATGTTGTCGGTAGTAAGCTATTATGAGGTTTTCGAAGCCTTTTCATCTGTCCTGGAATGTAAATAAATAATATTATTGTTTCGAAGCCTTATCATCTGTCCTGGAATGTCGATAAAAGACCGGATTGTAAATAAATAATATTATTGTTAAAGATATGTTTTTTTATCAATTTTAATGATGTAATTAATTTGGAAAGACATTTATTTATATATGTTTTATTATTAAAATATATATTTTCAGATTAATCATATTATTAAATAATTTTTACAATTAATTTTACAATTAATTAATATGATTTATTAGCAAAATAAAGATAAAAATAAATCATATTAACTAATTTGAAACATCATATTTAATAAAAAAATTATTTTTACATTATAGATCACAAAAATCTAAAATATAATATTATCCTTAAATTTTTTGGGTTCTGTGTCAGCGAGTATTCGAAATGATAAACACGTTCAAGGATATTTAGCAATCAGAAGAGAGATATTGCTTCCAAAGTCATCATCACGGTAAAAGTTTTTCCAATTTAACCGTAGCTCTCGGACATTTAACAATCATTTCCAATTTCATAGTACATTTGGATCTTTAACAACCATGGAAATATAATTTAAAAGTCAGTATCACGACAAAAGGTTTTCGAAGATTTTAGTGGCAAGCCTTATTATTAATAAATTAGCGTACCCCGGAATAGGAAAGTAAACGCCTAATGTAAGGTAATGTAAAGATATATTATTATTGTTTGTATTTTTCGAACTATACATTTAAAAATAAAAATCAGAATATAGTACAAATGGTGAAAGAGATTTTTCTATTTGAAAACAAAAATTAAATTAGAGTATACGTGGTGAAAGAGATCTTCCCTAAATTAGAGTATACGTGGTGAAAGAGATCTTCCCAAAAAGCAATTAAGGATATCCATAATTCAATCCTGACTATATTTTTATTTATTTATTAAAAAAAATAATTTAAAATATTTATCTTATATAATTTATAAGGTTATAAAATGAAATATTATATATTATGGTAGGAAGAATATAAGAATTGATTTTTATTAATTTAATATAAATGCGAATTATTATTTTTTATATAAAAATTTAATTTTAATTGTAGAAAATGTTATTTATTTATTTATTTATGATAAATTTAAAATTAATAGATACTTGTAATGTACACATACATTATCAATTTAACCAATATTAAAAAAAAATTACTTATCTCCTTACTTAACCAAATTCGTAAGTACCCTACCCAGGAATCAACTATGTCATTATATCTTTGACCTTACATAGAAATAAAAGTCATATTAATACGGAATAGTATGCTATGGTTATTATAGATTTAATTTACAAACATGATTGGACTATATATATAGTTGTTACCCATATGACATGTTCCAACTTATATGTGTAATCAAATGATTAATTCGCCTTCACGACTACTTTATGAAATATCTTGGAAAATTAAATAATAGCATTGCTCTGTTGTCCTTTCAGATTGGTAACTATTATGGCTATTCATCACGGGTACCAGCAATGAATGGTGCATTGCATATCACATCCCGGAGATTAAACCCACACTATCGGGTGTAACATATCCATTAAAAAAAATATAAAAAAATTAATCTTACCCTCCATGAGTAATTACTTTTTAACAAGATTTACTTGATATAAGAGGGTCGCATCATAATTTGACTCTTTGATACTTAATTCCTTACTAAACAACTATCCCTAACTCAAACTAATCCTCATCTTTATTTGAGTCTTAAATCCACTTCGGAAACTTAAACTTTATAACTTAATGTTTTCACACAATTATTTCACTTGCTATGTCGTAACTTGCTCAAGTCAGGACATCTTTGACAGTTTTCATTATAAGCTTTTTACTGGAATCGACCCACCGATAAAATGATATCTACCGGTACATGAATCTTACCACCATCCCGTTGGTAGCTTGGCTGGCATGGCATGCGAATTAAAGGCGTATGTACACGACAATTACTCCACATAACAGATGTTGGATTCTACATTAAGTTGCGCAGGTTTCTATGCTACCCGACTAGCCTAAGCACTGTTGATCTCTCGTTAGATCTATGTTCTACGATTTCGGTGGGAAAGTGTTGTGGATATTCATGCCTAACCCTAACCCAGCTTGTCACTTGACTGTTTATGGTTGACTGGTTATGCTCCTTCGGCTCTGATCTTCTTTTGGTTTGCTGTCGGTCTTCGGCCTTTGCACTGAATACATTTCCTTCGCTTTAACTTGCATATTCGACTAACCAAAAGAGATTCATCCTCTTCCAGCCTACTGCATGGTGAAGGAGGGTTTTTAGCGGAGAAAGTTATGGAAACTCAACTTCGTTCTGCCATGGCCAATCTTCCACACTCCCTTGCTGCTCGTATCTCCATCACACGATCAAGTAAAGGTATTCCATGCCAACTTTGAGGGTTTTAACTTCTTCTTCACCTATGTTACTGCAAGCATTAGCTTTGTTCTCTCTCAGGTTTAAATTTTCTTAACTTACGGATTCTGTTGTACTACATGCAGCTCCGCTTATGGAATTCCCAAGGAATGAACATGCCTCCACTCCAAGTTATTCTCCCTCTCACATATTCATATCATTTTATTTGATTTTCTGTTATCGGGTCTTGGGTTATTTTCTTGAATCTTTCGTCTGTGAACTGATAATCACTTCTTGGTGTTGATATGTGCATGTTTAAATCTTGACCCAAGGTCTCCCTCATCAGAGATTTACGTTTCGATTTTGCTAGGTACTCTATGTCCTCTGTCTAATGTGCTGCTTACTCCTCTAGGTATTCCGAAGGACATTTGCCTCACATCTGAGGTCTTCCTTCATGTGCTTATTCACAGATTTCCTTGATAGAATTTAATCTAGGTTGTAATGTTAAAACATGAACGATTTCTTTTAAACACATAGGCAATATTGTAAGGACAAATTTTTTCCTTGGGCCTCCCCAACAAAGAATTTCGGGGTTTTTTCTATATTAACTTGTAACCCAAGTACTCTGTCCTGAAGGAATTTTACGGAGTTATTTTATATAAGCTTATGGCTAAGCTCATTTTACTTTTACAAAATTGCTATCCTCGATTCTCTTTAAATGAAATAGCTAATGAATTTACGAATTTGTCTGTGCTTGAGTTTCTAGTATTTAACAGTTTTGTATACGTAGTTAAATTGTGAATCTTACTCAGTTCTGCCTTACATATAGGAAGATTGCCATATAGAAATTACCCTCTTTCATTGTTAGGATTTCCCTTTTAAAAAAAATTCACACACTGTACATGCATTTTTTTCTTCTACATTTATTAGTTCAATCAGCAAGTACAAGCTTAGTTCTTTTCTCTTTCTATATTGATGTTTATCAGGAATAATTCACTTTAATATGCTCCAGAATTGGATTTTACTTCAATGGTTAAGTTTTTTTGTGCAAGATACTCTTAAGTTAAGCATGTATTTACCATTAAATTTATCGTAGAGTTATATATTGAGTTTTCTGGTTAAAGTATTTCTCCTGTATTTAAGGAGAAATTCAAGTCATGATAAATTGAAGAACAATGTAAAAGATTCGTTTCCTTACTATGTTTTCTTTTCTTGTACAGGAATTAGATATTAGTTGGAGGCTGGTGATAATTTTAATAACTAGGGTGACCGGACCACCATTCTTTAGTGTCCATGTATATTTTACAGTAACTGTACAGAACGATGTGTCTTGGGTAGGGTTTTTTGCCCAGGATCCAAGATCAACAGTTCTGTCTGCTGTCTTAAGAGCTTCTCTGTAAGTTATAAATATATATATTTTTTCTAAAAGAAAAATACTCAAACTGTAACACACAGTTAAAATTTACATTTCCTTTTTGTTTCAGCCTTCTACCATATTCATACTAACCAATCAGTTTTCTAGCAAACATTATAAGTATGAAAATAAATTAAGCAAACACCTTATTTCATCCATCTTTTATACAATACATAGGGTATTTGGTGGTTCTATTACCAAAAATAATAATTTATCTGAACATATGTCGAACTGAATGTTCACAGTACTAAACTTTCTAAAAAATCACACAAGTCTACTTATCTGAAAATGCACTGTTTTTAGCTGTGGACCACCCAACCATCAAGAGAGGCGATTATGTCCTCTTCTTGCCCCTGAGCTCTAGTCCTGCATGGTACGGGTTAACAGTGGATTCACCTTCTACTGTGACCTCAGGATGCCTAGTCGAGTCAGTGCCAGAAATTGTTATAAGATTACTGAGTGTTTTCCACTGGTCTCTACCAACTCTGGAAAATCCACCCTCTTCCTTCCAAACATCACAGAACCCCTACTCCTCACTGGGATAAGTCTTTTATCCTCAGAGGAGTAGGTAACTGTTTCCAACTGTCCCCAACCACTTTCCAGTTCTTAGAAAAACCTCTTTCCATCAACTTTTACTTTTCTTAAGTTAATTCTCTTAACTAATTTATTATTCATAACTTATTACCAATAAAATAACTTTCCAGACAACGAACAATAATTTCAGTCTTTTCCTAACACAATAATAAAAATTGTCTTTTAACTAGTTAACACTAGTTATCTTTAATGAGGCTATCACAACTACCCCCCCTGGAAGTAACATTGTCCTCGGTGTTTTACTCTAACTCTATAAAGAGCTCTGGGTAAACTTCCCGCACAAATTTTTCATCCTCCCAAGTAGCCTCATCCAGACCAAAGTTCTTCCATTGCACTTTAACCTAGGTGACGACTTGCTTTCAGAGTATGATTTCTCTGAGGTTAAGTATGTGTTGCGGCTCGACCAAGAACTCACCGTCCAGTTCTACTTGTAAATTTTTCTAGTGTATTACGTGCTTTGCATCATGCACATAAGGCTTCAACAGAGACAAATGAAACACATTGTCTACTCGAATGTGGCTGGGTAAAGCTAGTCGATAAGCTACAGGTCCTACCCTTTCCAAAATTAAAAAAAGTCCACAAAACCTAGGAGCCAATTTGGCGCAAGAGGTCCACCGCAAGGTACTCCTCTTCGGTTTGATCCTCACGTACACATGGTCTCCCACTTTGAATTCCTGATAAGACCTCTTTTTATCTACATAGATCTTCTGCCGATCTTGTGCAACCTTCCGATTTTGTCTTATTTTCTTTACTTCTAATTCCATTTCAGCAAGCATCTCAGGTCCCAACATTAGTTTTGTCTCGGGACTGCTCCAATTTATGGGTGTGCGACACTGCCTCCCATACAAGGCCTCGAAAGGACTCATCTTCAGGGACTCCTAATAACCATTGTTGTAAGAAAATTCAACAAGGTGCAAATAGTCTTCCCATTTGGTTGGTTGTTGCATCACATACATGCACCACATGTCTTCTAATACTTGGTTTACTCGCTCCATTTAACTGTCGGTCTTGGGATGATAAGATGTGCTAAAGTTTATCTGAGTTCCCACTCTCGTAAACAAGGTCTTCCAGAATGTAGAAGTAAACTTAACATCCCAGTCTGAGATAAATGTCTTTGGAATTCCGTGCAACCCAAAAACCTCCTTCATGAATATGTTGGCTATCTGTACAGTCTTGTAAGTAGACTGCATGGGTACAAAATGTGCAGATTTACTCAATCTATCCACTACTACCATGATGGAGTCATTTTTCCTTTTTGTTCAGGGCAAGCCTATAATGAAGTCTAGGGATATGAACTCCCACTTCCATTTAAGTATTGGTATGGGTTGCAACAATCCTGCGGGATTTTGATGCTCCACCTTCACCTGTTGACACTCCAAACATTTACTTAAATATTTAGCAATGTTTTTACGTATGCTAGGCCAGAAAAATACCTTCCTAATTGCAGTCAGCATTTTCTGGTATCCTGGGTGACCGGCATAATTGTTGCGATGGTACTCATTCATTATCAGCTCTTTCAGATCCATACGGTTAGGCACATACACTTTACCTCGGAAAGTTAGCATTTGATCTTCATTTATTCCATACTCAGATGTATTTCCTTGCTGACTTCTTCTGTTTTTTGCCATAAAAATTGGTATTCTGGATATTTTTGTGCTTCTTCCCTTACTTGTTCAAAAAATTTACTTTCCAGCTGATTATAATACAGCTCATATATACCATCTAGTTTTCTGCTTAAAGGATCAGCTACCTGGTTTTCTTTTCCCTTCACGTGTTGGATGTCCATATCAAACTCACTTAGGAAGGCATTCCACCTTGCTTGTCTAGAGTTTAAAGCAGCTTGCTTGAAGTAGCTGGTCAAGCTACTGTGATCTGTTTTAAGCACAAACTTTTTACCTAGCAAGTAGTGTCTCCATATTTGAAGGGCATGTACTACTGCTGTTAGTTCTAGATCATATGTCGAATATCTTTGTTCATGATCCTTTAGATTTCTTGATTCATATACCACCACTTTACCTTCCTAAGATAGAACTGCTCCAACTCCCTCTTTACTGGCATCTGTACAGACTTCAAATTCTTTGTTGGGGTAAGCTACCCTCAACACTGGTGGATTGGTCAAGAGTTGTTTTAGCCTTTCAAAACTGTTCTGACACTCAACAGTCCATTTGAAAACTTTTCCTTTCCTCTGTAAAGAGGTAATGGGAAAAGAAATCTGGAAAATCCTTCAATAAATCTTCGATGGTACCCAGCTAATCCCATAAAGGATCGAATGTCTGCCACATTTTGGGGTACTTGCCATTCCATGATTGTTTTGATCCTCTCTGGATCAACAACAATTCCTTCTACTGAAATAATATGGCCCAAATACTGGATTTATGTTTTAAAGAAATTGCATTTGTTGAACTTAGCATACAGTTGGTGTTTTCTTAAAATTTCTAGCACAATGCGCAAATGCTCTTTATGCTCTTCCTGGTTTTTAGAATAAATTAGAATATCGTCTGTAAATATGAGTACAAAACTATCCAGGAAATAATGGAAGATTTCGTGCATTAACCTCATAAAGGTTGTTGTTGCATTTGTTAACCCGAAGGGTAAGACCCCAAATTCATAATGCCCGTACCTAGTACGGAATGTTGTTTTGCAAATGTCTTCATCATTGATTTGAATCTGGTGATATCCAGATCTTAAATTGATTTTAGAAAACACTGTAGCTCCCTTCACTTGGTCAAACATGTCATCTATTATGGGTAAAGGTTATTTATTCTTGATTGTTAGCTTGTTAAGCTGTCTATAATCCATGCACATTCACATGGTTCCATCCTTCTTCTTCACGAACAGCACGGGTGCTCCCTAAGGGGACACACTTGGACGAATGTAGCCCTTGTCCAATAGCTCCTGTAACTGCATCTTCATCTCTGTTAGCTCTAGCACACTCATCCTATAAGGAGCCCTTGACACGAGGGAAGCTCCTGGCATTAACTCTATGGTGAAGTCAATGTCTCTCCTTGCTGGTAATCCAGGAATATTTTCTGCAAAAAAATCCATAAAATATTCTACCACAGGTATATTTTCCATCATAGGCAATTTTTCCTTGGAATCTGCATATCCCACTTGAAAAGCATTTATCTAGCATCCCTTCCTTATACATTTATTCATTTGGGATGCAGTAATTGGACGGAGCTGTAATGGCTTCTTGACTCCCTAAATCTCCCTGCGGGTTCCATCCTGCATTCGGTAATAAATAATATTTTCCTTGCAGTGCACTAAGGTCCAATGTTTTTCTAGCTAGTCCATGCCTAGCAAAACATCGTAGGACCCTAATGGCAATATGTTCAGGTCCACTTGTAACTGTTGCTCTGAAATTTCCAAGGTACAGTTTGGAATCTTGGCAATTACCTTTCTCTTTGCTCCTATGGCTAGCTATACCAGCCACGAACTTTTGAATTTATGTTCCTTTAATTTACATAGTTCCACTATTTTGGGACTAACATAACTTAGACTTGCACCTGGGTCTACCAAAATTGAAACAGATTGAGATAGTAATTTACCTTCCAACTCAATCATCGTTGGATGATAATATTCTTGTTGATCCTCCAATGGTGCGTTGATACAAGGAATATTTCGTGCCACATCTCCAACTATAGAAGCCTCTGTAAGTTTGCAACTGTATCATTCCTTGCTCAATGTGGGCAATTTTTGTAGTAGTGTACCTCACCACACCCACAACACTATAGAGGCGGCTTGGTCACATGTCCTTTCCTAGGCTTGCTAGATTCCTCTGTAGGTTTTTCTTCTGCTGGCCATCGGGTTCTCTGGTGATTCCTGCTAAATTGTTTACTAAAAGAATTCCGGGAAGAATTTTTAAAACTACTTCTTTTGGCTCCTTTGAAGTTGGAACTGCTTTTCTGTCCTTTCCTTGGTTGCCAAATTTTCCCAACCTCTCCCTTAGCCTTGGACTTATGATAGCACATTTATGCCTTATGAATGGCTTCATCCGTGGTTTTGGGGTTAACAAACTCAATACGCTCCTTCATATGGGTCGGTAGGCTGCTCAGAAATCTTTGTACCTTAGCCTTTTCCTCTCGAAGATATGGAACATATCGTAACAGGGAGGTGAATTTAGTGATATATTCATCCATAGTCATCTGTCCTAGCCTTAAATCATGGAATTCTTTAGCTTTTTCATCATAGAAACGTTCTGTCAAATACTTGTCTTTAAAGTATTGCTGGAACGATTCCTAGGTGACATCTTGTTCGTCTATATTGCGAACATTCTTCACTTCTTCCCACCATAAAGTGGTCTTTTCTCTCAGCTGGTATATGGCCAATCTGGCCTTCAGGTTACTATTATATTCATACACCTGAAAGTATTTATTCATATTTATTAACCATGCTTCTGCCACTTCCTCAGCCTCACCATCATATGTTAGTGGTTTTATTTTCTGAAATTCCCCTTGAAGCTCTATTTTCTGCTTCTTAACCTCTTACTGATCTGACAAATTGCCAGATTCTGCTTCATTGTAATTTTTGTTCTTACTTCACTGGGATGGACTTCTTTCCACTCTGTCAATGGTTTTGTGTCTTATTTGCTGCTCATCTTCCTCTTGTATGCCTCTGTCTGTACTTGGATGTTCCACTTCTTGGTTTTTCTTGTTTGATAATATTTTTAATATATTTTCCTGCTCTTTCAGTAATCCTTCGTTATCCTCTCGAACACACACCATTTCCTCTTGCAATTATTGTACTGTGTTCAACAGGAAACTAGTTTGGTGATGTTGTTCCTCCAACAACCTACTAGTTTGTCGATGTTGATCGACACTTAGTTGAACCCACATTTCTGGGTTCATTACTGGTGGAGCTTGGGGTTCCCCGGTGTCTTGGGGAGTTTTCTGTGTTGTTCCCCTTCTCATGATGTTTCCTGCTATGATACTAAACTATGTACATCAGTATATACACAACTTATCGTTAATTGACCTTTAGGGTCCCAGCATATGAACACCGCTCTAATACCACTTGTAACATATCCATACAAAAAAAAATAAAAAAAATTAATCTTACTCTCCATGAGTAATTACCTTTTAACAAGATTTACTTGATATAAGAGGGTCACATCATAATTTGACTCTTTCATACTTAATTCCTTACTAAACAACTATCCCTAACTCAAACTAATCCTCATCTTTATTTGAGTCTTAAATCCACTTCGGAAACTTAACCTTTATAACTTAATCTTTTCACAAAATTATTTCACTTGCTATGTCATAACTTGGTCAAGTCAGGACAACTTTGATAGTTTTCATTATAAGCTTTTTACCGGAATCGACCCACCGATAAAATGATATCTACCAGTGCATGAATCTTACCACCGTCCCATCAGTAGCTTGGCTGGCATGGCATGTGAATTAAAGGCAAATATACACGGAAATTACTCCACATAACAGCTGTTGGATTCTGCATTAAGTTGCGCGGGTTTCTATGGTACTTGGCTAGCCTAAGCACAGTTGATCTTTCGTTAACCAAGGTCTACGATTCCGGCGGGAAAGTGCTATGGATATTCATGCCTAACCCTAACCCAGTTCATCACTTAACTGTTTATGGTTGATTGGTTATGCTCCTTCGGCTCTGATCTTCTTTTGGCTTGTTGTCAGTCTTCGGCCTTTGCACTAGATACATTTCCTTCGCTTTAACTTGCATATTCGACTCACCAGAAGAGATTCATCCTCTGCCATCCTACTACATGGTGAAGGAGGGTTTTGAGTGGAGAAAGTTATGGAAACTCAACTTCGTTCTACCATGGCCAATCTTCCACACTCCCTTGCTGCTTGTATCTCCATCACACGATCAGGTAAAGGTATTCCATACCAACTTTGAGGGTTTTAACTTCTTCTTCACCTTTGTTACTGCAAGCATTAGCTTTGTTCTCTCTCGGGTTTAAATTTTCTCAACTTACGGATTCTGCTATACTACATGCAGCTCTTCTTATGGAATTCCCGAGGAATGAATATGCCTCCACTCCAGGTTATTCTCCCTCTCACATATTTGTATCATTTTTTTTTATTTTTTCTGTTATCAGGTCTTGGGTTATTTGCTTGAATCTTTCATCTCCAAACTGATAATCACTTCTTGGTGTTGAAATGTGCAGGTTTAAATCTTGACCCGAGGTCTCCCTCATCAAAGATTTACGTTTTGATTTTGCTGGGTACTCTACGTCCTCTGTCTAATGTGCTGCTTACTCCTCCAGGTATTTCGAAGGAAATTTTCCTCACACCTGAGGTCTTCCTTCGTGTTCTTATTCGCAGATTTCCTTGACATAATTTAATCTAGGTTGTAATGTTAAAACATGAATGATTTCTTTTAAATGCATAGGCAATATTGTAAAGACAATATTTTTCCTTGTGGCTTCCCCAGCAAAGAATTTCGAGGTTTTGTCTATATTAACTTGTAACCCAAATACTCTGTCCTGAAGGAATTTTATGGAGTTATTTTATATAATGTTATGGCTAAGATCATTTTACTTTTACAAAATCTCTATACTCAATTATATTTAAATGAAATAGCTAATGAATTTATGAATTTGCATGTGCTTGAGTTTCTGGTATTTAACAGTTTTGTATACGTAGTTAAACAGTGAATCTTACCTAGTTCTGCCTTACAAATAGGAAGATTTCCATATAGCAATTACCCTCTTTCACTGTTAGATTTCCCTTTTAAAAAAAAATCACACACTGTACATGCATCTTTTTCTTCTACATTTATTAGTTCAATCAGCAAGTACAAGCTTAGTTCTTTGCTCTTGCTATATTGATGTTTACTAAGAATAATTCACTTTAATATGCTCCAGAATTGGAATTTACTTCAATGGTTAAGTTTTTCTATGCAAGATACTCTTAATTTAAGCATGTATTTACCATTCAATTGATCGTAGAGTTCTATATTGAGTTTTCTGGTTAAAGTATTGCTCCTGTATTTAAGGAGAAAGTAAAGTCATGATAAACTGAAGAATACTGTAAAAGATTCTTTTCCTTACTATGTTTTATTTTCTCATAAAGGAATTGGATATTAGTTGGAGTTTGGTGATAATTTTAATAACTAGGGTGACCGGACCACCATTCTTTAGTGTCCGTGTATAGTTTACAGTAATTGTACAGAATGATGCGTCTTGGGTAGGGTTTTTTGCCCAGGATCCAAGATCAACAGGTTTGTCTCTTGTCTTAAGAACTTCTCTGTAAGTTATAAATATATATATTTTTTCTAAAAGAAAAATACTCAAACTGTAACACACAGTTAAAATTTACATTTCCTTTTTGTTTCAACCTTCTACCTGTTGTAGCCGCTACAACACCACCCAAAATTTTAGGTATATTTAAAATTTTGGGTCCCCCTTTGCTCGCTCAATCGTTAAGGTCTTTCACCTAACCTGCAGTCAGTGACATCCCAGCGACCTATCCTCAACCCCTCATGAGTTGTCTCGCCATCATGATCATATGCTGTTGTTGCAATTGCGCCATGTGCGAAGGATCACCATGCATACATTCGAATGGAAACTTGTGTGTATTTACATTAAGAGCGCTTGCATCATGGATTGTCCAGGCACTCTGTTTTAGCACTTTGCTGGGCTCATAGTCTAATATTTATTATTTGGGAGGCACCATTCTCTGAAAGGTAACTGTAAACTAATTAGTGTTATAATGTTACGTGCAGGCGATCCCACAGATGATATACCAAAGAATGTCACCATCACTTGGGAGGAAGAGATTGGAACCCAACTAACAAGAGCACAATGGTTAGGGAATTGTCAATCACGAGGAAGAAGACTCTCTTACAAGAATACAAACAAAGTGGCAAATTTTCTTGGACATGCAGCCTAGGGAAAATGATGACACTCTTGAAGATGTAGATAAGGCTATCATTAGATTCCAGAGTGAGCGACAGTCATGGATGCTTAAGAAGGACAAATACACTTTATCAGATGGAGATTATGACATTCTTACTCATCATGGTTGCTCTATCAACGCTTGACGACCTTGAGGATGAGATTGTTTGAAGATGAAAATGATGATGACACAATTACCAGGAAGCTACATTTTGGTGGGGGTGCTGATCAAGAAATAATCCCATGCTGCTATTTTAGAAGGAGACAAAATAAGCATAAATTCAAAAGGGAAGTTTTGGAGATCCTGCACAATACCATCTAAATGTCAGATGGGTGCACACAAAGGAACATATTTCACCACTCTGACAAGTCTAGCCCGAAGTATAGCTCGGGCGAAAAAAGTGGACTCAGAAGTTTACATAGAGAATGACAATCTCATTCAAGGCGTTGGCACACCTTTGGGAAATAATATCTCTTAACCCCGAGCTACATGGCGGGCGCACTTTCGATGGACCAAGGTGACATTTTGAAACATTAAGCTATGGCGCAAACACATATGGTTTCCAAACCATATAAGATTGGAGGAGCGAAATCATATAAAAACCACACGAAGGACATTACAATTGGGCTCAAATACTTTTATGCCGAAGTTTTCAACCTATGTTAAAAGGTTTGGAGCAGATATATATATTTGTTGGTCCAAAGTCATGTTTGCACATGGCAACGTATGTTATAACAACTATGGTTCGATATATAATAATCTACAACCATGTTTCCAACCATATAAGATTGGAGGAACGATATCATATAAACAAAACAAAAAACAAAAAACGTTACACATGGGCGCCGAGCAGGACATATATGGTGATCGCGTTTTATAGTTAAGCATTTGGAGCGTATGTTTAATGGTCAAAGTTATGTTTAAAACATGGAGCAGGATATTATGACATGTTGTAATGACTACGGTGCATTACAAATGGGCGCAAACATTCGATGGCAGGTTTCAGCTTGCGGTCAATGTTTGAGAGCAAATATATATTTACAATGGTCCAACTTTGTGATTAAGACACGGATCAGAACCATATAATAATACATTACGTGGACTTAAACATTTCTTGGCAGAAGGGCAACCTGTGGAGTGGACATATATATGTAACGGTCAAAGTTTACGTTCAAAACAGAGAGCAGAACGTTATGCAAATCTATAAAGACAGATGTCTAATAACCACGGTGCCATGTGTCCGGTCCACGCTGCTGGTTGTAGTCTTGCTGGACATTTTTTGGTCATTAGAAATGGCATGCAAACACCGTGCGTACATGATTTATCCGCACATTAAGGTTGAGGGTATCATAGTGCATGGATATGCGAGGAAGAGCAAATGATTTTGGACGTTGTATAATCAAACCAAGGTGCAACACAATATGGTTCAAAACCATATGAGAGGTTGAAGCACAACCACATGGAACACGTTCAAATTTTATGATGAAAACCTGGAGCACAACTATTGAATGGCTCGTTGGTGAAGAAAGTTTCCCATGCAAAGCGTTACGTTTTAGTGGAGACAAGCAGTGAGTATCGACATCCAGCGTGGATTTAGCTGTGACAGAATGAAAAGGTGGCAATATAATTCCATCTCGAATGCATGCGCGTAAGTTTCACTGTGACAGCTTTTTCATTGTCATAGAATATTGATTTATGGAGGAAAAACAAAACGCTCATTTGAACGAGAACAGTAGCAACTATGGAACATGATTTTCACAGGATGGCGGCCCTTTTGAAATGTATGGTTATCACTAATCCGTCGATGGATCAGCGTTAGAAGAGCAAGGGGTTGAAAAACCAGCAGTCGCGGAGGCTTATCAATTACATCATTAAACATCCTGCGTTCATTATTGCAACAATAAACAGCGTTGCTGCAACCAGGACAAGAAGAGTTTCGTGGAGATGCCCATTCGGCCCTGCCCGTGGTCTGTCAAAATTCGCTCCTTCCTCCAACTGCAACCAGATCGTATGATAGAGGGACGTGTCCATACATGAAGACCACGCCAGCCATTAAATGAACCACTGCGTTGTTTCACCTCCTTAAAGAAAAATGCAACGAAGATGCAAAATCTTTGAGCAAGACTAGCGTAGGATTGTAAGTGAGGTCGTAGTTTTCCTTGGTCGGTGGGTCGCAACACATCCAAAGCGAATAGCATGCGACCTGTCTAGAATTGTGACTATGCGACCCCCCATGAGGTCACATTTCATGAAAATCAATAGGTCACACTATTCTCAAGTCACTAGGTCGTAGCACTGAGGAATAGGTCACAATGCGACCTCTGCAAAGTCGCATTTCAAAGGATAGCTTTGAGTCACACTTCCCCACAGGTCGCTGGGTCGCATAAGCTCAACAACGAGCCGACAGCACGACCCCCACTATGTTGTGACCCTGCGACTTCACTAAGGAGCAGCGCCCTCACCTTCATTTGTTATGTCAACGTGCAGACTCGGGAGCTCTTTTTAAAGAGTTGGGAACTATCGTTCGAAGGATCACTCCTTATATTTAACAAATGACTTTTCATTTAATCATCGCTCAAATCAACCCTATTTCGAAGGGGCATTCCCTTATTAAGATCTTGGCGCAAACTTTCGAACATGACGAAAGGTATCATTAGAGCCCATCATAGTTTTCGTTGTGGAGAACATAAGCAACATGTTGCCCAAATCAACACTTCCATTCAATTGGGTCTACATTCCAAACTCGGCCCATAGTTACGCTAATCTGCATTACGGTAATTGAAGAAGGTACAATGAAAGCTTACTCGAGCCAGTCTCTCCGATGACATAATGGTGGACGCTGTTGGTTGGCGTGAGGAAACAGAGCATTTCCCAGCAAGAGAGAAAGTTGATACACTGATGGCATATATGTTGGTTATTCCTAGTCCCCTACTAAATCAAAAGCTGGGAACCAGAAATGCATCACATGCAGTGGGAGATGGCACAAGCAAAAGTCCTTTGCCTCATCAATGGGTTTTCACTACAAACATTCGGATCCCAAGAGAACTTGATAAGGACCACGCTGCGACATAAAATTTGACCACACAGGGGTCCAAAGTTTTCATTTTACTTGTGTAATTAATTAAATGTGCCTCTTAACATTGTTATTCAAGCAATGAAGACATGTAACCTAAGCTTTGTGACTGCAGGTGGAAGCTGTCGATCTGCACAGTGAGCCAAAGTTTTTCCAGCAAGCAATGGAGGCGGGATAAGGAATATTGCTATGAAATCCAAAGATCGCCAAAAGAAGCACTGCAGGTCGCAGATCTGCTCAAGGTCGCAGATTTCCTCAAGTCGCCAGGTCGCATAGTCGCCCTCCCTATTAAAAGCTCAACGATGCGACCTAGCGACCCAACGACTGGGTCGCGAGGTCGCAAATCCAGCAACTGGGTCACGAGGTCGTGAATCCAAGGAGGTCACAAGGTCGCAAATCCAAAGAGGTCGCAGGTCGCGAATCTGCCCAAGGTCACAGTTTGCGAATCTGCTCGAGGTCACAGGTCGCGAATCTGCCCGAGGTCGCAAGTCGCAAGTCTACCCAAGGTCGCAGGTCACAGATTGTCCGAGGTCACGAGTCACAAGGAAACCCAACAGTCAGGAAGATGAAAAGTCAAGGAAGCCCAAGGGGCAGGTTTTGTATTATAAATACTCCTTCGGGAGCTTGTAGAGAGATATTTTGTTCGGGACTCGAGCTGAATACACTGTATTATCTGGATTATACATTTGAGCATTAATACAAGCATTTTGAAAAATCCCTTTTGTGGATCTGGTGTTGTTTTATGTATGAGCGCTATTGAGTATTATGTTTTCAGTTTCTGAACGTATTTAGATTAAGGGAACTGTATCTTTAATTCATATCACAATTGCATAACAGTTTGTTGAGTATGTTAATGGTGGTTGAGTTCATTTCACTTCCTTAACGAACGCTGATGGCTTTGTTTATTAGCATTTTTGTTACCATTTAAAACTTTTAGGAAGTGAAAGGCGTTCTTGCCATGAGGAATTGTTTCCTTTGTGGTCAGAACATTTTACAAGCGTGACCCTAATGAAGTGTTGTTAACAACACTTCCTTCGGTCTTCATGCTTTATTATTTCCTCTTGCTACTCATAGTGTCGTATGTACATTCAATGCATCAATCATATGTCTTGTATTATTTGATTAGGTGTGTATCTGCTATTTTATAGAGTTTAAGCGAGACCCAAAGAAAGGAGAAATCAGTGGTAGCCGGACCCACACCCCGGACGGGATCCCTAGTCCAAATGGTTCAAGGTCTAATTGGGACCTTTTACCAGGGAGATCCCCTACTGTTGACTGGACAGATTTTCCCGTCAACACTACCATATTCATACTAACCAATAAGTTTTCTAGAAAACCTGATAAGTATGAAAATAAATTAAGCAAACACCTTATTTCATCCATATTTTATACAATGTATAGGGTATTTGCTGGTTCTATTACGGAAAACAATAATTTATCTGAACATATGTCGAATTGAATATTCACAATACTAAACTTACTGAAAAATCACACAAGTTTACTTATCTGAAAATGCACTGTTTTTAGTTGTGGACCACCCAACCATCAAGAGAGACGATTATTTCCTCTTCTTGCCCCCGAGCTCTAGTCTTGGATGGTACGGGTTAATAGTGGATTCACCTTCTGTTGTTACCTCAGGATTACTGAGTGTTTTCCACTAGTCTCTATCAGCTCTGGAAAATCCACCCTCTTCCTTCCAAACATCACAGAACCCCTACTCCTCACTGGGATAAGTCTTTTATCCTCATAGGAGTAGGTAATTGTTTCCAACTGTCCCTAACCACTTTCCAGTTCTTGGAAAAACCTTTTTCCATCAGCTTTTACTTTTCTTAAGTTAATTCTCTTAACTAATTTATTATTCATAACTTATTACCAATAAAATAACTTTCCAGACAACTAACAATAATTTCAGTCTTTTCCTAACACAATAATAAAAATTGTATTTTAACTAGTTAACACTAGTTATCTTTAATGAGGCTGTCACATCGAGCAAGTAACACTTCCATCTTTTTTGATGTGCATGATGCATCGATAGTGGGGATTTACTCCAGGTTCGTTAGGGTATGGGGCTTACCCTGTTTGAACCCTAACTACCTCATTTGTTGTTCTTCCTCCGCTTCATCGTCTGGCTCTGCAACTTGCAAATTCCTTGCTATTTTACGATGAGTTCGACCTTGTTACTTGTAGTTATGATTCTACTTATCCTTGGCATCTGTCAATCTGGGTTTAATCTTTTTCGGTGTGGTGCTTTGATATTTGAATTTATGAGAAACCCCTGCATCTCTCCAGTTTCGTCGGTGACCCTATTGAGGTCATGGAAACCAGGTCTCGAGACAATATTTTTGCGAGGGTTTCCTCCCACAGGAGGGTATCCATCTCGATGCATTCTTCAGGAAGCTTCTTTGACTCAGGTTTGACAAATTGCGCTCTGGGTTTTTAAGTTTTCAATCACAACTTTCGCTCTAACTTGGATTTTAACATAGGCTTGTTTTTATTGACAGGAAATTCCAAGAGTTCCAGGCTTCGTTTTAATTGCCCAAGGTAATTTTTCCTTCGTTTTTCCTTCTTCACAATTTATCCTAGTTCTTTCACCCATGCATAGTTTTTCTTTTTTTAAAGCTTACTATTCTTGGGTTATTTGCATTATTTGCAGGTAATTTTTTTTTTCAAAGAATGTTCCACTGTTTTTTGATGATTATCTGCATCCTATCGATTTGAAGTAAAATTCTCTGTTTACTTCTCTAGGTGCATGCTTAACAAAGGTTTCTAGCTTTGTTAGTCTTCATATTCTGTAGAATGCTATTCTTAGTTTTCTTACTGTGTGTTAATTTGTCTGTGCGACAAAAGCTCTTTAATTCCGAGTTTATTAGGTTCAGCGACCTCCAAGTCTTGGACTTAAGAGTCTTGTACTTTTTCCTTAATTTTTAAGCACTTCCCCTTTTGAGGTATTTACCTTGTATTTAAATTGTGTCTTTGATTTATTCCTTGTTGATAACTACTGTAGCCTAGATTATCTTTATGGTTGTTTACATGTTAAGATGGAATCTACAGTAGAGCATGTGCTCATTATTTACTTTTGGGTTCTTTCATGCATGCATCAATATATATATATATATATATATATCTTCGCGCTACTATTCTCTGCCTTATCTATAATTTAACCCCGTTATTACGTTGTTGAGTTTAACTTTATCGCAGTCATATATAGATTGCTTATTAGTGTTAACTAATGTATTCCTTGGCTATACTTGTTGTCCTTGATCAAGGCTATATGTTTTTGCTTTCCTTCTCAACTAGAGTTACATGCAAATGCTATCTTTCTATTCAGAACAAATGTTACCTGTTTTCCTTCTCAACTAGAGTTACCTGCAAATGCTATCTTTCTATTCAGACAAAATGTTATCTTTCTTATTCAGGGTTACATGCAAATGCTATCTTTCTTGTTCTGAATTATATGCAATTTCTGGGTTTGCATAGGTTCGAATTTCTACAGTTCTTACTTATATACTAGTATATAATTTTACAGTCTTTACATAGACTGATGTTACTAGAAAGGTGACCGAACCACCTCAAGGGATCCTACTTATACTAGTATATAATTTTACAGTCTTTACATAAATTACTAGAAAGGTGACCGGACCACCTCAAGGGATCCTTTCTCATTGTCCGTGTACTAGTTGAAAATATTTCACAGGACAAACAGTTTGTAAAAACTTGAGGTTTTCCTTCTCCCTTGGGTTTAACTATCAAACTTGTTTCTTTTAACATTTACCCTAAGGATTTACAACTTATATTTCCCAAGAATTCTCTTCTTCTTACTAGTACTTATAATCACAGAATTGAATAAACTAAGAAAGAAAATTAAGAAAATCCCTTTCTATTCTCTTCTACAGTTTACAAACATTCTGCTTCCAAACTATTTTTCAGTTAGTACCTTTCACCACATTCTGTTCTGAAATAAACATATATTTTATAGTAAATTAAACAGTAACACATTATGTCCCCCGTGCTCCTCACCAAAGTAGGATTCACAACAGTAATTAACAAGGAGGCAGACGTCAGGACTCTAGTCCAGACTCCTCTCTTATGGATAACAGAGACCACTAGTTTTCTTCCAGCTCGGGCTACTCTACCCTTTAGCCTTCAAGCTTGTCTTCTTTTTCTCTGGAACAGAACCCCTTCCCCCCTCTAGGCTTTTCCTTTTAACCCAGAGGAAAGGTAACTGCCAGCAACTGCTTTTCTTAACTACTTTGGGATCTTGGAAACTTTTACCATCATATTCTTGATAATATATTTTATTAAAATTTTATTCAATAAGTGAGAAACTTTAGTTCATAACTTCTTGATTAACATACTTGTTAATCAATTAATAAAAATAAAAAACTTTAATGTCTAGTAAAAAAATAGAAATGTCTTTCGGTAAATGACAACAAATATAGATATAAATGTTACAATACTTTTTCACATTTTTATTTTAAAATTTTACAAGATATTTAAAAATTATTTTTCACAAAGAAAAAAGATTATAAGAAGGTCATTCTTCTATCTTTCTTAGATTTACAAGAAAAATTCAAAATTTCACTAGTATTATTTATCATTATTTCTTTAAATATTAAATATAAAATATTATAAAAAATTTGATTATCTTGACATTAATTTTAAGGAATTATTAAAAAATTTAAAAAAACACACACTTTTATTCATCATTATAAATTTCAAAATTTCACTGTTATTCATCATTTTTTCTTAAATCTCAAATAATAAAATAACATAAAACGTTTGATTATCTTAACATTAATTTTAAGAAATTATTTCAGAACTTGAAAATATACACACACTTTTACTCATCATTGTATTTTTAAATCTCAAAATAATAAATTAACATCAAAAGTTGACTTACTTTGATATTAATTTAAGAAATTAACTCATACTCTAGTAATTGTAAAAAATATTTAAGTTAATCACACCTCTTGGAATTTTAAATATGCAACCTTAACTTCAAATTAAAAGAGCTAATATAAATATAAAGAGCATAGGTTGTTAAGAGCTTACGTTTGGAGATAAAACGATGGAAGAAGTTCAAGAACTTCGATATTGATAGGTTTTAGAGAAGGTGTTATTCATGATGCCAGAGTGTTCCTTTCAATCTCCATTGTGCATTTCAGATTGAACTTAATATCCTATAGTTATGTATTACAGCTTGATCCTCTCCCTCTTGAACTTGCGTTTCATATTGAATTTAATATCTTACAGTCATGTATTACAGTTCACTGAAAGAGGGGACATAAGGGAATGGTACTTGGTTCATCTGGGACAAATGCCATGAAAAATAATGCCTAGAATAACATCATCCTTATAAGAAGATTTTGAGCAAGTGGGCGCTTCGATCCTCATACATGAGTTGCTAATTTGATGTCTCCTATTCGAGTTCCCTTCTTTTTAAACCCCAAGTTTGGACAACTAGAGGTGACGAGGTTTGAAAAAAACATATGTGGCAAACAACTTGTGACCATTCGAGAGTAAAAAATAGAGTACACGTGGATAGTTTGAAATGGCTCTCAATAGATGGTGAAGGTCGATGGGGAACCATCCCCTAAAATAACACTTTATGTGAAAATATTAATATTAAGTTGAAATTTTTATTTTGTTATTTTAAGAGTCATAATTGTATGAGTGAATTTAGTGGTTAAAAACATGTAATTTTTGGAAATATGTCACAACTCAAATCCAAAGGAGTAGAATATGTGCAATTCTATAAATTGCAATAGTCAAATTCTCAAATCTGGAGCTTAATTTCTATTGAGAAGTTAATTTTTTCTTGTAATTGTTATATTGTTGATCCATAAACTGTTGTGGATATTCCATTGGATAGTTCGTCACAATTAACATCATAAAACTATACTTAAAAATTGGAAAATCTGCATTATTAGGGTTTATTCCTCTTTAGATTTTTGGATTTGTAGATTATTGTTTATTGTGTATGCATGCAAATTAAATTTTTTGCAGGAAATAGAGAAAAATGAAATAAAAAATCACGATCTTTTTTTTCAGAAGATATATCCTCAGAAACCCTTTCGAGAGAAACTCCAACTAGAAGGTGAGGCCACTCTTCTCTCTTTCTTTGAATAGAAAATAACTGCGAGTACAAAGAAGTAAGACCCGAATCGTGGGCACAAATTCTATCTGTGTGATCTCTCCCTGTCTATCTAGGCTACTCTACTTGTTTATGGAACAAATCCACATGAAAAGAATGGAACCCCTTTTCCTCCTAGTTCCTTGGTTATAACACAACTTGAAAGCTTTCTAGTAGTTAGGTTTAACTCCCTCAACTCTTAACCAAAGTTACAATATGGACTCTTATAGAGTCTTTTTCATCATGATCACGTGGCTATCCCTTTTTCCATGAGCTATGGGGCCTAATGTGGCATCCTCTCGAATTATGGTGGTGAAAATAGGAAGGTAAACTTTTGATTGGCATAAATTTTGCATACGCACTTTGATTAAGGTGATTCTTGCATCGTTGGAAATATATCTTTGTGTAGAATATGAAAAATAGGTGTGGAGCTAAAGTGAAAAAATTTTACAGCAAAAAAATGCCATCTGATGCCTCAGATTGCTACAAGAAGGTTTTAGATCCCAATTTTCCAAACTGGGTCACATTAGTAAAAACGGTCCTTTGAGTTGATTCCTCAAATTTTTCCACTGTAAAAGATCAAGATGGATGAAAAACATTATAATGATCCAATCAACATCAAGCCTCCCCATTTTGGTAGGGTTTAACTCCCCAAAAGCTTCTACTAAATGAGGTGAGGAAATTTTTCCTCCACCTTCTCTTAGGTGTACCATTTAGCTTTACCTAGAAGTTTTCCTTTCAATCTAATCTATGAAATGCCATGTTATCCCAGTCTCATATTTTTGTACCTCTTCTACAAAATTGTATCTTCTGTCAACTCTACCTATTTATTTGGTGTCAATTCCTTTACAAGAGGTAGGATGTGTTCCTATTCTTGATATAACATGGAAGGATCATAGAGTTTCATATTCTATGCATTCACAACTGAGTAAATATGCATATAATGGGTTATACTAAGTCTATAGGAGGTATCTCCCACCTTTTTTAGTATCTCAAAGGGACGATATCGCAAATTCTTTATTTTCTTATTGGGACCCTATAACCTCTCCTTATTCAAATATAACTATACTCTATCTCCCACCTTGAATGAGTACTTGTTCTCTATTGATGATGCATGGCCTTATATTTTTCTTGTCACTTCTACAATGTCTCATGTAACTACATATCAATTTTCCTTATTTTCTCAACAAATGTTTTAGCCCTCAAGGCATCCCCTATAAGATCCTCCTTGTTTCCCATATGAAATATCCAAAGGTGAAGGTGTCAAATATCTAAAAAAAGTTTCAAATGGGGACTTACCAGTAGATATGTGGACAACTTTATTACAAGTGTATTGTATGTAGACCAAATTTTTATCCTAGGTATTTAGATGATTCTTATTGTAACCCCACAGAAGTTACGCCAAAGTCCCATTGATTACTTCTCTATACCCATCTATCTAAGGATGGAATGTTGTATACCTCTTCAACTTTTTGTCCATATTCTCCCACAATGTATTCCAAAATTCACTGAGAGATCTCATGACTCTGTCTAAAATGATGCACCTTGGTATCCAAAAATGCACCCAGAATTATCCAAAGAACAATTTTGTTGCTTCTTTCCCACTTATGGTCTTTTTGTAGTGTATTAGAACACATATCTTGTTGAACCTATCAAATATCAGGAATAGGTAGTCATGTCCCTTCCTATTTGTTAGTAAACCTACCCCAAAGTCCATGGAAATAATTTCCTAGGGACAAGTGGGTACAAGTAAGGGATGATATAAACCATGTTTCCTATTACTAGGCTTGTTATTACAACAAAACATGCATCCTCTTGTGAACCTAGCTATATGGTCTTACATCTTAGGCCAATACACATACCTCTGCAAGTTGGCCACTAGCTTCCCTACACCAAATTTCTCTGCAACGTTGAAGGTTTGAGCCTTTCTAATCAATTGTAATCGATCACCTTTAGGAACACATAACGTATCCAGTTGGTAAAGTAAAATTTCTTGGAGATGGTAGTCAACGGTGTTGTCACCATTGTGCATAAGACTCTGACTCTGTAAGTGTTGAAACACCTCCTTAAAGTCCTCATGCTCTGAATAGGCCTCTTTCTATGCATCATGGGTGAATGGGTCCATGTGCATTAGAGTTCCCAAAGTTGTGAAGTTTGATGTGGGTGGCCTTGAAAGCATGCCAACCAACTTGTTTGTGTTATCCTTCTTATACTTGATCACTAAATGAAATTTTTGTGGAAATCCCATCCACCTGTAATGTGTAGTCAATTGTAGCTTACTTTGGGCCTATAGGTACTATAGTGGTCGGTGATCTATGTGGATTATTATCTCATTCTCCATCAAATATTGCTTCCGCTTCTTCACGGTTTGCGAAAATTCACATATCTCCTTGTCGTAGGTGGGATAGTTAAGAACTATGCCATAAAATACTCCAAAATGGCATCATATAGGCCTTCCTCCCTACATCAATATTTCGCTCATAGCATACCTGTTTCCATTTGTACCCACTTCATAAGGTTGTTTCAAATTCAATAATTCCATAAACGGTGCTTGATTGATCTTCTTCTTTATCTCCTCAAAGGCCCTTTTTTGACCCTTTTCCCACTAGAAACTCTTACCACTTGTTTTTATGGCATGGAGTGGTGTTGCTACAAATAAAAATGAGGCTATGAATTTCCTCAGGTACTGTATCACCCAAACAAAAATCCTAACCTTAGAAACATTAATAGGGACCAAAAACTCATGATGTCCTCCATCTTGGAAGGATATATTTTCAGCTCTCCTTCACCTATCACATATCCCAAGTACACTAAAGATTGTTGTGCAAACTCACACTTCTTAAGATTTTCTAGCAGTTGATGCTTATTTAATGTCTCCATCACCTACATCAAATGTGAGATGTTCTCCTCCCAGGTAGCATTATATGCCAATATATCATCTAAATATAAAATAACAAATGAATCTATAAAAGGTTGCAATGTATCATTCATTAACCTCATAAATGTATTTGGTGCATTACATAGGCTGAATGGCATGAATAACCACTCATACAAACCTTTCCCGGTTTTGAAGGTAGCCTTCCAGATATCTTCTTTTGTAACTTGAACCCAATGATATCCAGATTTTAATTCCAACTTGGGGACGAATTATGCTTGTTGTAACTGATCTAGCAGATCATATATCATGGGTAGAATACACTCATTCTTGAATGTAATTTTATTTAGCTCCCTATAATCAATACACATCTTCCATGTCCCATCCTTCTTTCGTACAATGATGATGGTTCACCCTGATGGTGATGTACTTAGTCAAGTGACACCTTGTTCTAGTGGCTAACACAACTATTTCTTCATCTCACTTGCTTCTATAACATATTTCATGCGCAACCCGATGTTTCAGAATGAGGAGTCTGGTAATAGTTGGATCTCTTGCTCCACTCCCCTCTTCAGTGGTAACCCTTTAGGATCTTGGAACACATCCTTGTATGCCTGTAACAACCTATTGTAAGGAAAACCCAACACCCCTTCAATTTTATCAGATTTCTATTTTGATTATTTCATTGAATTTGATTTTTCACAAATTTCCAATGATACTTGTTTCACTCCTTTTGGTCAACCGGTTTGTAAATGACACTCTTTTGAATTTTGATCATTTGTGTCACCTGAGTTAAAACAATGTATAAAGTGTACCAATATTTCCATTTTCGTAGTTAAAATAGTCATTCATTGTGAATATTAACTTTTAGTTCATTTTTATAATTCTTTCATTTTTCACTAACGATCCTACAAAATAATCAAGCTAAATTGTATAATAGATGAGAACATATTTTGAGATCTTGGTAATTTGCTCTAATTTGTTATTTTAAAATAAATTACCAAACCCAAAACTCTAGAATAGAAAAGTGGCTAAAGTCCAATTTATAGGATTATTAATTCACATGGGACCCACTTCACATTATATCTTTCCTTTCAAAAATATCAATTAAAAAAAAAGCGCCGAAATAAAAATTGCAATGCCGCATATCGCATATCACAATTTTCTTAAGCACATCCCTTTAAAAATTTGTGATCTTGTGATTTGGTTTCATGTGATGGGGTTATTTGTTTTTAACTCAAAATTTTGGTTAGCCTCCTTATGCCTCCCAACATCATCACTCCCTCACCCATATTATCCCTCTACGACCTCACAGTCTTGCATCGTAAAATTTATCGTAAAATGTTGATATGATTAATCTTACGCAATACGTTTAATTCTCCTTGACCAATTAGATAGTTATGAACAAAATCATCATTTCGTATGTTGTTTTCATTCTCTGATCCTTGTGCAGGCCCCTGAGTACCGCTATTGAAGGACCACGAAGTTTCGTGGGCGAAGATCAGGTGACTACTGCCACAGTTACGACAACTGCGTTGGAACCAAGGTAGGGCATCTATCACGACTCAATTTCATTCATTAACTAGGAATCAACACATTAGCATGTCCTCTTGCTGCTAGACCCACCATAGGGCTAGAGGGATCACCTCTGTCTGCAGAGGGGATTTACCTACACAACAAGTTGGTGACTCCACTGGGGATCAGTGTGTGTTTGTCGTCTCGTTGTTTGTCGAGCATTTTACTTGCCGAGTCGACTTTGGTCATTTCATTGATTCTCTGCTTTGCTTGACTTGCCTGACTATTTTAAACCATCCTGTTCAGTTCCAGAGTGTCAAGTCTGACCTCTGCTCAGTGGTTTTATTTTTTCCCATGGTTTTCTAGCTTGGAGCGGTTTTTCCTTGAACAGTCGCACCAATTGGTGCATGTTTCTTTTGGCACAGGTGTGCCAACCCCTGTTAGGCACAGATTACAGCCTAACAGTCACGCCAAATCCTGTAGGGTTCCATTTGACCTCTTTTTTGAGTTTTGGTCAGTGTTTCTTGGCTCTGGGTTGCTTTTTTGCTTTGCGATTGGTCTTTTGAGATTGTTTTGACTCTGTAGTCTCGGTCTTATCAGTTGCTTGTCTATCATCTTATCAGTGGAGTTGGTAGCCCTAGGGTTTATAGGTGCCTTGTATTGTTTGTTCAGCCCTCTCCACACTGAGCCTTATGAGTTTAGTTCGAGATACTTTGATATTTGTCATTTCAGTTCACTGACTGATTGTGTTAGCCTTTCTATCGATTCTTCGTGTATTTGGTTTGTTAGATGATCACTTTGGTTTTCGTTTGACTCTCCATTTTGTCACTTCAAGCATAGATTACATTGCTCGTTGGATCGTTTCGAAAGTCCTTTTTTTTCTTGGAAGAGTGCATCCTTGTTTTGAGTGTGTTTTATGTTTGTATTGCATTTGATTTATTTGTTTTAGACCTTTACATTTGTGGTGCTCAAAACTAGTATTTTTTTTGTTTTTAATGTAACAGTGCATTGTGTGCCTCATTCATCTAAAAAGACAAAAAATTGCTTTCTTTCGCTTAAATTGAAAATGAAATGTTCTTTTGCATTACTAGCTCTTAGTGAACTAGTAGAAGGATTTTCGTTTTCTCATTTGGTTGTATTAGATGCATTAGTGGAATTCTTCTTATGTTTCAATTGATTGCTGCTCTATTATAGATTTCGATCCTTCTCTTAGCTAACATTCATTGAATGGATATGATATTCTTTTGCATGTAGCATGCATTTAGGAATTCGAGATCACATTCGGTAAGGCCTTGAAATCGCAACATTAATTCAAGATAAACCTTAAAATGAATTCAATCAACCTAAGGAGGCATTGAAACCTAACACATACATTTTAGAGGTCTAGGCTAGTGACATGTTCTGGTGTCATTAAACCTAGTAGTTGTCGTTAGCCACCTAGCATTAGACAACACCAGTACGGACGTGTGCTCCCTGTACCGTCGCGTATATAAAGGAAGACCCTCATAGGTTGCAATCCTTTATCCATAGGAGCCGAGTCTTCTGCCCTGTAATCGTGATACACCGAACACAACATTCGGGGAGACTACCTGCACGTACGTCAAGTCCTTGGTCATTTCTCTTTCATTTGATCACCAAGGTGTATATGGAAATTCACGGAAACTTGGTACGCCCTCTTGCTTAGATTACCTGAGTAGTCATTTTTATCTTTTCGTGACTCTCTAAAAAGTGAAAATATCATTGAGCACTTTTCCTTTCACGCTCGTTTAATCTGAAAGTGACAAGATTCATCTTTTGCCTATTTCTCAACTCTTATAACATGAAACAACAAAGTTTCATTTCAATGTCGTAAATTTAACTGCCTATGATCACATGCCCGTTAAATACTTTTTCTTGGATTGTTTTTGGTAGTTCCTTAGTGTTTGATCTTGAAGCCTTGAATAGGTTATCTTGTTTCCTTCTCGTTTTTGAAACATTGTCACAATGGTGGAACTACCAGTTTCGTCATCTTCTTCATTTCCTCCTAGTGGTGATCCTTTTCCTAACGTTTATTTGGAAACACCTCAGCCCACTAGGTCTGTTGAGTCTTCGTAGCCTATCCTCCCAAGTATCTTTTCTCTCGCTACCCGATCTCCTCCTGAAGGGTCAGTTGATTTCAATTGGCCACCTTAAGGTGCTTGGTCTGGCTTTGGGAGAGAGGAAGAATTCCCTCCTCTTACTTCGGGATCGCCGTTATTAGACACTGCTATACCTCCTAGTCCTCGTCGTTTTTTCAACTATCTTACAACCTCGTCAGATATGGATTCTTTGAGTCCTGTCGGAAGGGAAGAGCTTCATGTTTCTACCAAGGAATATCAAATTTTCCTAGAAGATTTCTCGTATGTCTCCAGTCAACCTTCTCCTCAATCGGTGTCTCTTCCACCTGGTTATCGTACTTTGGGTCATATTATTTCTGGTGTTGCATCCATGACATGGTCTAGTACAGCGGCTCCCACAGGAAGCTCGATTTTTCCTACATTAGGAATGTCACCTTCAACACCCATCTCGTTGGCCATTGTTACATTTGTCCCGATCTGACCTATTGTTTGTGTGGCTTCATCTGCACCGGTTGTTAATACAACTCAGTCGTCAGGGTCTGCTATTGTTCGCAGGTCTATCTATATTAATCCTACAATTCCTGTTAGGTCCGTTGTGAGTGGATCGCAGTCCCACATTGTGGAAACCCCATCTACCTCTACCATGCCTATGGTTTCTACTTATACATTCGATGGCTATATGTTGGATATTCAGTGACGGTATGCTCCCTCTCCAGACACTCAACAACAAAATTCCACACTTCAGGGTTCTCAGCAGCCGCAAGCTCCTGGAAATCCTCCACATCATCATGACGTATAAGGTAATCCCCTATATTTGCCTCTAATTGATCCCAATCAACCCCTTTATTTTCCTCCGGATGATCCCTATTAGTCCGTTCACCATCAAGGACCATCCTTACAGGGAGAACCCTTGGGCCTACAAGGAAAACCCTTACAGGGACAACCTTTGGTCCAAGAGGGACAACCCTTTGGTCCACAGGGACAACCTTATGGTCCGCAAGGACAACCCTTACAGGGATAACCTTCGGCCCAACAAGCACAACCCTAAGGTCCTTTTGGTCAACCTCAATTTCAACCAGGAGCATATTATGTTCCTGGGGAGGAAATCTATCCACCACAGGGACAACCTTTTGTGTAACAACATCAACCTTACGTTCAGTAAGGCAAATATTTTGTACAACAAGGACAACCTTAAGGTCTCGCACTGGGTCAACCTAGTTTTTAGGCACAACCTGGCCCATCCCAACCATCGGGTCAACCTATCTTATAGGGACATCCTATCCAAATTCAGCAGCCGATTCAACCTGCTCAACCTGTTCAGCAGCTGGTTCAACCTGCTCAATAGCTGGTTCAACCTATTCAACTTGCTCAAAAGCCGGTTCAACCTGCTCTGCAAGGACAACCTATTCAACCTGCTCAGCCTCAAGGCGCTACTTACCCTCCTCAAGGTAAATTTTAGGCATTATATAGTGCGCCCCAAGGTTTCACTTATTATCATCAAGGTCAATCCCAGATGGTGTATAATCCACCTCAAGGCAATGCTTACATTCCGCAGAAAAATACGTATGTTTCTCAGCAAGGACCCCAGTGGTATGCTCAGAATCAGTATCCCGATCCTCAACCCCAGTATGGGCAGAACTATCAGGCTTATAACCCCTATTGACAGAATCCTCCGGGACAAAACATATGGGGGCATAATTTCTCTCAACTTGGGTGGAATGCTAACATTGGTCTTTATCAACGACCTGCAATGCATTTTAATCCTCAATTATTGTTTCTCGCTACGTTGGAACTACCTGATGTGTCAAAGTTGATGAACGATCCGATCCTTCACAACCCATATTGGCCTCTGGTTCCAACCAAAATTCCTGGCAATTGTCCCAAGTTTGAGGGCAAGTCCAGAGAAGACCCCCAAGTGCATGTTATGACCTACCATCTATGGTGTTCCTCTAACTCTTGGGTTGATGATTCTATCCGACTCTGTCTTTTACAACGAACTCTTACTGGTGCCACTGCCAAGTGGTACATTGAATTATCTCGCAGTGTCTTCCAAGGCTTCAACTCTTTTTCCATGGAATTTCTCACACACTTTCAATTACTGGTTCGGTATGAAACCAGGACACACCTCCTCACATCCTTGAAAAAATATTGAGCTACCCATATCTCAGATCATATTCATGAATGGAGGCATCACCATCACTTGATCAAGTTCGAGGTTCCTGATTAGCTTCTAACTGATTGGTTCACTACCACTTTCATCAATCCTATTGCTAAGGAAATTGCTATGGGGGCATGTGTAATTGGAAAACAGTCCATTTCTCATGCCCAGTGCCTTAATCTTATGTACTCTCAGTCCAACACGTTGTATGATCTCTTTCCTGATGCTCCTCAACCTGGAACCTCCAAAGCACTGGTGACGCCACCCATCGACGGTATCATTGGTTCCGTGTCTCAGACTTCTCAGAAGTCTTATCCTCCGAATCCTGGGAAGCAAAAATCCACTCCTTCCAATGATACTGCTTCTCATCCAACCCCGAATTCTAGTAAAACCACAGAAGTGAATGTCCTTCAGGCCAATCCGGTGAATAAAACTTCCAAGGGTAAGAAGAAGTGTACAGGTAAGGCCAAAGGCAATACCCTGAAACAGGATTCTCAGAAATCTCGTGCTGATGATGGTTCACAACGTAAAACAAAGTATCCTTGCTTGATTTGTGATGAAGAGCACTACACCAAGGACTGTCCTTGATGGGACAAAGTGAATCAATTTCTCAAAGGCACCCAAGGAACTCCAGCTGTTCTTAAAGAATTGTTTCCATCACAACAAACTCAAATGGTAGAGAAGCCTCAATTCGCTACCCCATTTGACTCTCAGGTTTTCATGATGAATGGTCCTGTATCCGTTTCTATTGCTACCTGATTGAAATATTATGTTGAACCGCGTCAGGCAACAGGGAAAGAGATCACTGATGGTCCTCCTCCTCCGCCTGCTTCTGGCCCTCTTTAGATTGAAAGGCCTGGTACTGAGCCCTTTGTCTGGCCATCTTCCAAAGGTGTAATCCATAAGTCTTCTTACAATCCCAACTCCCGTGATGCTCAACATTACAGTATTATTGAGGATTTTGCCTAAGCGTTATCTGCTATGTTTGCATTAGAAGTACTTCAGAGTTGTCTGTCTCAACGGAAGGCTTTGCTATCTTCCATCAGTGGGTTTGATCCTGCTGATTTGAGCCTTATCACTTTCGACTTGGAGAATTTCATCCCACAACTCCCTCATCATCTTGCGCTCATCATCCAAGTTGGGATTAATGGGATGATTTTCCATTGAGCAGTCATGGACGAGGGTGCGTCTACGTGTATCATTTCATCTTCCTGCTGGAAAGACATTAGTTCTCCAGCTATGAAATCATATCCAAATTCTCTAGAAGCGTTTGATGGAAGGGAATTTAAACCTCTTGGTGTTCTCGCTAGTTTACCGATCACTCTAGAAGGGAAAACAGTCAACATCGAGGTTGAAGTAGTTGACACCAAGCTCAATTACAATATTCTCCTCGATTGGAGTTGGACTCACGCCATGTTGTGCATTCTGTCCACTCTCTTTCATGTTCTGCAATTTCCACACGAAGGAAATATTATCACTATTGATCAGTTGTCTTTTCACTTCTTCATCTTCCGAGAGCAACGTTCCGTATGTTGATAAAATTCCTACACCTTAAGAGAGCGTAGGGTCGGGTCTCTTCAAAGATCTTGCCCTCATGGGTATTTTTCCTCTTCCTCCACCCAACACTGTTCAGGTTAATATGATCTCCCGATCTTCTGATCCATGGATCATCCCTTCACCCGAGCAGATGGATTCATTTGGAGTTTCGATGTCGTTAAGTCCGATTGAGTTTGATTATTGTGAATTTATTGTGGCTTCGGATCCTCTACCTTCTGATCATGCTCCTTTGGGTATGTCTCTTGACACTTATTCTCAATCCCCTTGGCTCGGCGATTCAGATTCGCTCGATCCCTTGAGAGAGATATTTCCCTCCGACGAGGCCATCGTGGAAACTATGTCTCTTATGGATTCTCCTTGGGACGATAATCATCATCATTCCTTGTTCATGCTCAATCTTGGGTCCATGCCTATGTGTCTCGAGAGGTTTTCTTCTCAGGTTCCTTCTCCTCCGCTTCAAATGCCTATACTGACACACAAAGACTTTACAGAAGGTAACTTGAGAAACATCACACAGATGATGCTTATCGACATCTCCATTAAAAAGGGGGTTGTTGAGAACATCCATGTTGGGGTGACTTGCTCTCCCGATGAGATCCAGGTCTATACTAGTCTCTTCCATGATTTTTGTAACGTTTTCGCATGGTCTAATGAAGAAATGCCTGGCATTAATCCAAGTATAGTGGTGCACGAGATTCATACCTATCCGGGTGTGAACCCTGTTCGCCAACGTCTTCATCCTGTGCGCCCTAGAAAGGCAGCCGTATTTAAGGGAGAAGTTGAAAAACTTCTTAAAGTTGGTTTCATCTATCTGATTCCCTTGACAGAATGGGTTTCCAATATTGTTCTTGTAGATAAGAAACATGGTACCATTCGTGTCTGTGTTCATTACCATGACATTAACCGAGATTACCCTAAGGATAATTATCCCACTCCTTTTATTGATCAAATCATTGATGACTGTGTTGGGAGTGAGATTTTTATCCCTTATGGATGGGTTTTCTGGGTACAACCAGATTAACATTCTTCTGGCCGATCAACACAAGATCACCTTTATCTATCCTTGGGATACTTTCACTTATAAAAAGCTCCCTTTCAGTCTTAAAAATGCTGGGGCTACCTTTCAACGAGCAATGTCATATGCTTTCCACAATATCAAGCACATTTTTTAGCCTTATCTGGATGACCTTCTGGCTCATTTAGCTAAGTGTAAAGACCATCCTGGTCATATCCGTCAGATTTTTCTTCGCCATTGACGCTATAACATCCGGCTTAATCCGCATAAGTGTGTATTTTGCATTGAATTCGGTAGAATCTTAGGGTTTATCACTTCAAAAGACGGGATTCGTCTCGATCCATTCAAATTTGAAGCTATTGTGAAACTCCCCTCTCCTTCCTCCTTACATCAACTGTAGAGTCTGCAGGGGAAAGCTAACTTCTTGCACCGTTTTATACCTAACTATGCCAAAGTGGCCAAAGGATTTATGCGATTACTAAAGCAAGGCGTCCTGTTCCTCTGGGATGAGATTTCCCAGAAGTCCTTCGATGCACTAGAGACATTGCTTGTTAATGCTCCTTTGTTGTGTCCTCCAAATTATCATCGCGATTACTCCCTCTATTTGGCTACCGCGTTCAACATGATTGCCATGGTTTTGGTACAAGACAACAATGATGGTGACGAGCATGTCATTTACTATCTATCTTGTAACCTTCTCGATAGTGAGACACGATATGCATATGTCGAGAAGTTGGTGTTAGCTGCTGTTCAATCTGTTCAATGTTTTCGTCACTATATTCTGTTACGCACAGTGACTGTGATTTCTAATTGCAACCCTATGACTTACATATTGAGTCGTAAATTGCTGGGGGACAAGTACTCGAAGTAGATTATCATTCTCCAGGAGTTAAATTTGGAGTTCACTATGGCCAAGTCGAAGAATTCATTAGTCTTCGCCGATTTAATCTGCTCTCTCCCTTCCGATTTCACTTCGTCTGGTTCCGAGGAACGCATTCCAGATGACACACTTTTTCTAATTAGCACCGTCAATCCTTTGTATGGTGATATCATTGTATATATTCAGACTTCCACATTCCGATATGGGTTGACGAAGGATGCTCGTCGACGCATTCACCATCAATCGCAACCCTATCGTATAGTTGGAGATACACTCTACCGCATCGGAGTTGATTCCATTATCCACCGGTGTTTGACTCTCGAGGAGGCTAGAAAGGCCCTGAATTATTGTCAGAGTGGCACCTGTGGCAGTCACATGTCAGGATATGATACTGCATAGAAAATTCTTCATGCTGGGTATTTCTAGCCCACCATCTTTAAAGACTGCATAGTTGCTGTCCGTAAGTGCCATGATTGCCATATTTTTCAGCACAAGATGTGCGTGCCGCCTTCCCATCTTCACCCTGTCATTACCGTTGGTCCCTTTGCAAAGTGGGGCATCGATTTTATGATGTGTAACCACATGCTTATATCATCATAGCTATGGACTACTTCACCAAATGGGCCGAAGCTGTTGTGGACCTAACAGAAGCAATGCCTACACTTACAGCTGACGGTAAGACAACAACATAGTTTCTATTCAGTCATGTAATTTCTAGGTTTGGTGTCCCTCAAGCCATTGTTACCGATCATGGTTCCCATTTTTGGCATTACATGGTGGCGAAGTTGACTTCCAATTTGGGTTTGCATCACGATAGCTCAACACCATACTACCATCATGCCAATGGTCAGGTTGAAGCCGTGAATAAAGTTCTCATCACTATGCTTCAAAGTACGATTCAGTTGCATAAATCAAATTTGCATCTCATGTTGTTTTCAGCTCTCTGGGCTTACCAAACCTCAGAGAATGATGTGACTGGATTCCATCCATTCCATCTTGTATACAGTCTGGAAGCTACCCTTCCAATAGAATGTGAAATTCCTTCACTCAAGCTAGTCCTTGAATCGCTGCCGAATACTTTTCCAAAAGAAGAGCGTCTTCTCTATTTGGAGAGGCTTGATGAAACTCGTTGCTTTGATGCTATGTTCATAGAAGCACAGAAAAAGCGGGTCAAAGCTCATTTTGACTAGTCGGTTTCCCCTCATTCCTTTATAGAAGGAGACCTCATCCTCCTGTATGGCCAAGCTCGTGATAAGCTGGGGGAAAGAAAATTTCAACCCATGTGGCATGGGCCCTACATTTTTAAACGTGTTTTTCAGAATGGGGCTTATGAGCTAATTGATTATGAAGGTCATCCTTTGGATCAATCTAGAAATGGGTTGTATCTGAAGAAGTACTATGCATGAGTCATTCGTACATGTTTTTGTACATAGGTGTTCTTTTCATTTTTGTACATTTTTGGCTTGGTGTGCTTTGTGAGCATTTTCCTACTTATTGGACCATTGCTTGTTGTGCAGATGTATATTACCCCTTATGTTGGTTTCAGGGATGGTGCTTCTCACAGTACCCAAAACCTATCTTCAGTAGCCAGGGTGATTTATGATCCTGCTGGTGAGTTGATAGACCTTCAAGGTATCTTTCTAGGATGAACCACAAACAATGTCGCTGAATATAGTGCTATTATTGAAATATTAGTCGAGGCCATTATTCTCGACATTTGTGCATTGATTGTTAACCTAGACTCACAACTTGTTGTTCTTCAAATTAATGGACATTATTCTGTTAGAAGCCCTCACATCTTAAGGTTGTATTTGCGTGCTCATTTACTGGAAAGACATTTTGATTACATTAAATATCAACATATTTCTGGATGAATGAATGCATTAACTGATACAGTAGCTAATATTTTATTAGATATACATTTGTGTAATTTGTAGAAAATCATCATCACATGAAAAGATCCATATATATATATATATATATCGAGTGTTTGCATCCATGTGCATCATGTCCAAAAAATATGTATGTTTCAATTACATCCTGAGACATCATGTCTCTCAAAAATATGTGGAAATAAAAGCCTAGGTGTCTAATCGGTGTGATGATAATGATAACATCTCACCGCCCGAACAAGTTGCCTCAATAAGGGGTGCACACGGTTTCTCACCCCTGCAGTGTGTCTCTGGTATGCGTGAGGGACATCATCGAATCACGCATAGTCCGGGATCCCATGGGAGATTCCCTCCAAGTTGCGTATGATTTCCTCCTCCTCGCCTCCCTCACCATGAGGGGCCACATCAAAGTCGTGAGGAATCCTCCGCGCTATTGGGGACATATCTGTAGGTCTCTCTAGACCAACATCTACAATTACATGGATTAATGTCAGAACATGCATAACAAAAAAATCATAATACTCATCAAAATGAGAAAATGAGTCTTACCCAGTACTTCATCTAATCCTCTCCTTCTGGGAGTGGGAGATTTGCATCACTAGTGAAATCTATGCCAGAGTAGGGCCAATCCTCCACGACAAATGCCTGTCGGTGGAGCCACTCAAAGAACTCCGGTCTCTAGGACATCTTTTGACCGCCCCTTGACCTTAGCATCAAAGCTGCCCAACGGACCATCCATGTCTCCTGGTTTGGTGGTGTCGGAACTATTACCTCCTGAAGCTGGAAGATTGGTAATCGTTCCAAGACGAATGATACCAATATGGACTTGTAGCCAAACTCCTTAAGCTTTGTTTTCTTGCATTTCGTCAGTTGACGCTTCATGTTGATTGTTACCTCCTCTGCCTAGTTGTAGAGGGTCGGTGCCATGCAATTTACAATAAGAAGTAGCTATTTTTTTGTGGCCTCGTGTGGAGCCTGCGATCCTGCAGCTCGCGTAATGGTGTGTAGCACTACCCTTAGTGCCAAATCTGGAATAGTTTGGATATCCAATTTTCCACTTCTCAACCCTTTCTTTGCTCCTAAGCACACCCTGTCAATAACCATACTCATGTTCTACATTGAGGGTTGGGTGCCAGTCAAGATTGGTATTGTCCCCCTCCGCAACAGTCTGGTTATGAAGTAAACATCTAAGACGTCAATCTCAAGTTCCTGGTCATGGATAATGAATTTTTCCTGATCAATTCCCAGACACTAATTAAGTACTGCAACAACTCTGGTTGAGCTCTGAGACATGGTGCCATATGTAATTTCTTGAGCCTGCAATCTCTGAGAGCTTCCATGCATCTCCTATTTCCCATGGCTTCCTCGTCTTCTTCACTGTGTTCTCATTCTTTCCACTCAATCACCATTTTTTCTTTTCACACCTGCAAAAACATCCATATGGTTGTCATTAGCCAAATCTAATGCTTTTGAATGGTTAAATTGGGCTTGCTTGTTTGTATTTACATGCTAAAAATGACTGCTGCGGTTGGCGCGCCCTAGTTCAATTTTTAGGGTGATCGGCGCGACTCTGTGCCTGATACCTACACTGACCGCCATGCCCTAAATGTTATGAAATCTCCCCATAAATTCATAAAAATGGAATGCATGTAATGAAAGTACTATCAAAATGCAGGAAAAGATGTGAGTTCTTACCTAGAGTAGACGAATTCTTGATTAGCCTTCCGGATTGCCCATTGTCAGCATCGCAAAATCACAGTTAAAAAGGGTAACAAATTGCTCACAAGAGGTAAAAGTGAAAAGTAATTTTTTTTTTTACAATTTTTGGCATTTTATAACTTTTCAGAACCCTAAATAGGTTTTAAAGCGTATTTTTCGATTATTGTGCTTTGGGAAATGGGTTTTATGTGTGCCTCTTGTGCACCGAAAGGTCCTCAACGAGACGACGATGAAGTAACAAGTTGTATTTTATACTTTCTCGATCTCGGTAAAAACACGAAAAAGTCACTCTTGGAGTCATCTTTTAGGTCTTTTCTGACTCTCGAAAATTGAAAATATTGTCGAGACTCTTGTCGTTTTGAACTCGTTAAATGGCTGCGAAATGATATCTAGCCATTATATGTTTACCCCTTTTTTGGGCTGGGATAGATTATTTACGAAAAAGGAATACCTTAGCCTATCACAACTAAGAGGTTCTCTCAGACACAAGTTTCTACCTTTTCAGATCTGTGAGACTACCTTTTCTACCTTTTATTTTCCGCTTCTTTTCAAACTCTCTAAACATGAAAATATTCCAAGTTATTCCTTTGTAAGACTCGCTAAACCATAAATGACATTGGAAACCGTCATCATGACATCACTGAATTCCTCCTTCCCAGGGCTCGTAAAATGTACTAGGATGGATTTGTCTGAAGGATAAACTTACATGACAAGCATATGTTATTCCCTTCAAGCTTGTTTCCAAAAAATAATTGGGGTACTCGCCAGCAATGGTGGGGGAAAATGGAACCAGTTCTCAGTCGTGTCGGCAGTATGTCGCTCTTGAACATGGCACTCATTTGCATTCGTGTCGAGTTGGGGACATCTCACTTCATCATTTTTTTCCTTCATGGGTTTGGGTAATCTGTTTTGACCACTCATATGCTCCTTGCCACGTCACCATGACCTCATATCCCTTGATGTCAAATACTGCCAAATCCGGAGTCGTGTCGTTGATATGTTCAAGAGAAGTTTCCATTTGCAGTTTTCAACCTCCCTCTGATACTCTTTTTGTCCTGATTCACTATCATCATATTCCTCTGTCTCGTGTCGATGATGTGGGAAACATTATGGCCCACCTTCGACTAGGTCACTTCCTGTCGACTTTAGCTCATTATCCAGGAATTGATCTAGAGACTCTCTTCCAGTACCTTGGAGCTTGCATGCCTCAATGGAAAGTTCTTCGCATTTGATGACATGTCCACATCATTGGCCTTCAATCGAGTGATTCCACGAGTGTTCAACGCCAAATCACTGTTCACATTCCATGGGTTGTACTAATTGTACCTTGAGAGACGGTGTCACTACTGGTGGTTTCTATCATGCCTGTTAATGGATTTCATCATTGACTGGTAATCAGGTGACTTTCTTGCATGTTCGACTTCAACTCACATATTCGCATGCTTGAATTTGTACTTGTTCGGGTCGAGATGGAGCGCAAGACCCTGGGTTTTGTCTGATAAGATCTAGGCTGCGGGATATTTTGGTTTATCATGGCTATATGCATGAGTCTTTTGATTGGATGGCTGCAACCATACCTGAGTCTATTTGTTGATCCTTACTGCTGGATGGCTACGTCCATACATCGGATCTCGGTTATATATGTACTCTATTATGGATCGTTGCGCCCATGCCACATGATCATGTATCAGCGATATCAATTTTATTTGTACTTGCAGGTCTTCCGACAACGGTGTTTGGTTCGAACACGTTCTCATAAAGAATTTCATTCCTCCCTCTCTCTCGGACCTCATGCTTTAAGGGGCATCTGTTACACAAAATTTTTTCACAGTCCCTACAATCCCCATCCCACACATTGGAGGACCATTTCTGTGACTTATGTGTAGTGTCATTGCATCCCTTGCCATGAGGAGAACACTTCCTCTATTGACTATTCCTGGAACAAACCATAAAAAACATATGATTTTGGGTCTACGCTAGAAGGCAGTTATAGCCTCGTGCCGTTGAGAATAATTAGCACTGGGCCCTGTGCCCATTGGTGCTCTATCTCAGTGGGTTTCCTACACTGAGTTGTTTTTGGAAAGTTTTTTAAATATAGAAGTAAAGTTCCCATTGCCAACCACTTCATGAGTGAGTCAACATGAGTTGTTCGACTAAATAACATCGAGAACCTTCCTTTTGCTTCTTATTCCCTACTTTTGAGAAACCTCCCAAAGGGATAAGGCCTCCCTTCCACCATATGAGGGATACCAACCTCCTCCTCTCCTTCTATAAATACATCTCTCTCACATAGATGCAGCTAGCTGAATAAGAATAGTTGAACATTTTGGAGAATAGCTAAAACAGTCTGATATAGCTGATCTGAGATAGAGCAAAGAGAGACCCTTGTCGAGAGAGAGTCTAGGCTGATTGCCTCACCAAGTCCAAATTCCCTAACGAATGCTTGAGACGCGTTTTGACTAGACTTGCTGAAGGAGGCTGCGACGTCAAGGCTCATTTGGTTGTAATCTCTTTCTTTCTCTTACTTAATACATGATTGATGTTTTGGTTCCCGTCTTGTGTTGATATGATTAATCTTACGCAATATGTTTAATTCTCCTTGACCAATTAGATAGTTATGAATGCAATCATCGTTTCGTATGCTGTTTTTGTTCTCTGATCCTTATGCAGACACCTGAGTACCATTGCTAAAGGACCATGACGTGCCATGGGTGAATATCAGGAGACTGCCGCCACAGCTACGAAAAATGCATTGGAACCAAGGTAGGACAACTATCCTGACTCAATTTCATTCATTAACTAGGAATCGACGCATTAGCATGTCCTCTTGGTGCTAGACCCACCCTAGGACTAGAGGGATCGCCTCTGTCCGCAAATGGGATTTACCTACACAACAATCATTTCTAATTAATTTAATTTTGTTATAAATAATGTAATTTTCTAATTTCAAATTAAATTAGCATTAATTAATTAATAATCAGTATCTAATTTAGGATTATAATTTAATTAGAAATTCCTGATTTTTAGCCTAGGCAACAGAAATTCCAGAATTCTAGCAATTTTTATATGCCAACTTTGGAAGCTCATAAATGAAGTTTTACTTGTCCAAATGGGGCTCGGGACGACTCATTGGATAGATAAAATCATGGATATTATTCCTGAAGTGGTTTATTTCAATATTGATCATTTATTGGGTCTAAAATTTAGCGGAATATCAAGCTCTAATTTTTTAAACAAAATCAATTTTCTGAGTTTTATTTTTCTTCATTCCAATTTTCCCACAACTTCTTTTGAGTGCAGATCCATACGTCAATGATATCCTTGACAAATTAGATCATCACAGGCATCAATAGAAAGCTTATATTTCCTTTTAATTAATTAAGTTTTGATTGGATTTGTTTTAATTCCAGATTTGGTATTTTCATTTTATTTTTGCATTTTAACTATGTTTTGATTTGTTTTTGCAAAAAAACAGTTGAAGAGATGAGAAGAAGAAAATATCAAATCAATGAGAATTCTCCAGCAAGAGAATAATGGGATTTTGGCCCAATGAAAATTGATGGAGTAGATTCACTCTTCAACAAACTTTCTTATTAAGAAATCATTTTGTAAATATTATAAATAGCATATTGTAGAATGTAATAAGGGTTCCTCTTCTCTGCAATTCAAGAATTCTTGAAGGCACTATTGTATAAAGGATTTAGAGTGGTAGGGTAGAGGAGAGAAAAATCAGATCTGGGGATTATTGAGTATTTTTTCTTTGAATGATGAATTATATATGGAGAATGAAACTTGTACTATTTTAACTCTAGTTTTAAAAGCAGAAGCTGAAGCATTGTAAAAGACTGTTGGAGACCAGAGCCAGAGAAATGGTTTCAATAAATTGGTATTTATAATACTATTTTTTAAAATATTGGTTTCGTTTTATGATAGCAGGAATGTGTCATTTTATTCATATTTGTACATTATTGTCTATATGAGTAATGTGTCTCAATTATATGTTATTATTTATCTCTGCTGTTATGGGTTGAATTTTGATTTCTGAGTAACTATTTACTCAGAAATATGTCTCTTAATACTAATTTAACGAATAATGATATGTTGTGAACTCTTGCCTCATATTATTGTTTAATTATTCAAATTACTAATTTAAAAATCAATATCATTTTTTGTGAACTACTTCCTAAATGTTATTGGTTGATTATCTTAGTTAAGAGGTATCTCAATAGAATATTTTTTGGAATTCATAATGTTAGTTAATTGAACTATTTCATTAATTTGATATTTATTATAAGCCAAACATATTTAAATCTCAATAATTTGAAATATCTTGCTCTCGGTTAGGTTAGATCTATATTTGTCTAACTGAGATAGGATTAGGATCATTTTCCTTTTGCTTTCATTTTAGAATAATTTTGCATTTAGATTTAATTCTACATTACTAGAAGCCCTCTTCCCAAAGAGGAAAAACTTTAGTTGTGACTTGGTTGAGCCCAAAATCAGCTTAAGGATCACTTTCTTGCCTGATCAGTAAGAGGGTTGATCTGATGTCTCTTTTCCATTAGTAAATGAAAGTTATATTTTAAGTCATGGAGATTGAGAGAAGGTAACTGGACCTAATTAAATCAGTCGGAACCACCATTCCAAATGGAAAAAGAATTGATTTAAGGTTCGGACCGGGTGGTCATCCCCCATCTTGTTGTAGCGAATTTCAAGGCTTCAACATTTTAGCGCTTGAAGGAGGGCCTGAAACTTGTCTATTGAAGTCTTTATATTCTAACATTTATTTTTATTACAATGACTCCTATTAAAATTCAGAGTTGTATTTCTGGACGTGCATCTTCCAATACTCCATCAGAAATAGTAAGACTCTTGTATGAGATAATGTTTAATGCTAAGAGGAATACTTCTTCATTTAATCATGCTTTACAATTTATTCAAAAAAATTCAAATTCTACTTCTCATGATATTGATGAAGGTATTTTACGCAGGATTTGTACTCTTACATTCTTGGAAAAAGCCATATTAAGCTGGTGTCAATCACTTCCAATTTCCTCAAATCACAGTTGGGATCCATTTATTACAATTTTTATTTTTAAATTTTATGGTTATATTTACAAACAGGTATGTGATGAAATTGAAGATCTACAAAGATTCAAAAATAAATCTTTGATTGATTTTACGATTAGTTTTCATTTAAATTGTTTAAAATTGAAAATTGAAAATAAACCTTCGAAAGATGAATTATTAGATTGGTTTGAACCTATTTGTTCTCTTCCTCCCATTCATAATGCATGTGAAATTATTCCAATATTTTCTCAATCTCCTTCCAAATTCATTAACATTATTAAAAATTCCAATATGGAGGTGAAAACAAATGATGATGAAGTGGCCTCTATTATGTATGATCAATTCCTTCATTTAGTGCACACTTCCTATAATATTGATAATAATAATGATGCACCTTCACATGTTAATGAACCAATACCCCAAAGCTTAGAAAATTTCTCTATTCAAATACAAGAAGATATTAGCAGCAATCTTGAAGAAGATACGGCTTTGAAATTTGAAAATCAGTGTGAGTTGGAATCAGAAAATCAAAGCATAATTCAGCGAGTACAAGAAGTTTTTAAATTTTCCAATAATACGCAATCTGTTGTACAAATTTTTGAATTCTTTTACGATGAGAAAATGAAAAATTCAGGACAACAAAGAAACATACTTCAAGAAAGCACAATTAGCCAAGAAGCTGATCTTACATCTAAAATTTGCAATGAAGAAAATGCACAAGAGTTCTTAAATAGAGACATTTTCATTTGCATTGTTTCGGATTCATATTTTTCTCTTTATCCTGATAATTTCTCTAATGGAAATTTATCATCTCTTCAATTTAAAGATATTTCAGAAAATAGAGACATTGATCGAAATGAATTGCCGATTAGTTTTTATCAAGATAGAGAATTAATTATTGATCATTCTTCTAGCATTAATGAACATGAGCTCAATATCCTTCCTTTTTTGATACATTAGGTGAGATCGAAGGGAATTCTAATGAATGTTGTGAGGTCATTTATGATAGTTGCTTTGGAATTGAGGATATTGATTTGTTTTCTTTACAATTGAATCCTCATGATCAAAGTTTAATCACATGTGAAAATGAAGAACAATCTAATTCAAAAATTGTTTCAAATAGTTCTCATTTTCAAACAATCAATCATATTCATGATTTCAGCATTCAAGAAACCATTCCAATCTATGATTTATATGATGATCAAGCTCACATTCCTATTCATTGTCATAACCCTTTCTCGAATTCACAGGTTGGTATCAACAATCGTTATAATTTTATTATTCTGCCCAATTCTTGTGAAGATGAAATTGTTTTAATTTAGTCCCAATTGTGTTGTAACAATAATTGTAACACTAGTGTAAACTATCATTCAATTTTTCTATTATTCCATCATTTATTCTTAATTTCAGATTTATTTTCTATTTTTAGTCTTAGATTTTTAGATACTTTGTGTTGGCATATTGAGCAGCTCAAATTTGAACACTCAATTGATGCTTACCTCAATGGAAAAATGAAGATTCAAATTGTAATCATGAACATCAAGAGCTATTAATCTTCCATTTCCAATTGATGTTCATTTCTTATAAATTGCTTCTTTATTCTCAAAAGCAATGCCAACAAGAGAGTGTATTTTCACAATATGACCAACAATCTAATTCAATTAATAATCTTCCATTACACTACAAGGAAAATACCCTCTAGCGGAGGTTATAAAGGAGGTTTTTAGTGTTATAAAATTTGCCAAAATTGTCAAAAAACATTTTCTACAACATCCGTTTATGGTTACGGAGGTTTTGGCAAAGCTTTTAACAGAAATTCAACACAACTAAAAACAAATGAGCGGCCAGAGGTTATTACAGATGTTTTTTTCATCGGTGCACTACTCGGGCTTGAACGCATTGGTGTGCACATTCATCCGGATTTATGCAGGAACACAACAGAATAAACATATAACCATAAATACAGAGATGCAGCAGAAATAACACTTCATTTCATTAATATCAAAGAACTGAAATATGCTTACAGACAGAATGGAAATAAAACTAGCTAGGGCGCTGGTAGCTATCTCTAAGAAGAGATGTGGCCGCTACAGGCCTCTGAACTGAGTTACAATGAGGCTCGAGGGCCTATTTATCATTTAGAAACAATGGGAAATCCTAAACAGCCAAAACCCTAACCCTAGGAGATGAAGCGCCAAAACTATGGGCCCCGTTTGGGTAAATTGGTGTTTCAACTTCCCAGGGGCGTAACTTTAGCATACGATCTCTGTTTGACGCGTACCATACCTCGTTAGAGAGATCTATTCGAGGACTACAAATTTTGAGTGAGCAACCTGGTCCCAAAAAATGTCGTTTAGGGCCTCAAAACGGCTCCGGAAGTTCAGGACCCGAAAAACTGCTAAAAATGGTAAGTTGTGCCGAAACTGAAAAACTGAAAGAGACAATGGTGGGGCCCCAAGTGGAATAGGCAGGTGACCACCAATATCCACCTGGATCATTCCTCCCCCCTTAGGAAGCAGTGGTCTCCATTGCGTTAAGTTCCTCCATGAGATGAGGAAATTTTTGCTGAACTTGGTCCCTGGTGAACCACTTTCCTTGGTGCAGGAGTTGACGGCTGACAACCCGATACATTGGATCTTACGGTGGTAGGTGTTCTTGATTTGCATGTCCATGATGCAATCTGTGGTGGCCTATTCCATGCGGTCTGGATTTAACTCACTTGGTGTGAGTTGTTTTGCAATGTCTGAGGTGTCTAGTAGAGGTGGGAAGTAAGGACGAAGGTGATCCACATTGAAGACTGGGTGCAGACCAAGGAATGGTGGAATACTGAGCTCGAATGCATTGTTCCCTACAGCCTTGGTGATGGTGTACGGCCCGTATCGGAGCGGGCAAAGCTTGCGGTGGGGTCCAGTGAGGCGCTCCTTCTGCAAATGTAGCCATACTTTGTCGCCCACCTGGAAGTTGTGTGGCACCCGGTGTTGATCATGGCGTTGCTTGTACTTGGCATCGGCTCTGTCCAATATATCATGAACTTGTTGGCGGATGTGTTGAATGCGCTCGATGAAGCTACTTGCTTTGTCAACTTCAGACTGGACATGAGCTGAATCGGCCTGAGCAGCTGCAAACGGCATGGCTATGTCAATGGGACATAGTGGTTGGAATCCCAAGCCCACCTGAAAGGGGCTATGGCCAATTGAGCTGTGGAGAGCCCGGTTATAACTGTGTTGTACATAGGGGAGGCTCTCGTCCCATGTGCGTGGATGCTTTGAGTTGTACATGCGCAGAATGTGTACAATCATTCTTTTGACGACCTCTGTCTGGCCATCTGTTTGGGGATGGAAAGCTGTGGACTTGGTGAGCTTTGTGTCCAACATTGACCAGAGGCTGGACCAAAATGTGCTGAGGAACCTGCTATCTCGATCTGATATGATAGACTGTGGGATTCCAAAGTGCACCCACACTCGTTCAAAGAAGAGTTTAGCAGTGGCTTCTGCTGTGATATTCTTCTTACAGGCCGCCATGATGGCCATCTTCGAGAATCTGTCAACGACCACGAAAACACAGTCATTTCCATTCTTAGTAGAAGGCAGGCCCGACCTGTAATCCATGGAGATGGATTCCCACGGTCGACTAGGGGTAGGTAGTGGAGTATATAGGCCTTGCTTCTTGATGGTCGGTTTGGCAATGGCACAAGCAGTGCAGGATCTGATGTGCTTCTCGACATCCTTTCGAAGGTTCGGCCAACAGAAATACTTCTGTAGTATTGCTACTGTTTTCTCGACCCCGAAATGCCCAGCGACTCGACTGTAGTGTGCTTCCCATATCATCTTGGCACGCTCGCTTGAAGGAACAAAAAGGTGTCCCAGGTGACATAAAAGTGCATCTTGGAGGTGAAAATTTGGAACTTGTGTGCCCCCCAAGAGTGCCTTGTAAGTGTGGCCGAATTCTGGGTCACTCTCATAGAGAAGCGGCCAATCAGAAGTCTCGTGCCCACAAGAATTGAGCACGGTGGTGAGCGCCACGATCGGTGGTCGGCTGAGGCAGTCTGCAACATTATTGGTGCTACCCTTCTTGTACTTGATGTTCAAATGAAACTGTTGCAGATATGTGGACCACTTCTGATGGCGATCATTCTGCAACGTCCCTTGTGTCTGTATGAACTGCAGGGGCCGGTGGTCTATGTGGATGATTGTTTCCTTCCCCAAAATGTAATGCTTCCATTGTCGACAGGCTTGCACAATGGAATACATTTCTTTGTCATAGGTGGGATACTTGCGAATTGTCTCAAACAATGTCTCACTGTGATATGCCACTGGATGTCCCTGTTGAGTAAGAACTGCCCCAATAGCATAGTCAGAGGCATCTGTCTCGATCTCAAATCGTTGTTGCAAGTCTGGTAATGTGAGCACTGGGGCAGAACAGAGGCGATTTTTCAATTCTGTGAACGCCTTCTGTTGAGGTTCCGACCAAAAGAATTTTTCTCTTGCTCCTCCCTTGGTGACTTGACTCAAGGGCCAAGTGATATGAGAGAATCCCAACACAAATCTACGGTAGAAATTAGCAAGACCTAGAAAATTTCATGAAGCTCTGTTATAGTGGTTGGGGGCGGCCAATCCCGAATCCGGAATGACTTGGATCTTGGATGGATCCACATGCACCCCCCTTTCATCAATAATGTATCCCAGATATTGATCCTGGGTCATGCCAAACATGCACTTCTCCAAATTGGCACACAACTTGTGTTGCCGCAGTGTTTGGAGGACTTGTCGGATGTGGTGAAGGTTCTTTTCCCAAGTCTGGCTGAAGATCAGAATGTCATCCAAGTATACCACTAAAAATGAGTTGGTGAATGGCCGCAATATGTCGTCCATCATCCTCATGAAGGTTGCGGGAGCATTCTTCAACCCAAAAGGCATGACCAGCCATTCGAAAAGGCCTTCCTTGGCTTTGAAGGCAGTCTTCCACACATTAGATGGTTCAATTGGTACCTGGTGATACCTAGACTTGAGGTCGATCTTGCTGAAATATTTTTCACCTTTGAGTTGGTCCAAAAGGTCATTAATCCATTGGATTGGGTACCTATTCTAGACAGTGATCTTTTTCAGGGCCCGATAGTCAATATAGAGTCTCCACGTCCCATCCTTCTTCTGTACCAACACGATCGGGCTCCCACAGGGCGATGACCTTGGTCTGATGTGACCTTTCTGCAACAGCTCTTGAATCTGCCTCTTGATTTCATCATTCTCGAGCAGAGTGTAGATATATGGGTCCATTAGGTAGCGGTGCACCTAGGGTCAGATCAGTGGGGTACTTGACCTGACAGTGCAGAGGTACCACTGTGGATGAGGTGAAAATATCCTCGTACTCCTCCACAACCTTGTCCATTTGTTGTTTTCATGCAAAGGAGCCATGTCTGGAGATCGTGGCCACAGTCTTCTTCTTGCCCTAGGGGCAAATCATCAAGAAAACAAATTTCCTGGTTTGGGAAATGAGCTTACTACATTTTTTTGCAGTAACCAAAGAGATAGCAGCAGGAGGTGGTACCTCTGGTATCCTATACAACTTATTTCCCAAAGTAACAATAACAGCACGAGGTCGAGACTCATACACATCATGACGCTTCCAAAAGTATGGTTGTCCTAATAATACATCGGAAACATCAATAGGAGCAACGTCACATGAAGGGCTTGATGCTATAGGGAAGGCAACACTGTCGGCTGACGCGAAGATCTCGTCCTTGGTGAAGCCACCCGATGGTGTATGGATGTGGGTGAGCTGTGGTCGGCAAGCCCAACTACTTCACGGCGTCTGCTGAAATGAGGTTCTTTTGGCTCCAATTGTCGACAATGAACTATACCAGGGGGCCCTTTACCCACATCTGGGAGTGGAAGAGACGTTCCTCCTCCTCCGGATCTTTTGGTTACTCCTTCTGGATCTTTGTAGTGGCAACAGTGGCATTGGGCTCCGCATCAATAATCTGTTTCCCTTTGTCATTCCCCTCGTCAGGTTTTGTTTCAGAGTCGGATAATGCATCGGACTCAGAAGCCGGCATCTTGACCACCAGCGACTGCTTGGCCCGACACTTACTTGTGTTGTGAGTGGATCTCTTATGGAACTCACACCACTTTCCCCTGTCCTTCTTTGGCTTTGTGGTCTTGTTCTTTTCTTGTGAAAGCTGACGGGTTGTATTTAGCTACCATGCCTTGGCTCTGTCCTTTGTTCTGCGGTTTGAAGCACCTTTCCTTGCTTTTGATTCGCGAGATCCAAAGTCTTGCTTCTTGTTTGAATTTACGCCAATCTTGGCGGCATACGGTATGCCGCACGAAAGCGAGGAGATGTCGGGAACTCCATTTCCTCTGAATGTATCTATGCGAACGACTACGATACTTTAGCACCAGATGTTTCTCTGAATCTTTGATACCCAACTTTGTGCGCAGGGTATGGAACAGATTCGTCATCTCATGCACATCTTGATCCCTTTGTTGTCGCAGCGTGGTCCATTGTATGTACTTGTCCTCATAGCTCCCTACGGGATAGTATTGTTCCTTGATGGCGTCTCGGAAATAATTCCAAGTTGAGGTACGCAGTAGAGAATAGAGAGGGGTTACGGCAGATTGCTTGTTCTCACGGTAGGTTTCCCACGAGTCCTTGGCATGGGGGGTAGCTTTGAGGAGTGCAAAATAATCTTCTCCCGGTCTGAAGCGTCATGAGCAGAGAAATATCCTTCCTAATAGATTCAACCATCTATCTACGACATCTACGTCTATTTGACCCTCAAATTTGGGAATGTCAAAATTTACTTGTACCTTAAAAGGAGTCGCGCCTCAGTGGGTTTCTTTGGATGCGAATCTGCCGCCAGGTGAAGCCGTGGATTGAAGGATCTGAGCAAGTTATCCATCATCGTGTTCCTTTGTTTTTCGAGGGCCTCCTCGAGCAATATTTTGATAGGATCTCCTACTCCCTCATCTTTATTTTTGTCCCCCATTGGCGTCCGTCAAGGTTTGCAAGGCTAATCTTGCAAAGGTTCCACGAGATCGAGCCCTAGCTCCTTATACCCCGACCTCGTTGGGGACATGCAAAGAAGGATCGAGAAAAAGCAGACCGCTCTGATACCACTGATCCGGATTTATGCGGGAATGCAACAGAATAAACATATAACCATAAATATAGAGATGCAGCGAAAATAACACTTCATTTCATTAATATCAAAGAACTGAAATTTGCTTACAAGACAAAATGGAAATAAAACTAGCTAGGGTGCTGGTAGCTATCTCTGAGAAGAGATGTGGCGGCTACAGGCCTCTGAACTGAGTTACAATGAGGCTCGAGGGCCTATTTATTATTTAGAAACAATGGGAAATCCTAAACATCCAAAACCCTAACCCTACGAGATGAAGTGCCAAAACTATGGGCCTCGTTTGGGTAAATTGGTGTTTCAACTTCCCAGGGGCGTAACTTTGGCATACGATCTCCGTTTGATGTGTACCATACCTCGTTAGAGAGATCTATCCGAGGACTAAAATTTTTGAATGAGCAACATCAGTCCATGGACCCATGTTGCTCTCCGTTTTCCCAAAAAATGTCGTTTAGGGCCTCAAAACGGCTCTGGAAGTTCAGGACCCGAAAACTGCTAAAAATAATAAGTTGTGCCAAAACTGAAAAACTGAAAGAGACAATGGTGGGGCCCCAAGTGGAATAGTCAGGTGACCACCAATATCCACCTGGATCACACATCTAGAAGGTGCCTCGGGGAGGTCAAAGGAGAATGCACTGGGCCGTTAAGGTATAAAACCGCACCAGGGGTAGTGTTGGTGATACAATGCATGGGGTTGTTCTAATTGGTCTTAGGATTTGTGCGCTGCCCATAGGTCGTATCAACACACCGGTGCGTAGACTTATAGAAACGCACTGGTGCGCAGTATCACACAAATGCACCGAGACTTATAATTGGTATCGGTATTCATGCGGTACCCATAGGTTGTAACAATGCACCGATGAGTATAGACACATAAACGCACTAGTGTGCAGTATCACACAAACACATTGAGATTTATAATTAGTATCGGTATTCGTGTGGTGCCCATAGGTCGTACAAATGCACTGGTGTGTATAGACACATAAACGCACCTATGCGTAGTATCACACAAACGCACTGAGATTTATAATTGGTATCAGTATTTGTGTGGTGCCCAGAGGTCGTAGAAACGCACCAGTGTGCTTCAGAATACAAACACACTGGTGTACAGTAACTAACAGGCACCCGTTTTCATTTTTTATTGTTTATAAACATTGACATGTGACAGTGAAATTATTGTGATTTTTTAAAATTCAATATTGATCAAAAGTCGACACATATATATCTTATAAGAACATTCATATGAATTAAATTTTTATTAATGCATTTGAATTTGATGTTTGGATTAATTTGTTATATCATATCATCAAATTTCACATCTCTTCATTGTAATATTTAATCATCCATAAATTTAATCAATGGTGTTATATTTCACAGCAACAATGGAGAACACAATAGAATAAATTAAAACATATATATATATATATATATATATATATATATATATATATATATATATATATATATATATATATATATATATATATAGATAAGACAGTCTTTGTCATATAAAATGGGACAGTTATTGGTATCCCTTTGTCTTTCAATTGGGACACTATGTCCATTAGATTAAACAAAATGTCTAATTTCACAAGATAATATTTCAAAAAATACAACGCCTTGCTTTGATATCCAAACATAGTGATCATCATTCTTCGCTTGAACTTCTGTCACTGCTAGAGCTACTTCAATGACTTGGGTTATTTTCAAGAATGTTTTGTTCACGGTGTTGATTGTTTTATTCTTCTTCACCTTCCATCTACAAACATAAAAATAAATTGTAATGAGTGTATATACATTGGTGAGAATAATGAAAATTGAAATATTAAATAATATACATCATTGTAAATCGAAAAGAAATGACGTACCATTGCAACAATTGACTCATAAACTATACATGACATTCTTTCAAAATCATGTAACATGCCATCTTTCAAGATTTCATCTGTTGGTGCAATTCCATACTTTGTTTCCTGCAAGTTTTATACCCCATAACAAATCATATCTTTAATATAAAAGATTTTTTTGTTCTATTAATTATAGATGGAGCTAAGTAAAAAAAGATCGATAGATGCTTACAAATTCCACAATTAAGTTCTGATATGCCAACATATACTCACAACCCATATTTAACCCAATTTCAATCAATTCCTCTTATGGTTCTTCTTTGTATGTTAGCACTTGTTTGAATACATTCAATGATGATTTTTGTAAAACAACATAAAAAATACAAAAAATGAATCTAGTTAAGTTGTTATAAGGAAGTAACAATTACTCACAAACTTAGATATCAACCCTTTTATTCATTGTCGTCCTGTTTTATGTGCTGAATGGGTTCCATTTTCTTTTCTTTTATGCAAGAAAATACTTGAAAATCAATATTTAATGCTAAATTGTTTATTTATTGTACCTAATAATCGAAAAATTCAATGATTACATATTACATTTGAAGCACGTTGTTGTTGAGATGGCTCCTCCTGGGATGTAATTTTTTCCATTTCTTTGACCATCTCCTTGTACACCTTTTTGGACATTCCTACTGGCATATTTCTGATATTAGCTCATTCATCTTTTGAGATTTTCATAATCTTCCTGAAAATGTAGCATGACAATAAACTATTTAATTTTTATATTGATATATGAAAAGTAAATATAACAAAAGTGATATTTATAAATAATTCTAGACAAACATTTAAAAGAATATTAATTTTTCATTTCTTCTTTTTTGTTGTTGTACGTTTTTGCTATTAAAAGTCTGACATGTATCATTGACCAATTCTCTAGAAACTCTTCCTGTAGTTTAGATAAAATTTGGTTCTTGGAATCATTGGATTGGTTTTTGTATTGTAAGTGGAAAGAACATCTATACATTCATTTCACTAGATCCCTCAAACTTTTGTAAAAGATTTCTCCCCTTTCGTTAACCTCCAACACCACTCCAGATGAGCTAAGGAGCAATTCATTTTCATTTGCATGTTCTATTTTTTTTCTTTTCTTAGAAAAACATTATTTTTCTAAGTTATTGGTCCCTGTAGAACATTAAACAGATGTGAATTAATATACTGTTTGACACATGTTTTCTAATAATTTTAATTTATTATTAATGAAAATTAAAAAAAGAAACTCATATTGGATCGATAGTATTTTTTCATTCACCTGATTCATCTTTTTGCAATTTCTCCATCAAGATTTTATGCTCTTCTTGTCCTAGATCAGAAATAATCTTATCGAGCTTCATCATTTTGTCACTATGCATGATACATAGTAAAAAATACATATTATTTAAACTTACATATAGTTCAAAAATAATTTTTTTGTAAAGAATTTACAAAGAACTTGCCTTTTTGGTTTTTCTTGATGCGTTATCAGTATTTTTGTTACTTGATCTCTTGTCAGTGATTTATTTATCAATCTCAAACCTGTACCATATCATTCATTAATATATTTATAAATAAATTGTCAACTTTTCAAGTAAAAAAAAAAGCTCAAGAAACCGGTGCTCCATTCATGGTGTACGCATTGACGCCGGTGCGTGGGGGTCTTATAAATGCACCGCACAAACATTATAATAGACCGTACGGTGCTCTAAGTCAACAAGGAGCACCGATGCGTTACATGTCAACCACCGCACTGATCAACATAGATAAAATAATAAAAATCGTCCAATGTTAGTTTTTGTAGCATAAACCGGTGCCATATTTTACATATGGCGCACTGATTAAAAAAAAAAATGTTTTTTAATTTTTCATCAAAATAATTTCACGGTGCACTTGTATAATACAGAGCACTGGTGCGCTAGGTTACGTCGGGCGCACCGATGAAAAAAAAAATCTATTTTTTTTTAATTCACGCAAGGGCCGACATGGATTGGGATCTGACTATGCAAATCGTCCCGTCGGTAGGGTTTGTTTCTAAAATCACAGAAAGAGGGAGAAGAAAGGGCAGACAAAAAAAGAATGTAGGGTTTGTTTCTAAAATGGATTTTTTTCTTGTGTGAAACAGAATGTTCGCGGTGTGCCATAATGAAATAGCGCATCGACGACATATTTTACATATGGCGCACTGAGAAAAAAAATTATTTTGTTTTTGTAATTTTTTTATCACAGTACTTTCATGGTGCACTAGGATAATAGAGTGCACTGGTGCGCTAGGTTACGCAAGGCGCACCAATGATTTTTTTTTTAAATTTACGCAAGGGTCGACATGGATTGAGATCCAACTATGCAAGGCGTCTCGTGGGTTGGATTTCTTAGGCTTATATTTAGCAATACACACCCTATAAATATAAATTGAAAAGCCCTAATTCTGAAATCACAGAAATAGGGAGAAGAAAGGGCAGAAATAAAAAGAATGTAGGGTTTGTTTCTAAAATGGATTTTTTTTGTGCGAAACAGAATGTTCGTGGTGCGCCATAATGAAATAGTGCACCGACGACATATTTTACATATGGCACACTGAGAAAAAAATATTTTATTTTTTTATTTTTTTATCACAGTACTTTCACGGTGCGCTGGGATAATAGAGTGCACTGGTGCGCTAAGTTACGCAAGAGGCATCGATGAAAAAAAATCTTTTTTTTAGATTTACACAAGGGCCGACATGGATTGGAATCCGACTATACAAGTCATCCCGTGGGTTGGATTTCTTAGGCTTATATTTAGCAATACAAACCCTACAAATATAAATTGAAAAGCCCTAATTCTGAAATCACAGAAAAAGGGAGAAGAAAGGGCAGAAAAAAAGAATGTAGGGTTTGTTTCTAAAATGGATTTTTTTTTTGTGAAACAACAAGTTCGCGGTGCACCATAATGAAGTAGCACATTGGTGACATATTTTACATATGGTGCACTGAGACAAAAATATTTTTTTTTTAATTTTTTATCATAGTACTTTCGTGGTGTGCTAGGATAATATAGCGCACCGGTGCGCTAGGTTGCGTCGGGCGCACCGATGAAAAAAATATGTTTTTTTTTTCATTTCACGGAAGGGCCGACATGGATTGGGATCCAACTATGCAAGTCGTCTTGTGGATTGGATTTCTTATGCCTATATTTAGCAATACAAACCCTATAAATCTAAATTGAAAAGCCCCAATTCTAAAATCATAGAAAGAGGGAGAAGAAAGGGTAGAAACAAAAAGAATCTAGGGTTTGTTTTTAAAAATGGATTTTTTATTATTATTTTGTTTCTGAAAACTGCAGAAAAATTTAAAAAAATTGCAGAAAAAGTAAAAAAAACAATAAAATTTGATTTTGTTCTTTTACTTCATAAAAAAAAATACAAAAAAGGTAAAAAAAACAATAAACTTTTATTTTTTTCTATTTTACTGCATAAAAAAAATGTAGAAAAAGTAAAAAAAACAATAAACTTTATTCACGAGATCGTCTGAAATTATATGCTACAGGGTTTGAATCACCAGAGGTTTGGAATTCTGATTGTTTGAATACTTCTGTTCGAACGCATTTCACTGCTCCATAGTGCTCTCATGCTCTATTTGCTCCAGGTATGTCTCCTGCAAATCTCTGCCTGGATTTTTTTGCAAAAATAGTGAAATAATGAAAAGTGTTTAGTATTTAAAGAAATGTTTTATGAAATTAGATTTTCAAAAATATTTTGCCGTCCATTTTTCAATTTACCACTTTTTTTCACTTAAAGAAAATAAAGTTGCGCTTTTTTTATTTACGGTTATTCGTCACAAGTGTGTCCCTTAATCGAACAACACTGGTGCGTCTATGTATAAAATGACATCAATGCGCATTACCAAAAATGTATGTTTTAACCCTGAACAGAAATTATCTACACATGAATCTTATAACAGAAAATAAACAATAGCAAGAGCATAAAACATAAAACAAATAAACATAGAGATTTTCCCCTAGATCCCAAATCGGGACGACCAGCTTGATTTTTCATTATATTCCTTTTAGTGTTACAACACATATATATACATGCCGAAGCATACATAAACCCCAATCCATAAACCCTGGATTAGAACATAACCGTAGTTCCCTTAACCGGATCTACAAAAAATACCAGGGGCCGAAAACCATCGTACCCCAAAACCATGTGCAAAACCATGCACAAAACCATGGACGCGGACTACCCACCGGAAATTAAGGACCAAAAATTTTCGCCAGGGCGCTGCCCCGGACCCCGACAGGGGGGGCTATCACCCCCCCGCGCGTGCTTAGTCGTGGAAAGAATATAACACATACCCAACATTCTCCCACTTGTTGTTTTCTTTCCACAGGGGGTCACAAGAGAGCTTAGTCATTGGCCCAATTCTTCAACACCCATTGTTCCTCTACACCAAGAGAACTTCTGAGTGCTCACATACTTTGTTAATGCATCTGCAACATTCTTCAAAGTGTCCACCTTTACTAGCAACACCCTTTTAGCCTCAACCATATCTCTAACAAAGTGATATTAAACATCAATGTGCTTTGTCTTTGAATGATAAGCAGGGTTCTTAGCCAAGAAAATTGCACTTTGGCTATCACAGTCTATCCTTATAGCTTGTTGTACCAACCCCATACTAGAACACAATCTCTGCAACCAAACTGCTTCCTTGCTTGCATGAGTGGCTGCTATGTATTCTGCCTCTGTAGTTGAAAGAGCCACTACAGACTGTCTTTTACTCATCCAACTGACTGCGCCTCCAAATAGGCTAAACACATACCCACTTGTAGATCTTCTTTGGTCCAGATCTCCAGCCCAGTCTGCATCAACAAAACCACGAATATCCAACATTCTTTCCAATCCTGGTCTTCCCTGGTAGCACAAGCCATAATCACTAGTGCCACGTAAATATCTGAAAACCTGCTTCACTGCTGTCCAATGCTCCTTCCCTGGGTTTGACATAAACCTGCTCAATACTCCCACTGCATGTGCAATGTCTGGTCTAGTACAGACCATTGCATACATCAAGCTACCCACTGTACTTGCATATGGAACATGGGACATATACTCCTCTTCTTCTTGTGTCTTGGGACACTGTTCAGCAGACAACTTTACACCTACAGGAATAGGAACCTTCACCGGTTTACTATCCTGCATATTGAACCTCTGCAATATAGTCTCGACATACTTCCTCTGGTTTAACTAGAGCTTCCTCTTTGCCTGATCTCTCTTAATTTCCATGCCCAAAATATAATTTGCAGCACCCATATCCTTCATGTCGAATTTGGAGAACAGTTGGGTCTTCAAATTTTGGATAATTTCTTTGTCATTTTCAATCAACAACATATCATCCACATACAAGACCAAATAAATAACACGGTCACCAATTAATTTAAAATAAACACAGTGATCCTCCTTGCTTCTGGTGAAGCCAAGTCCTCGTATATAGGTATCAAATTTCCGATACCACATCCTTGGTGACTGTTTTAACCCATACAGAGACTTCTTCAACCTGCATACCAGTTCTTTCTTACCCTTCACCATAAAGCCTTCAGGTTGCTTCATGTAGATCTCCTCTTCTAGATCCCCGTGAAGAAAAGTTGTCTTCACATCCATTTGTTCTATCTCAAAATCAAATGCAGCAGCAACAGATAAAAGTAATCTAATAGAAGTAACCTTGGCAACAGGAGAAAAAATATCACCAAAATCAATTCCCAGCACCTGGGAATAACCTTTCGCTACCAACCGAGCTTTGTATTTCTCCACCTTGCCTTATACATTCATCTTCTTCTTAAACACCCATTTGCTCCCAATGGGCTTCCTTCCAGCCGGCAACTCCACCAGATCCCATGCATCATTTTTGTGCAAGGATGCCATTTCATCAACCATGGCCTCCTTCCAGAGTTTTCCATCCTCTGAATCTACTGCCTCCCTGAAAGTTCTGGGTTCATCATCAGTTATAGTTAAGGCAAAACCTAAACAGAAAGTAGATGGACTATACCTTTCTGGTTGCCTTCTTTCCCGAACTGATCTTCTCAAAGCTGGAGTTTGTGGCTCTTCATCTTCTGAGTCTTCTTCTGTTGTAGAGTCTGATTCATCCTCCTTTAGCTCAAACTCTATCTTCTCAGGTTCCTTTGGTAGGACTTCATATTTAACAACATCTTTCACTTCTCTAAACACCACATCTCGGCTGTACACAACCTTCCTTGTTTCTGGGTTCCAAAGCTTGTAACCCTTTAAACCATCCTTATACCCAATAAAGATGCACTTTTTAGATTTATTATCCAACTTGGTCCTTTTCTCCTTTGGAACATGTACATATGCATCACATCCAAATACCCTTAGATGTGAAAGAGAGGGTTTCTTACCGGTCCATACCTCATGTGGAGTCTTATCCTCCAACACTGATGAAGGTGATCTGTTAACCAGATAGCATGCAGTCTCCACTGCCTCTGCCCAGAATTCTTGTCCTAACCCGGTACCACTGAGCATGCTTCTTGCCTTTTCCATCAGTGTTCTGTTCATTCTTTCTACAACTCCATTTTGCTGAGGTGTGTATGGAGTAGTCTTCTACCGTGCTATACCACACTTCTTACAGAACTCTTCAAATTCCTTCTTGCAGAACTCCCCACCATTATCTGTCCTCAGCGCCTTTATCTTCTTCTCTGTCTGGTTTTCCACCAGAGCCTTAAATTCTTTAAATCTGTCAAAAGCTTCAGATTTCTTCCTCGAGAAATATATCCATGTATTCCTTGAGAAGTCATCTATGAATGAAACATAGTACACAGACTTTCCCAGTGATGGAACTGACACAGGTCCAAACACATCACTGTGCACAAGTTCTAATATCTTGTTCGCCCTCTTAGCACCAGAAGGAAAACTCACCCGATTCTGCTTCCCATATACACAATGTTCACAGAAATCGAAATCCGGAGAGAAATTAGACATACCTTCTACCATACCATTTCTATGCAGTATCCGAAGGCCCTTCTCTCCAATATGTCCAAGCCTTTGATGCCATAGCATGGTCTTTTCTCCAGAGACAGCTAGGCTTTCCGCTCCACTTTCAAGAACCATAGAACTGTTACACCCATCAATAACAGTGCTACCTTGTAGCTTGTACAGAGTTCCAGTCCGAACTCCCCGCATTAATACCAGTGCTCCCCGAACCATCTTGCAGGCATCTTTCTCGAACATTGTTTTTACACCTACATCATCCATCTTGCTTACAGAAATCAGATTTCTGGCCAATGCAGGAATATGCAGAACACCAGGAAGTGTTCTAATCCTTCCACCTTGCAGCTTCAGCTTGACCTTTCCACGTCCGATGATTCTGGCCCTCCTATCATCCCCTAGGAAGACATCACCACCATCATATTTCTCATACTCGCAGAACCACTCCCTAGGGGGAGTGAAGTGAAAGGATGCACCTGAGTCAATCAACCATGACTCATGATCTACATGTGTATTTGAAGAAGAAGCCAAATACACATCCCCACCTTCATCCGAGGTGGTTTTTGCCTCTGCAGAAGGACCTTCATCAGATCCCTTTCCTTTCTCGGGAGCTTTAGATCTGCATTCCTTTTTGTAGTGTCCTTCCTTTCCGCATTTCCAGCACACCTTTACAAACTTTCCAGGAGATTTAGATCTCCCTCTAGATTTGGATCTCCCACTCGAAACCTTATTCTTGTTTCTGTTCTGGGACCTTCCTCGTACAGATAAGGCATCTCCATTACGACCCTCCATATTTCTCCGTCTCATTTCCTCTGATAGCAAGGCTGAGACGATGTCATCAAAATTCAAGGTAGTTGTATTGCTACCTATTGCAATAACCAGACTGTCCCACGAGTCTGGTAGAGAGCACAACAAACTGATGCACTTATCTTCATCTAATATTTTAATATCAACAGATGACAGCTGACTTACCACAGTATTGAAGGTGTTTAGATGCTCTGTCACCGAGTCTCCATCCTTCATCCTCAGGTTATACAGCTTTTTCCGCAGGAACAACTTATTCACCAGAGACTTAGATTGGTACAAAGTCCCAAGTTTTTCCCACAAATTCTTCGCCATAGCTTCCCCAGATACATTCAACAATACTGAATCTGAGACACACAACCGTATTGTGCTCTTAGCCTTCCGATCCAGTTTCTTCCAGTCTTCATCTGACATTGCCGTTGGTTTAGTACCTGGATCTACCGCGGTCCACTGATCTTTATCCACCAGCAGATCCTCCATCTTGAGCTTCCACAACTCGAAATTCTGACCATTAAATTTCTCGATCTCTATCTTTCCCCGCTCGCCATCTTCTTTCATTGCAAGAATCGATCCCGCAGATCTCCCACTGAACAGGGTCTACCACAGGCCCGAGCAAAAAACCCTCAGTAGCAAAGGCGTCCCCTTGAAGCCGAAACAGCTCTAATACCAAATGCAGGTTTTAACCCTGAACAGAAATTATCTACACATGAATCTTATAACAGAAAATAAACAATAGCAAGACACAAAGACAGTGGAGAAACACAGCTTTTCCGGATCTCAAATTCCTGACGGTACTCGTGCCTTGATTTTTCATTATATTCCTTTTAGTGTTACAACACATATATATACATGTCGAAGCATACATAAACCCCAATCCATAAACCTTGGATTAGAACATAACCGTAGTGCCCTTGACCGGATCTACAAAAATACCAGGGGCCGAAAACCATCGTACCCCAAAACCATGTGCAAAACCATGCACAAAACCATGGACGTGGACTACCCGCCGGAAATTAAGGAACCAAAATTTTCGCTGGGGCGCTACCCCGGACCCTGACAGGGGGGCTATCGCCCCCCCTCTTACCCCCCCGTGCGTGCTTAGTCGTGGAAAGAATATAACACATACCCAACAAAAAACGCACCGGTGCGGTGATCTGTACATTAGGCACCGAAATTACTTTTAGGTGTGTGCACCATAATTTATTTTTGTTTTGCTCAAATTCACGCAGAAAATATCATAATTCTATGGAATGGACAATTCTTCAAAATCCAGCTCGTTCCATAATATTTCTCAAAGTCCATGCGGAGTTTTCCCTATCCATCTCGAGACGTAATATTTACTTCAGATTTTATTTATATTTTCACTATCTAATTGAATTTATGTTTTTTATCCATGCATTCAATCATGCACAACTTAATTAAATTTATAATGTATACAAACTTGCAGGTTCATGCAGATTCAACATCGAGTTCAGATGCACAAAATATTCAAACTGATCCAAACGTCAGAAGTTTTTATCAGGAGCTGCATACTGCAAGGCGCATTTGGTAGATGAAAAGGGACAGCCGCTTCACCTTGCAAATTGTAACAATATTGCATCTTCTGGCCACAATCCCAAGACAATGATGGTAATAATTATAATTGTTTGGTATATTGATTAATATGTAATTATTTCAACGTCAAACCAATTTATAATCATGCAATATTGTCAACGTGGTTACTAATTGATATCATATGACTATAGCAATAGTAGTTCTTCACAAGCTAGCAATGGAGGCAATCAAATAGAGGTTGGTATGGATGATTACCTAAGGGATACGACTACCATGGAGACAATGTTGTTAGACGCATTCCAAAATGATGATCAGCTAGGGGATGATGCTCATTTTGCTGACACCTTTTTCGAAAGCCTTAAATTTGCTTCCACCACCCCTCTCTTTGGACCTGGCGGTCAGTCAAAGTCTACCCAATTGGGGACAATGATGTTACTATACATCTTCAAAGAAAAGTTTGGCTTGTTAAATGCATGTTTCTTGGAACTTTTGAGGTAAGTTAACATAAAGTACTCCCTTATATAAATTTAAAAATATAATCAGTACACCGCAATGAACATTACAAATGGTAAATTATATGAACGTTAATAATTATAGCAACATTAATATACATTTATTAATATATTTTTCCATGATCACCAACGACAAGTTATTCAAATATAAGGTTCTTCTGAGTGATAATGTCTTGCCCGGTAGCTGCAAAGAGGCAAATAAATTGTTGAAAATGTTGGGTGTTGAGTACATATCATATCATGCATGTCAAAATGATTGTATTCTACATAGAGGAGTATATGCAGACAAAGAGATATATCTGAAATGTGGGCATGATAGGTATGATAAATCAAAAAAGAATGGTAAATCACGTACTGGTCCTCCTTTTAAGATATTGAGGCACATGCCTATAATCCCAAGGATTCAAAGGCTCTTTCATTGCAAAGAATTAACTATGTTGCTGGGATGGGATGCCTAACATAGAAGTGAGTTGGGAGTTATGCGAATCCTAACTGATTCAATTTCCATGAAGCAAATAGAGGATACATGGCCTGAAAAATTCAAGGATGAAGTACGAAGTATACGAATTAGCATAGCCATGGATGGCGTCAACCCATATTCTCTCAAGAACACCAACGTTTCTATTTGACATGTAGCAGTGATAAATGACAATATCCCCCCATGGTTTTCCATGAAGAATGAACATCTTATGTTGGCTCTCATAGTCCTTGGTAGAAGACAAGTGAAGAATATGGATGTCTACTTACAACCACTAGTAGATGAATTGAAGGAATTATGGGATGGGAGAAATGTATACAATGTATCAAGACCCATCGCAGCAAAGAGGAGTTTTACATTGTATGGCATATGTGCTTACATGACACATGATTATCCAGGCTTAGGAGTTTGCTCTAGTAAATTACATGTTTAATTTATTGATTTGTTTATATACGTAACAATATTCTTTCACATATTAGTTATTTAATTCATTGTAATATTTGTTCTGATCTTCATGATACTCTTTAACGTGACATGCATATTAATTGATGTATATAATAATCTCGCATGTCTTGTAACAAAAGGATATTTTGGATTTAAATGTTGCAGACCTTCTCTGAAAGCTAGATGGTCCAAGGACCTAAGCAGGCCAGTGTATGATTGCTCCAGGGTATTCCTACCATAAGAACACCCTTACATAAGAGCAACATCCACTTTCAATGGTAAACGAAAGAGAACCCAAAGGCCTCCAATAATGACACCAGTTTAATGGTTTAGAGCATATGAGAGAGACAAGGAAAAGGAGTTCATAGAAATGTTTAATTCAAATGGAGAGCCTATGTTCGATGATCCAGATTTCTTCAACACCTATGTTGAGAAATTTCCCATTGGGATGAAAAGGAAATCTCTCTTTTATAACCTCCCATATTGGGAGCATCTTAAGATTACCCACTTATTAGATCCCATGCATATATTTAAAAATGTTTCATCTTCTTTATGGAGGCACATATCATCGAAACAAAGTGACACATTGGCTGTTAGGAAATATCTTATTACTTCAAAAACTAAAAAGAAACATTGGCCAAGACGATTAGAAAGTATGGGATCAGAGGCAGGCACTGGTCCCTCTAATTCATGGTTTTTAAAAGAAGGTGATGTCCCATGGATTTTAAAAAAGGATGATATTTCTTTGGCAAAGAAAGTTATAATGGGTGTGAGGGTGCCAACTTCATATGGGTCTTCATTACGGTGCTGCTTCACAGTGGATGACCATTTGTTGGGGTTGAAATCGCATGACCATTTGAATCTTCTAAGATTACTTATAATGTCAAAAGCATGATTTTATTATTTTTTATATTAATAAATTTTATCCCATGCGGGGATCATAAAACATAGCTAATTTTGTATATTATTTCATGTGTTTATAACTTTGCAGTGTCATTATCCTTTGTTCGCGCGTGGGTGTGTGAAACATGAATTCCCTCAAGACCTAGGACGTGCCATATCTAGATTTTCTACATTTGTACGTTGGATCACGTCAAAGAAGATTCATGTGCCTAGCATTCCATGGTGGCATCAAGAGATAGTTGAGATTGTCTGTATGTTTGAAAAGGAACTGCCGATGAGTTTCATGGACTTACAGGTTCATCTTCTAATCCACCTAGTAGATGAGGTTGAATTAGTTGGGGTGGTTTCTTGTCGTTGGATGTTCTTCTTAGAGAGGTACATGAAGAAATTGAAAGGTTTTGTTCGACAAAGGGAAAAACCCAAGGGGTCTATGGTAGAGGGGTACATATTGTATGAGTCTTTCTATTATGGCAGTGAGTACATCAAGCAGATTGACAACAGAGCAGGTGCGGTGATTTGGGACGATGAAAGGGATGAAGACAAAAGGGAAGGGGAGTTGCTCCAAACGAGTGGGAAAAAGTGCTTGATAAAGGGTAAGCGACTTATAATTTTTCAAATTTACAAAAAGTAATTAATATTCATGTTGAAATTCGATATAATGTATATTTTGATCTCTAAGTACTATATAATGTTGGTTTGATTTCATCAGCGAATGCAGAAATTGAAGCAATCAATAAATTCGTTATTTACAATTATGAAGCGACACAACCGTGGGTCGCATTGTACGAACAAAAGAGGATGAAATGGGATAGTGATAGGAAAGAATTTAGACGGTTTAATGATAGAAGTGTGCCTTATCCCGATCGTTTAAGAGAAAATATGCCAAAAATATGCCCCAACAGTTAAGTTGCTGACCAAGTCAAAGAGAAATTAGTTTTTTTTTGTATCTAAGATCATAATAAAATAATGATAATTCTAAAGTACATGAATTTATTTTCATTATTTTCTAAACTTTATTATGTTACAATAATTCATATTATTCCAAATTTATTATTTTACAATTATTTAAAATTTACAAATTTACAAACATAAAAATTTTAATAAAATCATTTCACATTAATACAATTAAAATTTTACAAATATTTTACATACAATTAGAATTAGAATTACAAGTACAATTACAATTACAAATTTACAAATTTACATATATACCATTACAATTACAATTTTAGAATTTTACATACAATTAGAATTACAAATATTAAAATTTTACAATACCATGATCATTTAATATTAAATTAATTAATAAACATCACGTTCATGATAACCATCGTACAAACATCATATTTGACTAAAAAACACATTCAAAATCACTAACATCATTGTGATCATGATCATCTAACAAAACACAATTAACATTATATATTAACATCATCACAACACAAACATTAAATATACATTTCATGTCAAATAATTCATGCTATCACATACACATCTATCTGCAAGATGCACGTTAAATGAACATATCTAACATGACCTAACAATATACACATCATGATGACCACCAACATGTAAATTAAGTACAGCTGCAACATGAACATAAAATACATGGACCATATATATATATATATATATAACTGAATAATGTTAAAAATATACAACTGTAATATAAATGTCATGAATCTTCTGGTAGTAGTACAACATCAATAGCAGTACTAGTGGAGGCTTGCTCAGTCAATGGTGCAGCCTTGATGGTCGATGGTCCAACCTGCTCATGATCATGAGCACTGATGGATGCTGCAAGCTGCTGATTGGACGTGGCCGATGGTCTAGCCTCATCTCCGTGATGACTGCTACTAGATGCTAGTGGAGGATGCTCATTTGATGTGGTGCGAGGTGAACGATCATGAGATGATGAGTCACTGCTTGCGAACTATCGATCATGTGTTGTGTCTCGACCACGCCTATAATGTGCAACAATCCTTCTCAGCTATGTAAATAAGGTCGTAGCTCCTACGACATGCCGCATCAGGCTGTACATGTCACGCGACATTCCTCTCCACATATGTAATAGCCTATCATCGTCTTGTATGTCTCTGTAATGAGCGGGCCTGACACCCGCCTCAACAATCAATGCAGTGAGTTGGTCACCCAGCTGCATCCTGTATCTAGCATCAAGTCGACCACGCCTAGCAAAAGGCGGTACCGGCGCACGAGTAGGAGCAGGTCTCTCTGCACCAGCCTCCTTATGATCCTCGGCATCTGGCATGCCCTGATCGTCATCAGGATCCAAACTTGGATCGTGTGGTGGTGCTGGCATGTCCTCGCCATCAAAAGACCCAATTTCTGCAAAATATATACAATTACACAACGATAATTAGTCCATTTCGTTACACAATTTAATTAAAAAAAGTTAAAGAAAAATTTTAAATAAAACAATAATATTACTTCTATCATCTGGCGGCTCGTCAACTGTGAAGAGGATGTTGACACACCCTCGCCAATCCAAACTTGCATAAGGACAGGGGACCATAATGAAGGGATGCTCATCAACACTGGCTATCAACTCTAGTGCATCATGTGATATCCTCGTTGGAAATAGAGTCTTGCCGCACTTAGGCACCATCTGCCACCACATGTGCATACATGCCTCAACCATCGACCTACAAGGCTGCCGAATAAAAGTAGGCCTCGTCTCTAGAAACCTATAAAAAAATAAACAAAAAAACTCTGAAGCAAAAGGGAAGTTGACCCTCCCTTGTGCATGATCACGAAATCTATCTAAGGCTGTAGAGAACTGCCACAAAAAAATGGCAAACCACCTGACAAGTCGTGGATCCTGTACTAAAGAATCAACATAATATAGAAGCGAGCAACAAATGTGTTGCCCGTCACTGTTGTTGTGCGAAATGGTCGAAATGAGAAGTGATAGGCATTGCACCTCCTCACTACCAAATGTGCCAATACGTAACTAACCTCCAGTGACCTAAAAATCTGTAGGAGACAATACATTTTCTCTAATGTATCTCTGAGAGTAAACTAACTGACTCCCTGCTACACATCCAGCTGGAACCTCTAGGAACAAGGTAAAATCCACCCCTCTCCTCGATAGCCCTGTAACGAAATATATATCCTCCTCAGTGGGCGTGTACCACTGGTCGATACCAACCCAGAAAGCCTGTTGGTGGGCATTCCACCTTCGAATAAGATGTCTCAAAAGCAAACCATGGGCCTTCAGAGAAGTAGCCTCCTCATAGAACTTGAGGAGGCCTACCTGCCTTAGGAGCCCCTGTGTAGCTACTATAATAGGGTGAGGGTACGCATCTCTCTCCCTCTCTCGTGCCTCCCACAGGAAAACCATGTTATACTGCTCCACCTGTTGTTGTTGTTGTTCCCCCTCTTCTCTCCTTTCACGTCTCTGAATGATTGACATATTAAATACAATTTTGTTATTAAATGAGACATGTATTTAGAAATATACATATATAATTTTTTTTTGAAAAAAAAATAAAAAAACAGTCGGTGCGCCAAAAAAATAGTCACACACCGGTCATGGTGTGTCTTTTTATGGAGCGCACCAACATCGGTGCACTAGATAATATTTAGTGCATCGGGGGCAATGCTCCAGAAAAAATTGTAGCGCACCATTGACTATATATAGTGTTAGGAGGGCAGTGCACTGACTAAACTCTATGCCCCAAGGCATATAGTTAAGTGAGAAGGCCCACCTCCTACCATCATTACATAGTGAACGGTGTGGTCTTTTACTAGGCCGCACCGTTGACCCAAGTGAAATACGGAAAGCCATGCACTGACAAAAATAGTCGTCCCGGGGTGGCGATTTTGTTCAACGCACTGTGTCGCCGCTATTCCACTAGGTCAACGAAGCGGCCGGGTAACATACTACACTGCACTTCTTAAAAAAAATTATAATAACATGGTGCGCCTTAGGTACCACCCCGAAAATGGTGCGGATACCGGTAGCGCCAGTTTACTAGGCCGAACCGTTGACCCTATCGAAATGCGGAATGCATTGCGCTAACAACATTACCTGCCGCAGGGCGGATAATTCAGTCAATGCACCGTGTTTACGCTATTTGACATTGTCAACGGTGCGGCCTAGTAAATGACCGCACCACAGTTTTTAATTTTTTTTAAAATAACACGGTGCACCTATCGGTACTGCCACGGAACCGATGCGGATACTGTTAGCATTGGTTGTGGTGCGGCCTGTAAATTTATAGGCAGCACCACAAACCAGTGTGAGCCGAACGGCTCAAGTGCACCGCACGAAATTTTTTTTCCCTTTTAAATGGTTAATTTTAAGTTTATTTGAAATTCTAATCTACTAAAAGGCTTAATTATGGAAAAACAAGAAAAATACCTGTACATTTGGCCGTCGAGGAGGCATATTGGATGTAGAATTTGCAAAAGAAAATTTGTCCACCATTTTGAAAAATTCAAGCTGGATATTGGTGGGCAATGCACAATAGCAGTGCATGCAATGAGTGTAATGGGAGCACCGAAGTCAGGGCTGCACAGACAGGGATAAATTGCATCGGTGCTTGAGAGCTCTGGAGCACTGACAAAAGTGAAAAATTGTGTTTTTTTGGCTGTACTTTTTTTTATTTAACCTTGTTCCGGCACATAGGGTTTTTATGGGTGCACTGGTGCATTTGCTTCATTCCGCATAGGGAAGTTTCTATTTTCGCACGCTTTTTATGAGGCACTGGTGCGGAAGTTTTATAAAGAACTAGTGCACTACAGTAATACGATGCACCAAGCGGGTGTATACGGAGCACACAGTTTCCGGTGTGACAATGTTTTGTGTGCACCAGTGCTTTCTCTTATTGAACACACTAGTGCGTTTTACGATGATAAGCGAACCGGATGAAATACATCCGCAAAAACCTCCGCCCGACAAATTCCTCTAGTAACCTCTGCTAGAAACGGATGTCTGGGTATTTTTATAAGGCGTTCCTCAAAAACATCTGCTAGAGGGTCTTTTCCTTGTAGTGTTAGATCTATCAGACTTCCATCCATTTTTCATTGATCCATTTGAAAGAAATTTGGAAAGTTATCCTCCACGGAAAATCATTAATAATTTAACACTTGAACATAACACTAACAAAATCATACAGGCCATTATTTCTGAAAGATCATTTCCACAATTTAGCTTTTCATCTTCTCTTTTGAACCTCTCCCAATCAATAATGGAAATTCATCCAGACTTCTATGATCCAATTGAAATTCAATTGGAAATGATATTTCAAGAGAAGGTAATTATAAATAAGCTGCTTTCTGTAAATAGATTAGCAATTTGTGTACATTCTAGATTCAAATTCATTTTTATTCATGTAATCATATTTTTGTTACTAATGTTTGATATGTACATACATGTAGGAATTAAAATGCTTGCATGGTTACATTGGAAGTATGACTATACCTAGCCATGTTTCCTTCATTAAGTTAGAAATAGGAATATATTAATTTAGATTATATTTCTTTTCCATTTTGGACTTATTTCATTATTTCATATTTTCAATAAAGCAATTAGTAATGAATCTGATGTCTTCTAGGCATCCCCTTTCAATTGTGGAAAATAATCTTAGAGAATTTGAGCAGCTCTTGAATAATTAGATCATACATATTTGTGAACCCCTTAATTGTCTTGTTATGTAAAAAATTCATCACATTGATAATACATGAAAAAATTCCAAGTATTCGCTACAAATTGACAATTTTTTATTCTCAAATATTTTTGAAAAAAAAAAGCTTGTTTTCACCACTCTTCTCTTCCAATGTAAATTTGAAGTGGATGCAATATGAAAAATTATTACTTAGCATTTTTATATCAGGTGATGTTGAACATATGCAAATTTTGAGAAAATTTAGGAGAACTTGAAGCTTCATGATGAAAATTCACAATCAATTTTCTTCCAGGTATGTGTAGTACATGTCCACCATCATCTATTGTTTGTTTTACTTTTCAAAGGTTTTTTCTTATTCCTATTTTTTTTTCTTTGCAGGTCTTCATCAATTTTATTATGAAGAATTAAGATAAGTAAGCAGCCTGATATTTTCAAATCCGCAACATGTCCAGAGAAGTATTATTGGTTGCTCATCATAATTTGAATTTTTTTTTTTTTTTTCATTCATTAAAAAATCATGATGTCCACATAACCCCTAGACCCGATACAACATATAATTTGAGTTATGAAAGATATTGCGTCCGTTCATAAATCACAATTTTTGTAGGGGCATATGTTTAAAGGTTTTGATGTCCCAGATCTGACATAAAATTAAATCCATATAATAAAACTATTGGGTCTGTTCTTCATCGCAAATCGGCATATCAACAATGTTACATTTCATGGTTAAATATTCCGATTTCCGATATCTTATAAAACCCAAGACTAGATCTACCAATGAGCCACGTCATCTATCATATTCCCATTATCGCAATTATAATGTCGGCATTTCCTATCCCCGATATGACTATTATTCGATATCGCAATCACTCCATCGCAGTTTTCCATCGCAACAATTATAACGCATCGCAAACTAAATAAAGCTTTATCTTAAGATCTTCTGATGCGATAGATGTCGATATTCAACTCCCCACCATTGTTTTTTAAATTATTATAGAAAACTTGATCACATATCAGCAAAGGAGGAAGTCACATCTTTTAAGTTATGCATAGTAAATAATATCGCAATGTGAAACATTCTGCGAGGTGTTGACATATACGAAAGACCATATGAATACACGTTCATATTCTACCTCTCATTTGTCTATCCAAAATGAAACTCTTATGCTCGTTATTGCTCTAATTTGCTACAAACCAAGGAAATTTCACATAAACATGCTTGCAGCGAATAATCTTATCCATAATTTTATGTATGCTTATTCCAAATCTTACAATTTTCTAAGATGAGTTGAACCATTGCATCACACTCACCAATTTTTTTTCCCTTTAGTTATATTAATTTCTTCCAAAGAAATTCAGAGCATCTAATTGATGAATTTTGGAATCTTGATCCTCTGCTTTTCATTTTTCGATATTTTCCTCAGAATTTAAAAGTAGTTTTCTTATCATATTCTTGGGTTTATATTATATCAGAAGCATTTAAAAACAAATTCTAAGATTTGCTTCTCTGAGCTTCACATTTTCTTTTCTTTTCATTGTCTTATCCATCACATTTAGCAGAGGAAATGACCCCCTTTTTACTATCTTCATTGGAATTTTCTGGTTTCAGAATTTTGTAAAATTAATTTTGGCTTCAGAAAAGGATTTTGAGATATTTTACACTTTATTTATTCTCATATTTATTAAATCTCAAATCCCTCTCCTTGAAACTTATTTTAAAAGTAAATGTAAGTGTTCTTGCAATAATTTTACAAAACTTCAAATTATCGGAATGAAACTCATCACAACTACTTTATAAACTCTTATGAAACTTTTACCTCTGATACGTGAATGTTTGATGCATTTGAAAAAAAATTGTTTTAACATTACACATTTTTCAAGCATTTATTATCGGACATGATCAATATCATAAGTTTCGTTTGTAAGTTACACTAAAGATTTTGTTCCAAGATTTTGTTTCCCTCAATATTCTAAATACTGAGACTTCTTGTAACAGAGGTGAAATTTCATTAAACTTCTAAAAACAAATGTCGTCGGAAACATTATGAAGCAATATTTGTATTTATCGAAGTTTTTTCCATTTGATACTTTTGGAAAACTTGAGCTTTTACCTTTTCTTTTATTCTCTTAGAAACTTATAACTTCAGAATATCAAGATAAGAATCTTTGCAGGTCTCTGATCATACATTTTGATATTTCACTATGTATACATGAAGTCTCGTTTGATTATCTTTTGAATATATATGCTACTTTCATGTTATCATGGTGGTCCAAAACTTGGATGTATTTCAATCATAATTTTGTCAAATCCAAGTATGCATTCATAGGGATGACTTTATGACTAAAGGGATATACATTCTTCATGGTGTATGTACATGGACTTCTTTTACTCTTCTTGACAATCTATTTCACTGAAAAAGAATTTGAAACAAGTAAAGGTAATGTACCAATGGTTAATTCATATTTTAATTTTCTTTTATTCTGACTTTCTCTCCATACTTATCATATAAAGATTCAAGTCCTCTTCATATACATAATTGCTACATTATTTTGGATGTTGAATCAACTTCAATATTATAGGTTTGATATAAATTCAGAATGGAAGAAGCAATAGAACATTCATCGCTACAATTCATAAAGAAGCATATCTTCATCCTCATTTCTGATGGATTCGATTGATTTCTGATTCCTTGAACATGAAACATTTCTTTCTTTTAGTTTACTACTTGTTTTACTTTAAATTTAATAAATAATGATTCCGGGTTAATAAAACTTCTTCATGCCTTTAATTCTAATTAAAGAAAGAAGTTATCTTTTTTTGGAGAAAATGATACCTTTGAGGTAAGATTAAATGCAGTTCTCCAATGGTAAGTTTCATTGGCCCACTTTCATTAATTTTCATTTATTTACTTTAGGTTCTAATTTTATTTATTTTTAGTTTTTTTTTTAATCTTGAACTCTATTTTTACAGGTCATCATGAACCTTTCGCACCTCTAGCAGATCATTTTTAAAGTTCATTCTCTTTTGTTCATTTTTCTTTGAGATTATTTAGAAAAGCAGTATTGATCCTCATCGAATCAGCTGAATTGGGGAGTTTCTGGACCTCTAGTTTGTTTCTTTAAGCATTGTTTTTATTAGAAAATGGTTAAGATGCTTTTGTGCAGGTTTTTACTTGAAGAAGGAAAATTACAGCAAACAGAGACCTTTTCATTTGATATGAATTTTACATAACTTCTATTCACCCTCTACATTTTGAGAGCCTCATTTTTTTATAACTCTGCAAGATAACAAAATTTAAATCTCAACATAGGAAGGAACATACATATGCTTATTTTATTTTATATCTTTTGTTGGGAAATTTGTATAAGTAGTCTTGTTGGAGTTTATCTTGTAAATTTGATTTTTCTTTTACCTTTCGTCTTCTTCATTTTTATTTTTTCTTTGTTGATTTCTTTTCTTACTTTAGTTTAGGAATTCGTTTCCTTTGTTTTTAGTTTTGTTTTGATTTTGGTGACTTTGTCATTAATTATGCGAAAGGTATTGTTCTTACCTAATAGTGATTGACATACATGGGAAATATTTTACTCTATCTATTTCAGTTAATTTCATTTATCATTAAAGGCATATCTTTGTGAACCATAAAATCATTTTGCTTTAAATATTTTTCATGGAGGAACACACATACTTTATAAGTGATTGAGTTTACTTTTTCAAGAAAAGAACTTATTTGAGTTTAACACAATGAATCGCTCCCACCCCTCCACATAAAAAGGCCTCTAATTGATAGTTCTAGGAAAAGAATTTGGAGTAAACATTATGAAAGTATTATGTCCATTAAAAATAAATCTCTATTGTCATCCCACCTCTTTCACTCAAATACATCATAAACTAAAAAAAATCAAAGACGCTTATCAAAAGGGTGATTAAAAGAAGAAGCATGGGAAATAAAAGTAAACTCGTCAGAGCTATGGACGTTCGCTGGCAGCAAGAATATCGTTGTATGGCATAAAAGACAACTTCACCAGGGTACTATTCAAGCTCATTGGCAACGAAGCGATGTCAAAGACAATCATAAAATGGATATATTCTTTATCAAAAACTCATATCTCTACCTTCTTCTATTTTTCATATGAGGTAGTATTAAAACAATTTTTTCCCAAATCTAGATTCATCACTTTTACTCGAGTTTGATTTAAGTACTTATCTTTACAAACTCATATTACTTAATCTATTTATGTGGGACCTATGGAAATGTCTTACTGTTAAATGATTTCGTGATTTCCATTATTTGTAACCTTTGGGTAAATTAAAGTTCATTATCTTTAATGAGAGATAACTAGTCATTCTCTCGTATGTCGTCATTGTCGTAGGGAAAACCCAACACCTCCTATTTTTGAATTATTTACTTCAATAATGGGGACCCTTTCTATTAATTTTTTTCTAAGCATATTTTGTAGTTTTCATTTAAGTTAATTATCTTACAATTTTGTCTTTTTTTCATTTTTATCGGATTTCTATTTTGATTATTTCATTGAATCTTATTTTTCACAAGCTTTCCAATGATACTTGTTTCACTCCATTTGGTCAACTGATTTGTAAATGAAACTCTTTTGAAGTTTGATCATTTGTGTCGTCTGAGCTAAAAAAATGTATAAAGTGTACCAATATTTCAATTTTTGTAGTTAAAATAGAAATTCATTGTGAATATTAACTTTTAGTTAATTTTTAATAATCCTTTCATTTTTCACTAATGGTCCTACAAAATGACCCAGCTAAATTGTAATAGACGAGAACACGTTTCGAGATCTTGGTAATTTACTCTAATTTTTTATTTTAAAATAAATTACCAAACCCAAAGCTCCAAAATAAAAAAATGGCTTAAAGTACAATTTTTAAGATTGTTAATTCACATAGGACCCACTTCACATTATATCTTTCCTTTCAAAAATCACAATTTCAAAAAAACACCAAAAATAAAAATTGCAATGCTAAATATTGCATGTCGCAATTTTCTTAAACACGCCCCTTTAAAAATGTGTGATCTTGCAATTCGGTTTCATACAATGAGATTATTTATTTTTAACTCAAATTTTTGGTTAGACTCCTTATGCCTCCCGACGTCATCACTTCCTCACCCGTCTTATCCCTCCACAACCTCACATTCTTGCATCACAAAATTTATTAGTGTCTACATTTTAAAAAATGCGATAAGTCTTCATCGCTGATATGCGATAACATGTATTAACCTTCCTCGTCCTCTTTTTCAATTCGTTGACTGCTTTTAAGGATTTTGAAATAGGTTTTATTGAGTATGATTATATTAAAATACATAAATTATATTTTTTATTATATTATAAATTATATTTTAATTGTAATTTTATTGTAATGTACTTATAATATTAATATAATTATATTATATTTTAATTAATTTATAAATCATTTTTAATTAGTTTAATTTTGTTATAACTAATTTAAGTTTCTAATTTCAAATTAAATTAGCATTAATTAATTAATAATTAGTATTAAATTTAGGATTAAAATTTAATTAGAAATATTTTATTTTTAACTTAGGCAACATAAATTCTAGAATTTTGGCAATTTTTATATGCCAACTTTGGAAGCTCATAAATGGAGTTTTACTAGACCAAATGAGGCCTGCGATGGCCCATTTGATAGATAAAATCATGGAAAATATTCCTAAAGTGGTTTTATTTCTATATTTGATCATTTATTGGGTCTAAAATTGAGCAGAATATCAAGTTCTGAATTTTTAAACAAAATCAATTTTCTGAGTTTTATTTTTTGCATTCTCATTTGCCCACAACTTCTTCTGACTGCCTATCCATTTTTCAATGATATCCTTGAACAATTAGATCATTACAGGCATCAATAGAAAGCTTAGATTTCATTTTCAATTAGTTATTTAATTAAGTTTTAATTGGAATTGTTTTAATTCCAGATTTGACATTGTGATTTTATTTTTGCATTTTAACTATGTTTTGATTTGTTTTTGCAGAAAGATAATTGAAGAGATGAGAAAAAGAAAATCCCAAATCAATGAGAATGCTCTAGCAAGAGAACAATGGGATTTTGGCCCAATGAAAATTGATGGAGCAGATTCACTCTTCAATAAAATTTCTTATTAAAAAATCCTTTCGTAAATATTATAAATAGTAGATTGTAGAATGTAATAAGGGCTTCTCTTCTCTACAATTCAAGAATTCTTGAAGGCGCTATTGTATAGAGGATTTAGAGTTGTAGGGTAGAGAAGAGAAAAATCAGATCTGGAGATTATTGAGGATTTTTCCTTTGTATGTTGAATTATATATGGAGAACGAAGCTTGTACTCAGTTGAAAGTCTAGTTATAAAAGCAAAAGCTCAAACATTGTAAAGGACTGTTGGAGACCAGAGCTAGAGAAATGGTTTCAATAAATTGGTATGTATAATACTATTGTTTTGAATACCGATTTCATTTTATGATAGCAGTATTGTGTCATTTTGTTCATATTTGTGCACTATTGTCGATATGAGTAATGTGTTTCAATTATATGTTATCATTTATCGCTACTCTTATGGGTTGAATTCTGATTTTTGAGATATTCGACCATACCTCTCAGGATTTGATCGTATCTACCACACTATTGTTATGAAAGATTTACCTCCATGTATTTAATGTTCTCTTAATTCAATTCTATGCTGAATTAATTGAATGTACAACGTATTAAATTGGTCACATGGAGGTCTTAACATCGTGGACAAGTGGAGTTAGGATCTCTCGTCCATTAACTATTTACTCAGAAATTTGTCTCTTAATACTGATTTAACTAATAGTGATATCTTGTGAACTATTTCCTCATATTATTGTTTAATTATTCGAATTATTAATTTAAAAATCAATATCATTTTTTGTGAACTACTTCCTAAATGCTATTAGTTGATTATCTTAGTTAAGAGGTCTCTAAATATAATATGTTTTGGCATTCGTAATGTCAGTTAATTGAACTATTTCATTAATTTGATATTTATTATAAGCCAGACATATTTAAATCTCAATCATTTAAAATATCTTTCTCTTGGTTGGGTTGGATCTATATCTGTCTAATTGAGATAGGATTAGGATAATTTTCCTTTTGCTTGCATTTTAGAATAATTTTTCATTTAAATTTAATTCTACATTACTAGAATCCCTCTTCCCAAAGAGGCAAAACTTTAGTTGTGGATTGGCTGAGCCTCAAATTAGCTTAAGGATCACTTTCTTGCTTGATCAACAAGAGGGATGATCTAATGTCTCTTCTCCATTGGTAAATGAAAGTTATATTTTAAGCCATTGGAGATTGAGAGAAGGTAACTAGACCTAGTTAAACCAGTTAGAACCACCCTTCCAAACGAAAAGGAACTACTTTAAGGTTCGAACCAGGTGGTCATCCTCCATGTTGTTGCAGCAAATTTTGAGGCTTCAACACAACCCTTCTAATTGTTGTTTCTATTTCTTAGCACACCCATTCCATGGATGGCTTGGCTCTTGTTGAATCTTCTACATATTGGTTTTCTCTTAAAATTGGTAAAACATACTTCTTGCTAGAAGCAATCAGTTTCTTGGCTTGGTTGGCACTTACTAGTGAATTTTTTAACTTGCCTTTGTGTGGATTGATGGTGAACGATTTTCCATCATTGATGAGCTAGTATTGGTTGGATCTCCTCATAAATATTTCATTTTACATATACATGGTGGGAATTAAAAAACCTAATCCATATACATCAAGGGGAACTACATATAGTTATACTTCATCAATAAAACAAGCACTAATTTTATTTTTTTTTCTTTTTTTCTTTTTTTTCTTTTTTTTTCTTTTTTTTTTTTCTTTTTTTTTCCGGTAAGTTGTGCTAATATATTAATTTCGAAAACATAAAAGTACATAGTTTACAGGCATGGTTGGTCAGTTGCGCTTAACCAATCCTTGCATTTTTTACACTGTTTCTGGGCTGTCGCAGGGGAGGGGGCTGGCCCAGACAAAACTTGTGAGTAAGAATTACTTTGTGCACAGTAGCGCTGATACATCTAGGAGCATAGGAGTAGGACATGACAGTAAATCCCTGCGGGCACAGATGAAAAAAGACAAAATAAGACTGAACAACTACACATACATTATTCATCCTCATCATCACTGCGGTGGGGAGTCTCTTCGAAAATGGGACAGGCAGGGGACTACGCGATAGCTGCTTCCGCTGCAGCTTCCACTTCAACAGCAGTACATTTGGGGAGATTTCAAGGAGCGCAGAGGATGGGGGATTCTGGATCTACTCCTTCAGGAACCTTCATCCAAACATCGTTGGAATCCATGATCCAAATATCAATGTCTTCATCAGCCTGTGCAGGACTATTCAGGGGAGCCGGAATGCTCTATGGCGAGGGAGCTCTGGGGGTGGAGGTGGACCTCCTCACACCATGACTGCCCCTTTGCGCAGGGCTCCTGGAGGAGTCTGCGGGCTGTTCCAGAACTGAATGATGGCTAAATGGGGAGTTTGACAAGGAGCCTTCAATCCATTTGAGGCGGTTGTCCTCACTGCGATGATAGCGGCCCAGAAGAGCCCCGCGTTGTCCTCCATGAATTGTGCGTTGGTGTAGCCTAGGTGCCATTGTGCACTTGGGAGGGGTGGCGAGGCAAACACAAGGGTAGGAGAAGATATAGAGGTTGGGGGTCAAGTGCGCAAGATGCAATGCACTAGGCAAAGGGGGGTTGCGCAGCTCTACTCCAGGACTTATAATTCGTAGCTAATTGGAATCAACGAGCATCCATATCAGAAGAGCTAAATGAAGTGGAGAGTAGATGAGGGAGGGAAGGAGCCAACATTAGGAGGATATACAGGATTGCAGATGAGGAATTTCAGAGAGGAAATGAGTGATCTTTGCATGGTTTTGTGTGTGGAGCTTAAGCATTTGAACAGGTGCAGAGGGGTAGGTGTGGCTGCATTGTTGATTATGCATCATGGTCATTAATGGAGGTAAGGGTGAGGTGATGGTCAGGGTCAGGTGACACCAGGCCTATCCGATCTGCGTGATCTATGTTTCTGCAAGTATCGTGCGAGGCGCTAGCGGTGATTGGATCCGCTGCAAGTGGGGAATTGCATTGGAGATCTCCACAGTCTGCGTGAGTTGGGAGTTGTTGTTCACCCATGTCAAGCATGTCACCTGCATCCAGGAAAATGTGGTCGTTCTGAATAAGGATGAGACAGTTTTGTTTCAGTGCCTCATCTTCATTCTGCTCAAGGGTGGGAGGGTGTAGAGCGTAGTGGCTTTCCACCCCTTTGTTAGCAAGTAGGTCTGCCACAACATTGGCTTTTCTGTGCACATGACCGAAAGTGATGGCTCTATGATTATGAAGCAGAAGTTCCAATGTCTTGAGCTTGTGAGAAAGTCTCCAGTTGTTGGAGACTTTCGAAGAAGAAGTACCTTGAAGGATATGGGCGGCTGCCATGGTTATTATTTGTGATCCCCCTTCCACTTCCAAAGGGAAGTAGTGGAATTCTATGGTGAATTGAATACCCTGTATCATTCCTTCCAGCTCGGAAAAGTTGTTAATGTCCCATCCAATATTCCCATAGTAGATTCTGAGAGGATCTCCCTTGGTGTTCCTGATGATCCCTCCAAAACCTATTGTTCCTAGGTTAGCTTTAGAAGCTCCATAAAAATTGCATTTGAAGAAGCCCAGGAGGGGGCGGGGGGGGGCGACCAAGTGTCTGGAGCCGAAGATCTTCCTTTGCTTCTGGGAGTGATTTCCATGGGAATGTTGAGACTCATTTGATAATTGTTCCAAATGTGACATTTATTTACCTTGATGGGTAAGTCCTCCTTACTCCACGCATTTAAATCTAGAGTTTTAGTGAGGTTGCTGTGAATCCTGTCCCAAAGATGATCAGATGTAGAAGCTTTGTCCTTGAATATGCAACTATTTTTCTCCTTCCAGATATCCCAAATGAGGATGCACGAAGTGATTTGCCATAATCTGTTCAATAGGTTATTGTTGAAAGGATTTTCTTGCCAATTGTTGATTGTTTGAATGATGTTTCCTCTAGCACGGTTGGACCGTCAGTAAAGGACAACAATTATGTCCCATAGGGAGCTGGCATGTGGACATTGGTCTAATAGGTGGTCGATGGTTTCCGAGTTGTCCTGATAGAGAGGACATCTGGTGGGCCCCTCAAACTCGCGTTTCAATAGATTCTCCCATGTGAGTATGCGGCGTTTACTGAGCAGCCACAGGAACGAGGCTATTTTGGGCCATAAATTAGCCTTCCAGATCTTTTTCTAAATATTTTTGACAGGTCTAGGGTTATGCTAATGGAGGAGATGGTAGGCTTCCCTGGTTGAGTAAGTGCCACTTGGCATGTGCCCCCAGCAGAGGATGTCAGGCCCTGTTTTGATCTAGATTTTTCTCTTTGTGTAGAGCTCCTCCCAGATGTCAGTGTGGCTTTCATTGTTCTAGTTGTTTTGACATCTGCTGGTGTGTATCCATTGTATATATCCGTGAGAGATGTCTTTTGTCCATAAGTCATGAGCTTTCTGTTGTTGTCGATTTTGTAGAGTAGCATTCCATAGAGGTCTACAGAAGATGGAGGAGAGGCTTGGCATTTGTTGCCAGGAATCCTCCCAGAATATTGCTTGGTTACCATCTCGTAGCTCCTAGAAGATATGGTTTTGGATAATACCCTTTTTATGACTAGCTGCTTTCTAGATTTGGGAGCCTGAAAAATCTAAGTTATATCTAATGGGATCTTCCTTTGGCTAGTGTTTCGCATACTTGGCCCTCCATAGGTTAGACCTCCCTGATTTTTTGGGGTGCACACATCTTTCCAATTGACTAAGGGCCATTTGTTTTTTCCTTTTGTACCTCCCCAGAGGAATCATCGTTGCAGGGTGCACATGGATTTAAGGACCCATTTGGGAGCAGCAAGAACTGAGAAGAGGTAAATGGGAAGATATTGCAAGATAGATTTGATGAGGACCAGACGGCTATCAATGTTGAGAGTGCGGTGAGTCTAGTTGGAGAGGCGGGTTTCCATTTTGTCAAGAAGAGCTCTCCAGGAGGAGTTGTTGATGGCAGAATTAGTGAACGAAGCTCCCAAGTATTTAGAGGGTAGAGAGGCAATGGTGAAGATGAGGATGCAAGCAATGTTGCATTGGGTTAGAGGGGGGTGTGGAAGAAAAAAATATGAGATTTTTCTTGGTTGATATCTGTCCCTGAAGCTTCAGAGAAGGAGTCGAGAATGGATTTGAGGGTGTGGGATTCCTGGATAGAGGGGTATCCCATGATCAAGTTGTCATCCACAAATTGCCGATGAGAGGCTGGGGGCAGGTTATGGAGAGTTAAACCTAGTAGCCCTCCCGTCTAAATATAATTTTTGATCAGGTGGCCCAAGCCTTTAGCCATGATGATGAAGATGAAGAGCGAAAGGGGATCCCCTTGTCTTATGCCTCTAGAGGGATTGAAGGTGGCTGAGGGGATGCCATTGACTAGGATGGAGTGAAAGGGAGAGGTGATGAGACTCATGATCCATCTGATCCAGGTATGACTAAAGCCAAAAGCTGCAAGGATATTTTTTATGTGATCCCAACATAGTTTGTCAAAAGATTTGGAAAGATCAATTTTGAGAAGCATACCTGGTTTTTTGGTGGTTTTGAGGTAATGAATGACCTTATGAGTTAAGATGATGTTGTCCAAGATCTGTCTTCCTTCCACATATCCTATTTTCTCCGGGGAAATGATGAGGGGTAGTAGCTTCTTCAACCTGTTAACTATGACTTTGGAGATGATTTTATAAATGACATTGCAAAGGTCTATAGGTTTGTACAGCTCTATCTTCTTTTGGGATCAGAGTGATGAAGGTAGCATTTAGAGCTAGTAACAGCTAGTGAGTGGACCTAGATTCCTCGACAACTTCCTAGAATTCATTTTGGATGATGTCCCAGAAGAAGTGAAAGAAGTTTGTGGTGAATCCATCAGGCACTAGAGCTTTCCCTGCTTTCAGTTGGAAGACTGCATGTTCCACCTCAGAAGCGGTGGTCACAGCGAGTAGCATCCTATTGTGGTCTTCTGTTATCAGCTTAGGAATGTGTTGGGTAATTTCCCCGGTGGCTTCCTACCTTTGGTGGTTGGGTTCTTGGAGTATGTTCGTGAAGTGATTGCTCAACTCCTCCATGATGGCTTCTTATGTTTACAACATTTCCCTTGCTTGGTTCTTGATGACAATAATTTTGTTGTGCATATGGTGTTGTATGGTGGATCGGTGGAAGAATTTAGTATTTCTTTCTCCCTCTTTGAGCCAGTTGATTCTATATTTTTGTCTCCAAAGGGCTTCTTCCTGGTTCCTTATTTCCAGCAGCTGAGTTGTTAGATGGTGCTCCTGGTGTGATGTCTCATCCGTGCATCCGTTTTGGATGATATTATGTTGCAGAGTTTTCATTTTGTCCTCCAGGTATTTCTACTCTGTGAATATATTGACAAATTTTGTCTTGTTCCAAAATTTCAGATGTCTTTTAAGAAGTTTCAGCTTTGTTTGGAATTGGAGCATTTTGGTGCCTGAAGGGGGTTCTATAGAAGACCACCATTGAGACACTAGTTCCTTGAACCCAGGGTGCCTGAACCAGAAATGTTCAAAACAAAAGGGTTTGGGAGCACGCTTACCTGGGTGGAGCCACTGGAGTTGTATCGACCACTGATCAGATCCCGCTGCTGGGATGATGGTATTGTCCAGATTCCCTCCAAGGTGAATGAGATCGTCGGTGATGAGGAATCTGTCCAACCGAGAGGCTATTTGTTAGGTACCTCCTCTTTTGTTTTTCCATGTAAAGATTCCATTGGAGGTTTGAAGATCTATGAGATTGTTACCTTGGATGAATTATTTTAATCCACTACTATCAGATTCGAGATGCAGTTTTCCACCTTTCTTTTCCTGGAGGTTGGTAATCATGTTGAAATCTCCTCCCAGAAGCCAAAGAGGATGGGATTGTTGAAATTTGAGTTCCTCAATATTTCTCAGTAGCATCAGTTTTTGTTGCGTATTTTGAGGTGCATAAACATTGGTGAGAAATCCGTGAATATTAGTACCTACTAGGTGGAAGTTACCCTGAATGAAATTTCTATTGGCCTGCAGATTCTCTAAAGTGATGATTTAAGGGTTCCATATGATGGCAAGTCCCTCGAACGCCCCATTGGCATCCACTGCTATAATATTTCCACCTTTCCACATCTTTTTAAAGATGGTTTCTAGAGTGGAACTGGTACATTTGGTTTCTTGCATGTAGAATATTGCAGGGTGTTCCTTCGTAGTCATTTTCTTAAAGATCTTGTGCTTCATGGGGCTGTTGAGCCCTGTGATATTCCATGAGATGAGCTTCATGGGATATATTGGGATGTGAGGGCATAGAATCTAGTTAGCTTGGGGAAACTTCCTGATTCCACCATTTCTTTCCCAACTTCTATAGTTCGTTGCAGATATTTTTTCCTTCCTCTTTTTTAGGACTCTTTTGCGAAGTATTAGGTGGTGATTATTGTTTCACCCTGTATACCCAGAGAGGGGAGTTGTTGTCCCCTGGCTAATATTTCCTCCATTTTTTCAATTTGATGCTCTGTGATTGAGGTGTAGTCCTTTTTGGTGCATGCTTGTTCTATCCCTGCAAGATCTAGTCCTTTCAGATCTATGCTTTCTGGGTCTTCTTCCATCGCCTCTGGGATTGTTTCCATTATTTGTTCTTTTCCTTTTATCTGGTCATTGTCCACCTTAGTATTTGCATTGGGAGGTTTTAAGAAGGTCTCCAATGAAAGATTGTTTCACTGAGCCATTGCAGATTGGACCTGTGCTGTGGAGGTGCTTCCAACCTCATTACCTGGTACTGTTTAATTTTCGCTTAGCTGATTAAGGGTTGTGAAGCTGTTGCTGGTAGTCGGTGATTTTTTGTTCTATTGCGAGTAGCTCTTTTTTTGTGTCTTTTTTTACTTGCTACCTTCATGAATACCTCATTTTCTTGTTCATTGGTGCTCTTTTCCATTGTTTCTTTCTTATTTAAGGGGCAGTCTCTGAAGAGATGCCCATGTTGATAACATTTCATACATCTGAAAGGAATATGTTCAAAGTCAACAGTTTGAGTCCATTCAAATTCTTCATGCAAAAGACTTACCTTGCCTGGGAGTGGTTCAGCTAGATTCATGTAGACACATATACGTGTGTAGGCTGCATACCTCTTGATTTTAGTTTCTTCTGAAATCTTGACAAACTCCCCTATGGCATTGCCTATGTCTCGAAGGGTGAGTTCATCCCAATAGTCCTGAGGGAGTGAGTAGAGCCGAATCTAGACTGGTGCCCAGGTTCGATCCTGTTTATCTGGGTTGAAGCATTCAGTCCAAGGTTGTATGTATAGGCATGCAGTGTTGAAGAAATGCAACCCTCCATCCATGATCCTATCCTTGTCTTCAGAATAGGTAAAGATGATGTTGAATAAGCCCTTTGCGTATAGTTGCAGTTCTATGTTTCCTTTGGGTTTCCATTTCGAGGCTATCCATCCTCTCAGCACCTTTTCCGTGGGCCAGAAGCCCATGAAATTTCCTATTAATGCATGATCTTTCATGAATTGAATTCTTCTGTTTATGCGATGCGCTGGGAATTCAATCACTCTTTTCCTGGTTTCTTTTGGTATGAAAGTGGCAGATTTTGTGGTTGCGTCTACTGCGGTTGGGGTGTTTTCCTTCTGCGATGTGGGTGTTGCCCCTGTAATTTTGTGAGATGCACCAGATTTGTGCTGATTGGCGTGTTCAACCCCTGCCACTGTCCCTGTTGGTGACTGGCCTATAGGGGGAGCATCGCCCCCCCCCCCCCCCCCCCCAATTAGAGTCAGTCATTGGAAAGCATGTGGTTTTCTGGGTATTAGTTTACCATAGATCTGACTGGAGGAGAAGGACTGCCAAGTGCAGCCGTCACCAGAACCAGCAAACCCTAGGTCATGAAGGTCGACCTGATGTAAAGCTCTGCTAGGGTTTTTCCCAAACTCAAGTGGCATAGAAAGTTGTTTGGATGAGGAACCATATTTATTTTCTTTTATTTTTTTGTTACCTTTAACTCTGTCTCCTTATTTACCTATCCCAATGGATGTTCTTGGATGATCAAAAAATTCTAATCCTAAATTCTTGACTAGCTCTATTGTAATCATATTTTACTATGATATTGAAACAAATAGAGCATCATTCTTTGTCTTCTTGACCTGTATATTTATGTGGAAGATTTTGGTAATTCTTTCTTTTCTTGTTGCTAGAGGCTACTAAGATTCAACTCCTTCTACACTGACATATAGACAATATTCTCATCCATACCTAAGTTGATTTTAACCTAGTTGCTCAAACCAGTGGCCATGATATTCTTCTTCTTATTATCTTTTTTTTTAGGTTAAGCTCTGGATGAAATTTCCAGCACTTCTCCTTTTTATGACCATCAATATTACAGTGGTTGTAGTGGTGGTTGGGGTATTTTCACCGGTGTGTTGTGGATACCATAATTTTATATTTTCCCCTTTCCACTCCTTCTTCCCCTCCTTATAAGTGTCTCAGTGTCCTTTTGATTTGATCCACTTCATTTCCCTTTCTTCAAGACTATTTTCTCTAGGTGTTGTGCTTGTACAAAAGCCTCGTCCACCAAACTAGGCTTGAGCAACATCTTACTTCCATAAATGGTTGTGTATATTGCTCATATACTTGAGGATTCCATATGGGATATTTGGGGATATATCCAACATTATGGAAATATTTCTAAACTTTTTGGTGTACTCTTTTATGATCTACCTCTACTTCTGCCTAAAGTAGTGTGATTGGATCCACTGATCCTATACATACCCTAGAACGTAAAATTGTGTTATGATGGTTTAAATTCATTCCACTTGGTCACTGGAGGATATCCCTCTAACTTAAAGTTCACTATGTGGCTTTCCCACAAGTTCAATGCATAGTCCTCTAATTTTAGTCGCACAAACAAAATATTTTGTTCCTCCTCTATGTGATGAACATTGAAATAAACTTCTAATTATTGCAACCAATGATTCAGATTCGAAGCATTGATATCATCTTAGTACAAATAGATATAAACCTTTGATTGCATTTCAAATAAGGAACTGAATGGTTCACAACACTTAAACTAGGTTGATCTCTTTGAAGTCCTTTCTTCGACCATTCTTTGTTTATTCTCAATCTCCTAATCTCCCCTTTGATATGTCCTCTACGTTAGAACCCCCATATTATTTGAATAACTCAATCTTGTTGCCTAGTTCCAACATGAGGAGGTTCACATTATGACTTATATATGTAACTTGTGCTTCCATCCACAAAAACCTATCCTTTGTAGGACCATGAGTGTTATTCACATATTCATTGACCATAATTATGGTTTTATGACTTTTATCTTAGTCAATCTATATCGCCTATAAATATTCACAATATAGAAAAATAAACCTACTATGATACCAATTTTATCCATTTCCTTGGATATTCTACTAGACAATTCGTCCCAGCATATCTGATAAAACTATAATTAAAAATATGAAAATATAAAAAATTAGGGTTTATCCCCCTTTAGATTTATGGATATGTAGATGATTCTTTATTTCATATGCATAAAAATTTAAATTTAAGCATAGAATAGAGAACAGTGAAATAAAAACTCAAAAACCACATTTGACACAAGATATATCTTGGGAAACCGTTTAGAGAGAAAACACGGGTGTAGGGTGAGGCCACTCTTCTCTCTTTCTCTGAATAGAGAATAATTGTGAGTACAAAGAAGTAAGGCTTGTGGCCCATGGGATACTAAAATTCACAAGTCCTATCTATGTGCTCTCTCTCTATCCCTCTCAGTTACTCTATTCAGCTATGTAACAAATTCACTAAAAAGGAATTGAACCGCTTTTCCTCCTAGTGGCCCCGTTATAACATAACCCGATAGCCTACTAGTGGTTAGGTTTGAATCCCTCAAATCTTAACCAGAGTTACAATATAGAATATTCTAGAGTCTTCTTCATCATAATAATGTGGCTAGCCCTTTTTCCATGAGTTATGAGTGCTAACATGGCATAGTCTCAAATTATAGTGATGAAAACATGAAGGTCAACTTCTGAGTGGCATAATATTTTCATATAAACTCTTATTGAGGTGATTCTTATGTAATTGGAATGTCTAGAATAGGGAAAAAATGTATAATTCTAAAGTGGAAAAGTTTTAACTCCAAAAAACATTGTTTGATGCTTCAAAATTTTCTTGGAAGGTTTCAGACCCCAATTTTCCAAACTAGGTCCCGCTAGTAAAAATAGTATTGTGAGTTGATTCCTCCACTTTTTCCACTCTAAAAGCATCAACATGGATGACAAACAATATAATCATCCAATCCAAGTCAATTGTTTAAATTATTATTTTTTGAAATAAAAACTAAATTATTTTATAAGGTGAATTATGGATTTGTTATTAATACATTGATATAATTGTACAAGCACACTACCACAAGCTACCACATATGTTATACAGAATATACAACTGCAGAAAAAAGTGTCTTCCCTAGACTGGGTGGATTAGTATAGAACAATATAAGGACACAGTATCTATTTATTTCCTTAAATTAAATAGATAATGGGATTAATCATACCTATGATATGTTTTATGCATCACTCCTTTCTTGGCTTGAATGCTCCAATCCTAGCTCCCTTCGCCAAAATTAGAACCTGCACAATCAAACAACACAAGCCAACGATCTACGAAATATATGTAGCATCATCTAAATACTTTATTAAATGGATCCACATGGAATCAAAATATTTGAAATCATAACATCACATATAGGAAAACAAAGAACCTTTTGCATTAATATAAATGGAAGGAGCTACAACTAGAAATAGAAGTTGATCTTGTAGAAGAGCTCCTCCAAGTTGAATTATTCCTTCTTTTTCATAAAGTGAAATATAACCACCCTATTGCATGGAATGTTAACTCTTTACAACAACAACATGAGGGTATAATTATATCTCCAAAATCCAACCCCTAGCTTGTGGACGTCCACAAATATATAGGTGAGGGGAGTAAGTTGGGAGTTCTTATCCAATTACCAATCAAGGGCTTGAGATCCACTCTTGATGGGAGGATGGGATCAAAGTATAAGGGATACAAACTCCAAGGTACGATAGGATAGGATCCAAATGTTTTATCTGAGGTAAATGATTGTAACAAATTCTGGAAGCTTCTAGAAAAAAAGGCTTCCAAAATTTCTCTCTTTTTCCCAAATATCTAGAACCAACATGAGTGCATAATGGAGTAACCTGTAGGTGATCAACACATGAAATAGTGGAGAAACTTGTAGGTGAACGTTTTCCAATAGGAGGCTAAGGAAAGTTGGTCCTTAAAATGACTGAAACAAGGTTTTTTCAGGCAGAAACTTTTGGATATGGGAGTGTCATGCATAAGGATTTGTGCTATGATGATGTCAAGGGGAAAAAGGACGTTGATTGACCTAGATTTTAGGCTGACTGACCATATGTGAAAAAATGGAATATAACAACATCTATCACACATCCCAATTGATGTTTGAAGCTGCTTGGAGCCTCTATCCACCACTTATACACACATTTCTTCATCTTAGGGCTATGCTACTCATGCAATTTTTTAGGAAAGGTGGTCTAGTTGGTAGCCACATGGAGAAATTAGCATAACATATTTTCGAGAAGATAAATCCATTGGGAAGCTACATGGATCCACCGCTTGATATTTTATAGTCTAAAGGATTTGAATATTTTCAAATTGTAAACCTTAACTAATACAAACCTGATACAATTATGTTTTATGAAGAATCTTAAGAGCATAGAAGAGATGAACTGAAGGGTAATTGAGGTTTCTAAAACTAAGGATGGTGGCCAAATAATGGGAATGTACTTCTGCAAACAACAATAGGAAATCTTCATAGTGATTGACATAAAATAAAAAAACTTAATCTTCAAACAAAATTATGAAAAATTATGTTATGTAAATAATATTCACTTCTCTTCAGATTCAGTTTAAATATAAATATAACTATAATTAACATACATGATTTTGATTTGGATGGGGGTTGAGGGAGCTGGGTGTGGTTGTAACCCTAGCCACCCCTACCCCTTGGTTTGTTCCTCCTTTTCCATAGGGTCAGTATATTTCATTAGGGGGTGTCTCATTTATTTTGCAATTCCTCTTTTGTGCAATGTTTCACGATGTGGTTCGTGTTTCTCGCTTGGGTTTTTGAAATACTTTATCGCCATAGTCGTTAGGCATGCTTTGATGCTCTACCTTTTTTTTTCAAGATTCAATGTCAGCTTCTTTATGGGATTTGTGGCTCGTCTCTTGCCGCTCGAAGGTTTTTTTTCCATTGCAATTCAAGTTCTAGAGTTAAGTGGGTTTATGATGGTATGTTGGACTTATTATCAATGGCAAGGTATCTCTCATGCTCGAGCCATAGTCCCTTACCGGGGTGTCTCTATCTTCCGTCGTTGGGTGTAGTTTCCTCAGCATCGTCATTTGTGGCTCCACCACCACTTGGCTAACTTTCTTTGGTCATTTCCTCTCTAGGTTTCGACCTTAATTGTATGTACCCTATGGGTTTTGGTTGTGGTCCTTTGCACTTTGATGGGGGGATTTGACCATGATGTATGGTTTTTATGTCTACCTTCAGTTGTCAGGGGAATTTTCTTGGAGCTTTGTGCTTGATTTCTTGTATGCCTTACGGTTATTTTCTAAATGTGTTTAATACAACATTTACAAAATGTAATTTTATTTTCTGTAATAAAATTACGGATTTTTTTCAAGGAAAAAAAATAAGTAATTTTATTTTTTGTTAAATATAAATATAATTATAATCAGCATAAATAATTTTAATTTTTTTGTTAGAATGGTATATGATAATAAAAAAATTTCCATTGCAACTCCTTGTTAATATTTAAAGGATGTGTTAATTATATATTTTATTAAAACTCATAGTAATCATTGTTGTTGTAAAGTTGCATCATGAGACCCGGGAGCTTAACCCTTCAAGGAAAGAGTAATCGCTAATGTAAAATTATTCTCAACATGAGAAACAAATAGAAATAAAACAAATATGCTAGTACATATTTTGCATCAAAATCTTGATTTTTATGCTAGTAAGTTATTTTGCAGAAAAAATAGAGGACTAGGAAAAAGCAAGAGAAAAGATGTAGGAAGGCGAGGAAGCTAGCATTGAGCATCCTATGTGGAGGTGGTGTGTGCTTGAGTGAAGGAGAACGCATGAGAGAGTTCAGAGGGAAGCGATCACTCTTGTGATAGCCAAGCTGATAAAACCCGAGAAGGCTTGCTAGCTGAGAATCACAAAGCAGTGGCTTTCTCCAATGGTTGATAAACCCACTAGGAAACTAGCATGAGGGATTTAGTCAATGAAACTATGACATAGCACATGTGTTTGTGCCATACTAAAAAATACTCGTAATTTGAAAACATATTGGAAAATACCTCTAAAATTACATTATTTAACCAGCTACCAATACGAACCCAATACACTTTCCCAATTTAAAAAACTTGTACTTTCACTAGATATTGTAGGTATCCATTTTTTCATTAACATTTTTTATACCCATTTATATTTTCTCATTATCTTTGAGCTCCATTTTTTATACATGCCAATATAAAAATCCTTTACCCCCTATTATATGCTCAATATATTATGTCATTTTTTCGTCAATATATATCCCAGAGATGCAGGAAAAATATTGACCTATTGTAGCCCTGACTGCCACCTTGACAATGCAAGCCCGTGGCTAAGGGTCTATAACTTCTCCCTTTCCTTTACATGCCTGTGGCTAAGCCTCAACTAGGTCAAAAATCAGTTCCCCCTCAGGGAACAAGGCCCTGGAAGGTTGGGTTACTGTTGTGTAGGTAAATCCTCTCTGCGGACAGAGACGATCCCTCTAGCCATAGAGTGGGTCTAGTAACAAGGGAACAAGCTAATGTGTAGGTTCCTAGTTAACGAATGAAATAAGTTGGGATATATTTTCCTACTTGTAGTCCAATGCGATTGTTGCAGCTGTAGCAGTGTCGGCCTCTTGATCTTTGTCCTCACAGGTCACAGTCCTTCGACAATGGTACTCGGATTATTTCACAAAGATCAAAGGAAAAAAGCAGCATACAAGACAATAATTGCATTCATAACTAGCTAATTAGCCAAGGAATATTAAACATATTGTGTAAAATAAACCATATCAACACAAGATGGGAACCAGACATTAGTCATGTATATATAAATAGAAAGAAAGAGATTACAACCGGAGCCTTGATGTCGCAGCCTCCTTCAGTGGGTTCAGTCGAAGTGCGTATCGAAGGTTCATCGAGGAATTGGGACGAGGTGAGGACACAAGCCTAAGCTCTCTCTCGACAAAGGTCTCTTTCTCTGCTCTATCTCACCAACAAAATGTTCAATAGTTCCTCTTTAGCTATTCGACTGTTCAGCTAGTGTATCAATGGGAGATAGATTTATTTATAGAGGGAGAGGAGGAGGTTGGGATCCCTACAATGGTGGAAGGGACGCCTTATCCTTTGGGAGGTTTCCCCAAAAGGTGGAAACATAAGACCAAAGGAGGTTTTCATGGTTATTCAGTCGAACCACACTAGCTGACTCGCTCAAGAAGTTGTTAGCATGGAAACTTCGCTTCTATATTTAAAAAAAATTCCAAAAACAGCTTGGCACGAGTAGATCACTGGGAAAAAGTACCAATGGGCGCAGGGCTCAGTGTTAATTTTCCTCATTGGCATGAGGGCATAACGGTCTACCAACACCAACCCAAAAACATGTGTTTCTGATGGTCTGCCCAAGGGATTGTCAACAGAAGAAATGTTGTCCTCATGGCAAGGGATGCAATGATGGTCTTTGCAAGGCATGACACTTCTTATAAGTCACAATAATGGTCCTCCAATGTGCAGGATGGGGATTTCAGGGATGGTGACAAAATTTTGTGTAACAGTTACCTCTTGGGGATGTCAATGATGAAGTGTAAGGTCTATTTGTCATGCTTCTTTCGGTTCCACTTCCTCAAAGTCATCTACGAAGTTGAATATCATATTAGTAGCCTCTCATCACATGTTTACCCCAGTTGGCTAGTTACTTGGGTAGATGTGTGAAGAGGGTGTTACAAACGAGATGTTTGTAAAATAATCAATCTCTTAAGAATGAAGCAAACTGAATCAGTTGAGGATTTTTCTAATCGATTCCTCCACCTTTGCTATGAAATTTCTGAAGAAGATATGAATAAGGATTTATTGAGAAAATAATTTTAGTGCTTAGTACTTATCTCTTTACATGGTGAGCCTGAACCCCTCAATTTTTCTACTTCCCCAATTCTTGTGAATCATGAGACACCTCTAATCTCAAATGAGGAATTTATTTCTCCTTTTAGTCTTTTTCCTGCCCCTTTTCAGTCCCGATGAGGGTGCCTCTCTGTGATGGTGATAAATTTGGAAAATCCACAAATAAAATTCCTAATCTATCTTCTCATTCATCTTTCATTTTTCATGATTCAGGTTCAATGGAGGAAATTATAGATCGACTCATGAAGGCCCTAGTGAAGACTAGCTCCTCCATTCCACAAGATGATGTTTTTATTCATAACTCTAGTGTTAAATCTGATTCATATTTCCATTATCCTCTACCATACCCATGCCATGACTCTTTGTACTATGGTCTGCCCGATCAATATGTTCCACCATCGACACTCTCTTTATTTTCACGCTTCTAGTTCAGATTGTGGTTAGATACAATACAGTCACATTACACAAGAAAAGGAGAAGGAAGGAGAAGATGCTTTCAATATTTCTTCTATATTCCAAAACCCTCCATGTGAAGATGATGCGCTTCCATTCTTGGATGGTCCTCAATCTACTAATCTTAGTAGTGAATTAAATGAAATAAGTTCTTCCAATAAATCCACAATCTTGGGCAACAATCATTCCAATGAAGATGGCTATGTTGATGTATGTGATGACGAATTCCTAATCACATTAGCTGATCTTTCACTTTCTCATGAAAAATTTAAAGATTTAAATCTGGAATATATTTCGGTCAAATAAAATTCTCTTGTTTAAACTTCATGTTCATCCTACTGTCCCTCAAACTCCCTTATTTGTGATGCACCTGCATGCGATGAAGATATTCCATGCTCTCCAACTCCTTCACCACATGAGTTAACTTCTAAATTGACACAAGGTGATGAAATTATCCATGATGAGGATGAACACAATTAGATCATTGAGTAATATTTCCATCCCTTATCATATTTTCTCTTACATGAAGAAAACTCTCCAAAACAGTTTTCTCATGATATTCTCTCGTTTCATGCAGCTTCAAATATGTGATCATATGAATCTTTTAACTTGAGTAATCTGGTTGTTGAAGCTCAAAATTTTAATCAGGTCCATGACAAAGATGGTTTCTACCTTGATAATAGTGATTTCATTAAGACTAGTAAAAGCAACTATCCACACACCATGCATGATCTAGTTCAATCTTCAGGATGTGATTTTACAATTTTGGAAAGTTTTGGGACTTGCTAGGGGATTCGAGACACTTCAACTTCTATTGATGGTTGTTTTAGGATCTCCTAACTCTGGTAAGACTCCCGACTCGAGTCAAATTTGGTTTTCTTGGAAAAACTCTTCTCTCCGCACGATTTCACTCGATGTAAATTCTTTTTTGAGATATATTTGGCACTGAAGATATGATCTTTCGAATTTTCAAGATCTGATTTCTGATCGGGTTAAATATGTTTTATCTTCATCTAAGTCTCCTGTATCAAAAGAAGGTTTGGAATGCAAATATCTCATAGAATAATCAAATTGTGAAGTTTATTATCCCTAAAGGTTATATTTGGCCAAAGAAGTCATACTTGTCACACTCTTTTGAAAACAATCAGCTACTCATCCTTCTTGAAAATATTTACAGATGCTAATATTTTTTATCATTGCACCTGAAATCGTCTTGAGTGTTAGTGGATGCACGGATTATTTGATGAATCAAATTATTCTTCACATGTTTCACCGTAATTGGTTTCATTTTTTTTCTTATACTAGCATTCCTTTTCACTGGTCTTGAAGATTATGATGCTAGTATAGTGTGCAAGCAATCATAAGAAAATGGTTTGTTACACTCGTCACGTGAGGAAGACAATTCTATTATGCAGTGCATTTCTTAAATCGCTTCAATTGATTTACCTTTGTTAATAAAAATATGGGGATCTAATGCTTTAATCATCTCATATGATCATTATTATGTCTTTGATGAATTTCATTTGTTTTATCATTTTCACATCAGTACATCCAATGACTGTTGTTTTACATCCTCCAATCTTCATCGTTCAGTATCTAGTTGTTCGTATTTTTTCCAAGCATCTAAGGAACGTCAACCTTCAATGATGGTTATGTTAATTCCTCACTGTCTCGACATGACTATCGAATATGATCATAATTATGTTCCTCCACAAGATGCTCATTATAACCCCATGCCTCTAATTGAAAATCCATTTTTTCATAATTTTTGGGGTTTTTGAGAGGATCATTATGAATTCTATGATCAAATCACCAAATGGTTGGAGCAATATTACTCAGCAAGATCCATTGCAATAAACATGTTTCAGCCTTTTCTCATTCTTTCTAAGTACGATGACATAAAAGAAGGTGAATTCGCAAAAATTCTTCAAGGTTTTTATGATTATGGTTGCCATCGAAAAGGTAAGAATGTTAATTGGATGAGTGTAGAAATTATGACACATATTTATGCCCATAGGCAAGATCTTCCTTTTTTTTCTGCAAGTCATTCAAGCTCTCATCTCTTCCCTTGCACACTACTTTAAATTTGTTTTAATCGATCGTATCTTTGTCATTGCAGGTCGAGAACGATTACAGTGGCTACATTGGAAATTTCATTATACGTGACCCCAACCTATTAGTTGTTAGGTTAGGAGTAGGATTATCTGCATCTCAATTCTCCTTATCTTGCACTCATCCCATGTTTTTCTCTTTAGTCTCTCTTGCCTTTTCTTACTTTCTCTTGCATTATGCTTTGGTTTAGCTTCTTTTGTTTGTATTCTGATTTTGTTCCTTTATTGTGTGTTTCCTTTCCTCTTGTTTTGTTTCTTTTGTTTTTCCTTTTCGTTGTTCACCTTGTTTATTGTTTGTCACATGAATAAGTGTTTTCCTTATCCATGTGTTGGTTTCTCAGATTTTGTGTGGCTGAAGTCTAAGGAGTCTTGTGAAAATTCAACATTTGTTTAGCCTTTGGTCCATCTTCCTTGTGTTGGTTATTTATTTTGGATGATGAAGTTCTGAAAAAAAACATGATATGTCCATAAGGAGAGTTTTGGGCAAACCATGAACTCATGTCTATCCAAGAAACCTTGTGCCTATATTTGGTCTTTATGTTCCAGTGTTTTCACGCTTATAAAATCAGCAGAAAAGGATAAGGGGAAAAATATAAATGAGAAAAAACTAAATCAGAGGTACCTATATAATTCTCGGAAGGAACAACCTCTCCAGTTATAAATAAGTCGGGATCCTCTTCTGCACAAAATAAATAAGTTCCAATGAAAAATACTCTTTAAATTAAATAGATAAAGGCAAAAAAAGAGAAAGGATTCCTACACAAAGAGGTGAAGCAAGAAAATCCGTTGGGGTATTGTCCAAGCTCGTTGGCAATAGAACAATTTTTGTGTTCCTGCGTGACTCTGTCAAGGTAGTTTCTAGACGTACTGGGAGTGGAGCAACAAAAAATATGAAAATTCATATTCCGAAAATCTTAAACTCGCGAGCTTCACCACCATTACCTGCTTGAAACATTGTGGTAAAGCTGAATCTTTGTTGATTTAAACCGAAATGGCGCGACTGGGAAATATTCTATCCACAGGGTAAGTGGGGAAACCAAAGTGATCTACATGATGAATCAATACTCCCCAAAGAACCAAGGCCCTCCACAAAAGAAGTCAACCGAGATAGAGAAGTTGGAGTTTTACGAGTGTGTCACCATGTGTTATAGTTGCTACAACCCCCTCCAAAATTTTGGCCTATACCAAATTTCAGAGCCTTCCTTGGCCTTGTTCATTACTGTTGCAAATTTTTAAGCTCATCCTTTTGGTTTTCTCACTGTGTTGTGATCCTTTTCACTAGATAAGAAAAGTGTTGTCTTTCGGCATGTTGGTTGAAGTATTGCATGTACGAGCTTGTTATAATGGTTCCAAGAGGTCACCTTTGTGAAAATGAGTTTTTACAACCTTGTAAGTATCCATTTCACTCATTTCCAAAGTTTTGAGCACTGTCGCACAAGTGACGTCATAGTCGTTGTAAAGTGTATCTATGGTGTCACACTTTTCGTAACCGGTCGCAACGTTGTCACACGAAGGGGAAATATTTTTTTGTAATTCAAGGATGATATATGTTGTTTGAGTCGTCAAAATATGATAAGTGTGTGATCACAGTCAAAGTTCATCATTGTTCACCGATCTCACCTATACTGCACTTACTCATTTTCCTGAAAACTTCTCGACCAATAAACTTAGCTTCACCCGAAATCCCCTAAGCTTTGCACTGCATAGTATCAATCCTCTAGCTGTGACCTTGCTTCTTGGAACTGCAAAATTCACAATAATTTCCTCCCAAGACTGCTCCATTGTGCAGTTTTTGTGACCAACACTTGACCTTGAACTTGACCTCCAAAATTGCATAGTCATGGCCTCCATCCCAGCTTAAACTGTGCACTTCACAACCTTAAGACACAAGCTCATCCCTTGAGCCCTAGAACTACACACTATGTAGTCATCCAGGCCTCCTTAACCTCCAGAACTGTGCAGTAACGTTCTCCAGCTCCAATCACTGCAGCTTGTCCCCACTATCCTTTAAAAATGCGCAGTCATGTCCCTCAACCCAGCCTAAACTGCACACTGCACAGTCTCAAGGCTTCCCCTTACCTTCCTGAACTATGTAATTATGTAGTCACTGGGCCTCTGTGTCCAGCCTCTCACTTTTAATGGGCTCAATTCATGGATCATAATGCATCATCTTATGTTATGGGTTTTCAGATTGATGTCATCTCGTCATGAGTGAATTGCAAGAATAGTTACTCTATCATGTCATAAAGAGATGATGAAGGAAGGAAGGAGGGAATCATGCTCGAAGACACTCTTGCAGCTGAACTCACAATATTATTAATCCAGAGAAAGCGAAAGGACACTAGTTTGCAACCATCATACAATACTTGAGATCATTGGAGACTCATCACCAAGGCATGCGGAGGAGAAAAGGAAAGATCTTTCATGAAGACACTTAACTCTCAACAGTAGCAGTGGCTTGACATTTCTATGTCATCAAGCAATCCATTTCAGTAGTGTCATGTCATGTCATGTCATGAGTGATCATATGCCACATCACTATGGTAGACCATTTTATATTGTATTCAAAGTGTATTGTAAAGTGGAAGTCCAAAGGACACACATGGAATGTAAAGATCCATGTAAGTTGAAAAGTCATGGGAAGTCAAAAATAATCACGAGGATAGTTAAAGAGTCACCCTTGGTTATATATACTCCCTCATTGTATGACCAAAGTACTTTTCACCTTGGCTCCACCAACAAAGCATTAGAGAGATAAACCATTTATTTTCTGGAGCAAGGAGTGGCTCCAATGCTCCACTATTGGAGCTAGTGATGTTCATTGTACATATGTGTCTTGGAACTTTTATTTAATAACAAAATCCTTCAAGGCCAACACATTATTCATGCATGAATTATGAATATTTGTAAGAATATTCTACTAATGTGTGTATTTCATGTTTGTTGTCACATGTACTAAGATAGTTGAACTATTTCGGTTATTTTAGCACTTATGTTTTTGAGAATGTGTTGTAATGGTTGTAATTGTTGTCCCATCCTTGTGGACTATTATGCAGGATATTAGGTAGATCCTTCTCAAATTTTTGTGTGCATTAATGACTGTCACATCCCTTGTGGACTATTCTGCTGGATGTTAGACGGAATCCTTCGATTCATGTGTGTCTCTTCCTATGTGATACTATTACCTCTCCCTTAGAGACTCACTTCTCCTTTCCCCTGCAGTAGAAGAACCTTGACACACATACGATTTAACACTCACCAAGCACACCCCCTTGCTTTTCGAAGGCGCATGTGCACCCCTTTCTTTTTCTAACATTTAGAGTCAAGGAGGATCTATAAGAATACGTGGCAACCAAGCTGATATTTTGGATGGGGCCCCTACTCCAAACGGTGTGAGTTCTATTTGGGACTTCACATCAGGGAGACCCTTTGGTTGATAGATTTCCAGCACTGTCAACAGATCCAAAAACACCTATCTGATTTGTAGTATATCCATAGACTTAGGTGTGGAATGTTTATGGTTTTTGACCTTTTTTTTACAGTTGTTTATGTACAAGGTCACTAAGGCCAATTATAGTTTGGTTAATTTTGTATCTTTCATACAAAGTTCTCCCTCTCCTCCTTAAGGAGAGTTTATTTTTAGATATGGTATGGTCTCCCAATAAGAAATTGATCTGAATTTTTGGAACCCACAAAATTAACTCATCAAAAAATATTGATAACAATTATAATTATCTAAGCATGTATATTTCAAGAGTTAATAATTATGTTGGTATACTTCTAGAGGAAAACTTCTAGAGGAAAACTATGTGATTTTCTTGAATTATAATTATAAAAACTAAAATTACATTTTTATTTCTTAAGAAATATTTTAATATATTTGAATAATTTAATTAATAAATAAACAAATTTAATATTTTTTCATTTATTCTCTATATATTGTGTATAATTTATTTTCTTTATTGTGAAATAGGAATTCCAAGATTTTAATTTATTTATTAATAATTACTAGGTAGATGGTAAGGATTTAAATAATTATTAGGATAGAGAGCTGATATTTATCTTATTATGTATTTTTCTTTTCAATTTAATTTAAAAAATTTATAAAAATAAATTATTATAAAATATATTTAAAATATTTTGACTGTTAAAAGAGATGGTTTTTTGAGCATATGGTATTGATAATCCATGGTATTGGCACATTATATTGTAAAAAAATCTATTTACAGGTTAAGAATATCCATGGTAAAGTGAGGATGAATATCAGTAGTTAAAAATCTTGTTACATGTTTTCTAAATATATATGTTTAACTCATATATTAGTGGAATTATCTAAGTATTATAAGTTTTGGAGTGACCAAAACCATTTATGGTCAAATCATGATCTTTTGTTATTTAAAAAAAAAAAATCTACTCTATGGATTCAATGCTTTTGAAATCCACCTGGGTACTTGGATTGTAGAGACTTTACAACTCAAACTTGTAATTCCAACAAATCTCCACTAGATTCTAAGCAAACTCTACAAGAAAATATGGTTGGAAAATCTCAAAACATATAAAGAAATCTACCTGGGAACTTTGATTGTAGAGACTTTACAACTCAAACTTTTTTTTGAGTTTATTATATTTGGAAACAAGAATATTTATTGAAATTATATTTTTTTAATTGATGAAATTGTTATTTTTTATTAGTTTAATAAGTTAGATGGAATGGTTAAATTAAGAAGTTAGTTTAAATGATTCGGAGGGCATCTCAATTGGTAATTGAAATAATGTAAAATATATGAAAACTAAACACCTATTCCATTAGAGAAATGAAAAAAAAATACCAAATAATTGAGATATATATTTCGATCATATTTTAAAAATAAAATAATTTTTATTTTATTTTATTTTATATTATTTTTTAATAATTATGATTTTATTATTTATATCATATATAATTTTATAATAATTATTATTTGGTAATAAACATTGAAATTACATTTAAAATAATTTATTTTTCAAATTCAATTTTATTTTTTAATAATTATGATTATTATGCTAATGTATGTTTGTTTTGGAATAAAGCTTCTAGAATTTTAATTTAACTATCAATATTTATTAGGTGAATTATAGGGATTTACTCTCCAAAAATTGAGATTTATCTCAAAAGTAGTTATGTTCTTCCTACCATTTTAATTAAATTGATTAATTAAAAAAATTGTCCTATGAACATGTGTTATTTGAAAGTTATAGTTTTTTTTACATGTGGTACTAGTAAGACATGGCATTGGTCATTGTTATTGTAACACAACCTATTTACATGTTAAGAATTTCCTTAGTAAAATAGGAGTGCATCTCCATACTTAAGAATCTTGTTACTTATTTTTTTTAATGTATATATGTTTAACTCAATAGTTTTTTTATAAATAATAATTATATTAAAGCTATAATTTAGTTAATTGTTATTTTATTTTATTTTTTAATCTTGGTAATATGAGATGCATCATAAAATAAGTATTTTGATGCTTATTAAAGTTTACTAAACATTTACTTTATATAAATATACTAATTACTTTTTATATTTTCTTTTCCTAATTAATACTAAAAAAAAAATATAATATCACAAATACCTTCTCTTCCTAATTAATACTTAAAAAAATATAAATTTATTATTTTATTTTTATATGTAAATAAATTTATTTTTTCAATTGCACTCCAAATTTTAATATTTTTATTTATTATTATTTTATTTTGTGAAATGCATCAATATCAAATCGTAGATTTCCATCCTTATGTGAGATTTCTAAACATTTTCTTATTTTTCAAAAAAAAATGTTTTTTAATTAAAGTTAATAAATTTTATTTAAAATATATATGTGAGATTTTCATTTTGATTCTTAGTTTATTTATAATTAATTATGTTGATGTTGTTTGTGTAGGTGTGTATGTGTGATCTTTATGATAAGTAGAATTACTATATATATATGTATTTTATTTTCTCATCAATGAAAAATGTTGCATAGTTGATTGAGAACATAATTATTTATATGGACTATGATATCATAAATAGGAACAAGTGAGGATGTTAAGAAGTTTATTAAAATGTGTAGAATATTTTAGTTATTTTTGCCAAAAATATCTTGTAATAACTTTATTTTTGAGAAATATTCTCCCAACTTCTCTCATTAATTTAACAAGCCAATTATTGAATGAGGTTGGTGGAAGAACCACCTTCCATATTTATAGAGGAGTGGCTTAAGTCCCATCACTTTTAGAAACTACACCCTTTCCTTGAGGAAAGTTCTTAGAAATTTGTGCTCGTGAAATTACATGGCACATGCATGGATGGAAAAGGGATTCCTTTAGAAGATGGTAGAGGGAACCCCATGTGAGTGTGTAGGAGAAACAAATGAATGGAAAGTAATCAGTCATTTAGTAGAGGCACATAAGTACATAGCAAGAGAAGGTAATTTTATGCATGCTAAGATACTCATGCTCAATGTGAATGCACGTTGACAAATTTGAGATTGATATATTCGATTTATTTCTTTGAATTATGCAGGGAAGTATCAAATCCTTAATGAGTTGAGAGGGTCATGAATGACACATTATTGTGCAAGCATGGGTAGCATGAGGAAAGGGAATCGTTGAATTCTTGTGGAGCAACAAAGGGATTTTCATGGAGCTATGTAAGCTAGCTTAGAGGCATCTAAGAAATCATGGAGATCCAACCTTAATGGAAAAAAGGAGACCCTATTTATATTGTGTCTTGTGATGGAGAGTTTCCTTCACCTAACTAAATTCAAGAGTGTTTAGGAGGTCCCCTTGTGATGTCCATAACAAAACATTTTTTTTTAACCTTTTTCCATCGCATATCGACTTGAATGATGATAACTTATTTGCATTAAACTATACAACATTACTGCATATTTCCTTTGTATTAACTGTATAACAATAGATCTAATCAACATTTCTTACCTCCATACATCTCTATCATACCACGATGATGGCACAAGCCCATATGCAATTTCATTCTTAATTATTAAACTAAAATATATACATGTTAAGACTTATACCTACCTCTGACTTAAGCTTAATGTACATTAGATTTTCGAGTAATAATGGTTATGATTCATATCCATATAAATCGAAATTACAATACAACACTTTAAATATAACGGTATATCGTCCTACCATAGTACATGTGTTTTGATTTTGCAATTAATTTTCTGAGGTACACGTCTTTATCCATATCTGATTAATCGTGCCACTTAGCATGAGATTAGCTGACATCTGCAGTTCTTTGCGTCGTTGGCTCTATGGGATTGAGATCGACGGTGGTGAATGAGGCCAGTTCAGGGTTAGGGTAGTCGACCTCCTTCAACCCTGATTGTTTCTCCCATTTGCACGAGATGGATGCCCTCGGCTCTACCTCTCTGCAGTTTCATTCCGTCGACCTCCTTCCTATGTTGGTCCAATACTTTTGTCCAATACTCCTCGGCTTAATCACATGCATTGGCTTCATGTCTTTGCAAATAGGTAATGAAATATGGTGAGTTTCAAATTTTTTGGCACTCTTTAGAGAAGATTCAGTCTGTCTTCCTTTCATGGATGTTAATTGGGAAACTCCGATTTTCTCTGGACAGGGTCCCGCTTTCACCAAGTTGTTGGGTTGATCAATTAATCTTTGATACGGTTTTCATTGTTCTTTGTTTATTGTTTAAGCTTAGCATAATACCATGCAGGATTCATGGAGATGTTAAGACAGACCTGTTATTCTTGGGAGTTCAAGCTATTAACTCCGTCACAACCTTACAGGTGATTATTCTGTTATATATATATTTCCATTTTTTAATTTATTTACAAGTTTAACAATCTCTAGTGTTAGAGTTATAACCCTACTTTATTTTCTTGCTTTTTCTATGTTAGGTCTCGTCTTCGACTTTCTCGGGTTCTTTTCTTTCAAGTAAACCCTCCCCTCTTCACCAGATATGGCAGGTTTTATAGATTTTGGTGTTTACAGGTTTTAGATCCATAATCTCTTAACTTTTTAACTGTTGGGTCGCAAGTATGGTGATTCTGCTCCTTAACCAAATTTTTGCGAACTGTTGCACACCATGCTGACTCTGTCCCTAACTGTAACCTTCCATCTTTATGGGCACAGGTACTGCAGTCATCGATTTTATCTCTTAAGTTTAAATGAAGGCCCTACGGAACTTATGGGTTTTGTTAGTCCGTCGTTTTTGGCAAGCCTTATGGCTCAGCCTCATATTTGTTCATAAATACAGTGTATAAGTTACGAACTATATTAAAGAAAGTAGCTTAATGTGTATAGTCTTGTTCATTGATCATGAATTCCTGTGCATGCAAGGATCTTGGGTCGGTGCTATAGATTTACATTTGTCTTTTAATTGAAATGTCATTCGGGGCTTTATTTTAACTCTTTTTTAATTCTGTAATGGTTCGATCAGGGGGGGTTCTAAGCACAGTCATTTGGTGAGCCTATATTTTCGCTATCAATGGTAGTATTTTATTGCTCAAATCTCATGGTACTATGACCTTAAAGTATTGCTAGCCTTATCAGCGCAAATTTTGTATATATATATATATGTGTGTGTGTGTGTGTGTGTGTGTGCAGTTTGTAATTTTTGTTCAGAATTGTATTCCTCTGAGTTGTTCTCTTTACTGTCTTTTTATCATTTACCGAATACAATTTTTTTATTTTTGCATGTCTGAGCACAGAGATACTGTAGTTATATCTGTCTTGACTTTTATCCAAATATAACTATTTATTCGTAACGATACAATTCTTATGATGATAGTATCACTATCAAATAAATTTCCTATTAAGATGCTTAACATAAAATCAATCTTTCGATCTTTCTTTTTATTCTTTTCATTTTAATATCTATACTTGATGACTGGACCATCATATTTCTAGGTTATTTACTATAACCCTAGTCCGAGTATAGCATGAGAAAACATGATGAGACGACATGTTATCTCCACAGTGGCTACTTTGGACTAAAGTAACAGTATCTTCATCATTACATATCTGTAGATATACATGTGTTTCTTCTATTTTATTTTCTTTAAAAAAATTACACTTATACAGAAGGGTTTTACCCTAGTTCGCAATACTGAAGATTAGAGTTAAGTCTGTCCTAACAGGTTACTTCTTGTATTATATAAATTTTTATATACATTCAACAATTTACCTTTTTTCTGCTAATACCTACATGTAAATATTTGTATCAAGAAGAAGAATTAAAGAAAACAATTACTACCTTTGTGTTCACTTTTCATCATTTACAGAAGTATCTATCTATGTAACCAGAATTCATAGACAATTTCATAATCCTTTTTCACGTAGTCCAGTTACTTATCTCACTTAAAACTTCTAATGATTTCCTCCTAGCCTTGAGAGAGGCTATTAATTCCTCATCTCCCCTTGTGCTCTGCACTAGAGTAGGGCTTAACTGGCAGTAATTATGTTTGAGACCTCAAGACCTCCAGTCCAGTCTTCCTTTTCAAAATTCAGGGTCGTTGAGTTTCCACTGGTTCCAACCAGCTCTGGATTAACTCTCACCCTCCAGCCTTCTGACTCTTTTCCAAAGTCACAGAACCCCTTTTCCTCACTGGGATTTTCCTTTTATCCTCAGAGGAAAAGGTAAATGTATTTAACTAATTTTTCCTAACTACTCTGGAATATTGGAATACTTTACCATTAGTCTTTATGGAAAGCATTCCATAATTAATTTCTTTATTAAAAAACATAAATAAACCATGTTCATTTTTACATGTTAATTTAATTAAAAATTTTAAATGCATAATCCCCTTTTTAAAAATAAATAGAAATAGTTTTGGAAACAAATCCAGTTGTTACATCTTCCCCCCTAGAAGTAAACACCGTCCTCGGTGTTCTATTCTAGATTAGCAATTAGTTCTGGGTATGACTCACACAAAAATCCCTCGTCTTCCCATGTAGCCTCCTATAGGCCAAAATGCTTCCATTGCACTTTAACTTGAGTGATGGCTCGCCTATGGAGTGTGATTTCTCTCTGATCGAGAATAAGTTGAGGTTCTACTAGAAATTCATTTTCTGGTTTGACCTGCAATCAGCAGGGACTTAAGTTAATAAACATAAAATTCATTCCTTATAGAGTTTTGGTACTCAATCTTATTCCTACCTGAATGTTTTTCCAATGTATTACATGCCTCAGATCATGCACATATCGTTTTATTATTGATACATGAAACATATTGTGCACCCATATGTGACTGGGTAATGCCAATCGATAGGCACAGGTCCTACTCTTTCCAAGATTTGGAAAGGTCCATAGAACCTGGGAGCCAACTTGGCACACGAAGTCCACCTTAAAGTGCTTTTCTTGGGTTTTATTCTCACATAAACATGACCACCCACTTCAAATTCCCGATAGGTTCTCTTTTTGTCCGCATAAACCTTATGCCGATCTTGAGCAACTTTTAGGTTCTGTCTAATCTTCTTTACTTCCAGTTCCATCTCAGCCAACATCTCCGGGCCAAGCATTATTTTGGTTTCTGGATTGCTCCAGTTAATGGGAGTTCGACATTGTCTCCTGTATAAGGCTTCAAATGGGCTCATTTTAAGGGACTCTTGGTAACCATTATTGTACGCGAATTCCACCAGATGTAGATAATCTTCCCACTTTGTGGGTTGTTCCATTACATACATGCACAACATGTCTTCCACGATTTGATTCACTCGCTCTGTTTTTCCATCCATCTATGGATGATAAGTGGTACTAAATTTAACTTGTGTACCCAATCTGATAGAAAGTGCCTTCCAAAAGGCTAAAGTGAAATTTACATCTTGATTCGAGATGATTGCTTTTGGGATGCCATGCAACCTAAATATTTCTCTCATGAAAATATCTGCAATCTACACAGTTTTGTAAGTGGACTGTGCAAGTATAAAGTGAGCTACCTTGCTCAGTCTATCAACCACTACCATTATGGAATCATTATGCCTTTTTATCCTTGTAGACTAGTAATAAAATATAATGATATAACCTCCCATTTCCATTCAGGTACAGGTATGGGCTGCAACAATCCTGCTGGATTTTGATGCTCCACCTTAACCTGTTGACATTCCAGACACTTGTTTAAATATTCAGTAATATTCTTCCACGTATCGGGCCAAAAATAAACTTTCCTGATTGTTATCATCATTTTCTAGTATCCTGGGTGTCCAAAATAATTACTGCGATGGTATTCATCTAAGATGAGCTCTTTAAAACTTATCTGATTTGGAATATATAGCTTTCCTTTAAAAGTTAAAAGTTGATCTCTGTTAATCCCATAATCTGATGGTTTTTCCTGTTTTTCTTCTTCCTTTGCTTGTTGCCATAGGAATTGGTATTCAGGATCTTTCTCAACTTCTTCTTTTATCTAATCCTAAAATTTGAATTCTACCTTATTAAAGTATATTTCATACATGCAATGTAGTTTTCTGCTCAAGGCATCAACCACACGATTTTCCTTGCCTTTAACATGCTAAATGTCAAAATCAAATTCACTTAAAAACAAATTCCACCTTGCCTCACGAGCATTTAAAATAGCTTGTTTAAAATAGTTGGTTAGACTATTGTGACCTATCTTCAGCACAAACCTCTTTCCCAATAATTAGTGTCTCCACACCTTGAGTGTGTACACTACCGCTGTTAGCTCCAAATCATAAGCAGAATATCGATGTTCATGATCTTTTAGTTTTCTTGACTCATAGGCAACAACCCTTCCCTCTTGAGATAATATTGCTACTACTCCTTCCTTACATGCATTGGTGCATACTTCAAATTCCTTGTTGGGGTCAGCTACCCTCAACGCAAGGGCAGTGTTCATCAATTGTTTCAACAATTCAAAACTAGCATGACATTCGCTGGTCCATTTAAACACCTTCCCCTTTCGCTGCAGAGATGTAATAGGAAAGGAAATTTTCAAGAATCCTTCAATGAAACGCCTATAATATCCAGCCAATCCCGTAAAGGAATGTATATCTGCCACGTCCGTGGGCACTCTCCATTCCATGATAGTATTTATTTTCTCGGGATCTAGTGCTATGACTTTAGCGGAAATGACATGGCCTAAATATTCTATTTTCTCTTTGAAAAAGTCACATTTGTTGAACTTGGCATACAGCTGATGTTTCCTCAACATCTCCAACACTTTTCTTAAGTGTTCCGTCCTCTTCCATGGTTCTTTAATAATTCAATATGTCGTCAATAAATTTAAGAATGAACATGTCCAAAAAGGGGTGAAATATGCCATGCATCAGACTCATGAATGTTGTTAGTACATTGGTTAAAACAAACGGTAATACCATGAAATCATGATGCCCGTATCGGGTGCGAAAGGTTGTTTTGTAAATTTCTTCATCTTTAATTCAGATCTGGTGATATCCAGACCTTAAATCTATATTTTAAAATATAGTGGCTCCCTTCACTTGGTCGAACATATCATCTATACGTTTAGCGGGTATTTATTCTTGACTGTCAACTTATTTAGCTGCCTGTAATCCATGCACATTCGCATGGTTCCATCCTTCTTCTTTATGAATAGCACCAGTGCTCCCCAAGGGGATACACTTGGTCAAATATACCCCTTATCCAACAGTTATTGTAGTTTCATTTTCAATTCTGTTAACTCAGGTACACTCATCTGATATGGTGCTCTTGATACTGGTGTTGTGTCGGGCATTAATTCGATAGTGAAATCGATGTCTCTTTTTGGAGGTAATCTTGGTATATTTTCTAGAAACACATCCATGAATCCGTGTACTACTCATATATTTTCCAGCATAGGGGTCTTCTCCTTAGAGTTAGAAAATCCCACTTGGATGGCATAAATATGGCATCCTTTTTTGATGCCTTTACCTAACTAAGATGCTATGATGGGACGCAATTCTGGAGGTTTCTTGATTCCTTGCAATTCTTGGCATGTCCCATCTTCAGCTCTGAAGTATATGATATTATCCTTACAGTCTACCAAACACCAATGCCTTTCTAACCAGTCCATGCCAGTAGTATGTCATAGGAACCCAAAAGTATAATATTCAGTTCTAATTATAACTATTGGTTTCCAATTTCCAAAGAATAGTTTGAAACCTTGCCACGAACCCTTCTCTTTGCCCTAGTAGCTAGCTGTACCAGCCAAGGGTTTTTTAATTTCTGGCTTTATAAGTTACATTTTTCTACTATTCAGGGGTTTACATAACTTAAATTGGCACCAGGGTCTGTAGAAATTATATACAAGATGCATGTATATATCCAGATTCTCTTGATCTAACAATATTTTATCTTCTTGCTAAATACAGAATCCCCACTGTTAATCTTTTGCGGAAATTAAAATCAATTGCAAACACATGAAGCAATAAAAACAATCGTACATAACAATATAGTTGTTTAATGGGAAAACCTGAAGCTGAAAACCCCAACTATCATATATTATGTATCATGGAGATCACGTAACAATCTCATACAAAGCTTAGTACATCAAGCTCTCAGTACAATCAATCGTCACACACTAATCAGAATAAATCTGCAAATCCATGCATCAATTTCTTGCCACCTGCTAGCCTACCTCCACTACGCAATCCCTGTTGAAGAATAGCTCTGAATGAATTCGAATTGCCATTGCTTGCACTGTGCAATCCTCATTGGCAACTCCAATGTGTGTGTGGTGCAATCAATGCATCACTATAGTCACAACACATAGTCCATCTTTCCCTTTCACCTATCTCTCCACTCGGTCCCCACTGGAACTACCATGCACTATAGTTAACTGCTGTATTGTTCAGTTGATTAATGAGTTATTATTTTTGAATTAATTAACTAATTAATTCACTCCACTCTCACTAGTGTATCATTCAGTTAGACTATATACAACTATCTCAACTGAGTTTAACTCCAATAGCTGAGTTAAACTAAATAACAACTCCATGAACTACTCTTCCAACTCTGTCATATCTTTGCCACTTCAGTTCTAACTGAGTCCTCCATGCATGAACCACTAGTAAACCCTAGGAATTGCGTAATTCCTTTAGCCCACTGATTTGAAAAATCTGTGCACTAAAACTAAGTGCTCCAAGAGAATAAGTTGTTGTTTATTGTCGTATTGTTATTAAGAGCTAATAAGAATCGACACTTCTATTTTTAGATTGACGATATATAAATAGAGTTTGCCCAATATTCTAAAAATAGAATTTCATATATTTTTCCAACTTGACCAACCATCCACAAATAGCATCCTGCAACTTCTGAAATATGATCACCATGTCTACAAATAGACATAGTCTAAAAATAGACTTGCGCCAAAAATAGCCTGTGGGCCCACTTAGTGAAGGCGACTCTTTTCACTAAGTTCATCATCTTGTTGAATCTCAACAATCCCTCTCAACAATATAGGGATTATCCTTCACCCTGATCCCACCTCTATGGTATTTGAATTTTCTCCTGGTGAGCACCTTCGTCAGAATATCTGCATCCTGATCCTTCATAGGAATGTACTGAAGCAACATGATCTTCCACTGTACACAATCTCTGATATGATGATACCAGATATCAATATGTTTAGATCTATCATGAAACACATGACTAATTGAGAGTTTAATGCAACTCTGATTATCACAATGTATCACTATAGGATCTAAATGTGAACCGAACAAACTGAGCAGGATCTTCCTCATCTAGATAGCCTCACATGCGGCTTGAATTGCTGCCATGTATTCTTCTTCTACTGAACTGAGTGCCACGGATCTTTTTTTCCTACTGTACCAAGAAACTGCCGTAGATCCGATACTGAAAATCCCTCCTGATGTGCTCTTTATGTTTGTTGGGTTGCCTGCCCAATCTGCATCCGTGAAGCCATGCAACTTCACCTCATCCGTCTGTCTGTACCATAAGCCATACTCAGATGTGCCCCTGAGATATCTTAGGACATGCTTGCCTGCCTTCCAAAAGAGCTTGGTAGGCTTAACCATCCCTTGTGAAAGCTGGTTCACCACATAGCATATGTCCGATCTTGTATTAACTAAATACATGAGCGAACCCACCAACTGTCGATAAATAGTGGAATCCAATACCTCTGCCTATGTAGCATCCTCTTTCCTCCAATTTTCTAGAAGAGGAGTGTCGATAATCTTGCAGCCTTGCATGTGAAACTTCTCCAGTATCTCCCGAGCATACTTGCCTTGAGACACAAACATTTCACCTTCCCACTACCATATTTCCAATCCAAGGAAATAATGAAGGAGGCCCAAATCCTTCATCTCAACCTCCTTTGCAAGATCTTCCTTGCATGAGTGTATCAACTGCTCATCACCCGTTAGTATTAAATCATCAACATAAAGAAAAATGATTAAAAGCTTACCCTCCACCACAATTTGGTATAGGTTTGCATCTACTCCTCAATACAGAGGCCAAGTCCGATTAAAATAGTTGTCGATACATGTGCACCAAGGAGACCTTGCTCCAGGCCACTTGCATCATCTCTTTTGAGCTTTTGCACACATCTTGACTAGCTATTGTGATCTCCGTCTTGGGCTTCTGAGTACACCTCTCCTCAATAGTCCATTAAGGAACGCAGTCTTCACATCCATCTGATGAATGTGCCAACCCATCTGTGCTGAGAGAGCAAGGATGGTCCTTATGGAAGAATACAACGAATTGAAAAGGTTTCTTCACTGATAATCCACTTGATGTGTGAGAAGCTGAGACAACAAATCTTCTTGATTACTTCTCAGCCCCAGCTCCCATCAGCAGCTTTACCTTGTAGATCCATCCAGTCCTAAAACATTTTACAGGCCTTGGAGACAATCTCCCAAGGATTGTTTCGACAATGGAGTCATACTCCTCCACCATGGCATCTACCCATGTGGGCTCCTACACTGCTTCTTCAAAAGAAGATGGATCTGTCATGATACACTTGCTCATAAGAGCCATGTATCCAATAAATCGGTCAGGTTACTGTCTCTGTCTGCGCTGTGATGTAGGGACTCCTACATTCTATGCCGCATCAAGCTTCAGTATCTCAGCTTCTGTGGTACGCTTTCTGCCTTGTTTGATGTTTGGTTCTGTATGAGTGGACTCCTCCACTCCATGAATCTCCTCTTGTGGCTAGTCCACATCCGGAGGCTCATCTTTCGGAACAAGCAGTTCCTTCACTACATGCAAGTCTAGCTCTCTCTCAAGCATAGCTTGTGCAACACCCACGATCATTCTATTCTTCCTCTCCACGACCCCATTCTATTGTGGGTTATGAGGTGCTATGAGTTCTCTTCGAATTCCTTCTTTGCTACAGAAGTCTTTGAATTCGCCCGAGATATATTCACCACCATTATCGCTCCGTAGAGATTTCACTTGCTTCCCCGACTCCTTCTCCACAAATGCTTTAAACTCACAGAACTTTGAGAATGTTTCACTCTTATTCTGCATGAAGAAGATTCAGCATTTACGAGAATATTCATCAACAAAAATAACATAATACCTGTGTTTTTCTATTGAAGCAACCGAGAAAGGTCCACACATGTCTGTGTGAATTCTCTCCAGGATCATCGAAGCACGGTTCTCCTTCTCATGAAAGGTGGTCTCCAAAAACTTACCCATAGTACATCCCTTGCACTGATCTGACTACGCAAGAGTACCCTTGGGAAGTCCAGTAGAAATATACTGCAAAATATTCAAAGCACCATGGTGAAGATGGCCCAATCTCCTGTGCCATAATTCGCCCTCATCCCGACTCACCACTTCTTCTGCTTTGCCCACCATTGCAGCACAACCATCTACCTCCAGCTTGTAGATATTCTTAACTCAAATCCCTATCCTCTTGGTTTGAACCATTGTTTTATGTTGAAGGAAAGCTTTTCCCTCACTGAAAACAATGTCATAACCTTTGTCTTCCAGCATTGCGACTGAGACCAAGTTCTTCTTCAGACCTGGAACATGCATAACATATTTGAACAAGAATGGATTACCGAAATCCCTCTCAAAGGTAATGGTCCCAATGCTGGTTGCACTATATCGACCATCATCACCCATCTCTATATGCATTTGAAGGTCCTTCTCCTCCAAGTCACTAAACAACTCCCTGTCTCCCATCATATGGAAAGACGCACCACTATCAAGATATCACACCAATCCCATATAGCTTGAAACCAAGCATGCGATCAAAGAGAAATCAAGTTCAAATTTCGAGGCTAAGGCCTCTCCAGCTACAGCTCCAGGAGCCTTCTTGTTCTTCTTCTTCTCTGGGTAGTTAGTGGCAAAATGCCCATGTTCGTGATAATGAAAACACTTCACCTTGGATAAATCATGCTTCTTACCTTTAGCTTCGGATTTTGAAGGAAATTTCTTCCCCTTCCCTTTCCTTGCCTTGGTAGTCAAAGCACAATTCTCTTCATCTTCATTCTTTGATGAAGAGCCATCCCTGGCACTTCACCTTATGTCTTCCTACACAAGATCCGACCAAAGTTGCTCCCATCCTGACAGTTTCTCCTGTCCATTGACAGAGCCTTCGTAGCTATGCCAACTCTTCGGAAGCTCAACGAGAGCCAAGCTCAATAATTATTCATCATCAACAGTAATCCCCACACTTCTCAGTTCATCCCTACAGTGGAAAAACTTCGTGATATATTTTGGAATACTGTCGCCCTTCTCCATTTTTATTTTTCTAAGCTTATATTTTAGCACCAACTTCCTCTGGTCGCTGCTTCTTTGGAACAAATCTGTCAAATCCTTACACATTGCAAATGGAGTGGCTTTCCCATGAAGGCTAGACACAATATGGTCCTTCACACCTTCCAACATAATTCTTCTTGTCTTTTCTATCTTCTTTTGCCATGCGTCAAGTAATGTAGCATCGCTAGATCCCAGCTTAGGAACATCGCTATCGATGAACTTCTTCAGTCCATTATCCTCCAGCACCGCCTCCATCCTATCCTTCCAGGATATGTAATTTTAGCTCCCATCAAGGGCATACTCCAATCACAACCCATTGAAAGACATTTCAATGTATGCTCAACTGACGCACCAAGAATTTTCTGCAGCAAATTCGAATTGTCCACCAACACAAACTCAGCGATTCTTCACAATTGAAATCTTCAAGATTTAAGACTGCTCCGATACCATGTCGAAATTATATACAAGATGCATGTATATATCTAGATTCTCTTGATCTAACAATATTTTATCTTCTTGCTAAATACAGAATCCTTCCACTGTTAATCTTTTACAGAAATTAAAATCAATTGCAAACACATGAAGCAATAAAAACAATCACACATAAAACAGTTGTTTAATGGGAAAGCCTGAAGCTGAAAACCCCAACTATCATATATTATGTATCATGGAGATCATGTAACAATATCATACAAAGCTTAGTACATTAAGCTCTCAGTACAATCAATCGTCACACACTAATCAGAAGAAATCTGCAAATCCATGCACTGATTTCTTGCCACCTGCTAGCTTACCTCCATTGCGCAATCCCTACTGAAGATTAGATCTGAATGAATTTGAATTACCCTTTCTTGCACTACGTAATCCTCATTGGCAACTCTAATGTGTGTGTGGTGCAATCAATGCATCATTATAGTCACAAAAGATAGTCCATCTTTCCCTTTCACCTATCTCTCCACTAGGTCTCCACTGGAACTGCCATGCACTGTAGTTAATTGTTGTATTGTTCAGTTGATTAATGAGTTATTATTTGTGAATTAATCAACTAATTAATTCACTCCACTCTCACTATTTTATCATTCAGTTAGACTAGATACAACTAGCTCAACTGAGTTTAACTCCAATCACTGAGTTAAACTAAATAAAAACTCCATGAAATACTCTTCCAAATATGTCACAACTTTTCCACTTCAGTTCTAACTGAGTCCTCCATGCATGAACCACCAGTAAACCCTAGGAATTGTGTAATTCCTTCAGCCCACTGATTTGACAAATCTGTGCACTGAAACTAAGTGCTCCAAGAGAATAAGTTGTTGTTTATTGTCGGATTATTATTAAGAGCTAATAATAATCGACACTTCTATTTTTAGATCGACGATCTATAAATAGACTTCGCCCAATATTCTAAAAATAGAATTTCATCTATTTTTCTAACTTGACCAACCATTCACAAATAGCATCCTGCAACTTCTGAAAGATGATCACCATGTCTAAAAATAGACATAGTCTAAAAATAGACTTGCGCCAAAAATAGCCTGTGATCCCACTTAGTGAAGGCGACTCTTTTCATTAAGCTCATCATCTTGTTGAATCTCAACAGGGTCAACCAAAATAGAAACAGTTTATGAAAATAACTTACCTTCAAGTTTTATCATTGTCGGTTGGTAACCTTCTTGTCGGTCTTTAAGAGCTGCATTAATTTTGTGTATATTTCGAGCCACATCCCCCACCGTAAAATCCTCTTGCAGGTTAGTTGTTGTTTCACCTCTCCCACGATGAGAACAATTCTTGTAGTAATGTGCCTCATCGCATCCCCAACATTGTAGGGGATGTTTCTGGGTTTGTCCATGTTTTGGTTTAGTGGAGGCTTCTGTGGGTTGTTCCTCTGTTGGCCATTTTGTTCTCTGGTGATTTCTCCCAAACTGATTACTTACTGAATTTCTTGCAGAATTTTTGAAATTCCTAGACCTGTTATTTTTAAAATTTGAATTAATTTTTTGTCCTTTCTTTGGCGGCCAGTTTCTGCATGTTTCTCTTTTTTCCTTGGACTATTGATAGCACATTCGTGCTTTTCGAATCGCCTCATCCATAGTCTTTAGGTTTACAAATTCGATTATTTCTTTCATGTGAGTAGGTAAACTACTCAAAAATCGTTGAACTTTAGCCTTCTCATCTCTTAGGTAGGGCGCATATCTTAACAAGGATGTGAACTTAGTTATGAACTCATCCATTGTCATTTGTCCCAGTCTTAAATCATGGAATTCCTGATATTTTCATCATAGAAACACTCTATTAAATACTTATCCTTGAAATATTATTGGAAATCGTCCCATGTCATGTTCTGGTCTTCAATACTTCGGACATTTTTTACTTCCTCCCACCATAAAGTAGATTTATCCCTCAGTTGATAAATAGCCAAGTGAGCTTTGAGGTTGCTGCTATTTTCATAGACCTGAAAGTACTTGTTCATATTAATTAGCCAAGCCTCAGCCACCTCTTCGGCCTCTCCATCAAAATTGGGAGGTTTGGTTTTTTGGAACTCACCCTGTAGTTCCACTTTTTGTTTCTTTATTTATTATTGATCAGACACATTACCAAATTCAAATTCATTATAATTTTTGTTTTTATTGCTTCATTGTGAATGACTTCCCTCTGGTTTGTCATTAATTTTTCGTCGTTGTTCACTCTCTCCCCAAGTGTCCCTTTCAGGACTGCGTGGAACTATTCCTTCATTCTGCCTATTAGAAAGGCTTTTGAGAATCCTCTCCTGCTCTTGCATCAATATTTCATTGTCGCTCCTTGCCTGGACCATTTCTTCCTGTAAAATTTTCACTGTACCCAGCAGTATACTCGTCTAATGTTGTTGTTCCTCCAATGATCTGTTGGTCTTTTGGTGCTGATATACACTCAGTTGTATCCACATTTCCAGATTCATTTCAGGAATGGATTGCGGTGGAGGTTCCCTTACATTCTGGGGCACTTTATGCATCGATCCCATTATCATTATATCCTTTCTACTTTATGTGCACAATTTACACACATCGATTGCTATTCAGGTGACCCATTTGGGTCCTAGTGTATGAACGTTACTCTGATACCACTTATGATGTCCATAACAATTTTTATTTTTTTTTAACGTTTTCCATCACATATCTACTTGAATGATGATAACTTATTTGCATTAAACTATACAACACTACCACATATTTATATAAATGAGGTTAAATTTTTCTTTGTATTAACTATATAACAATACATCTAATCAACATTTCTTACCTACATACATCTCTATCATACCACGGTGATGGCACAAGACCACATGCAATATTATTCTTAATTATTAAACTAAAATCTATACATGTGTTGTGCTATACAACAACCCCCCATTTATTTTTATATATAGGGACCCTTTAGAAATAAATAAGAAATTATGTTTTAAATTATTACAATAAAAACTTAGAAAATAAAATTTTCTACTTTTTATTTAAAAAGCAGCATCGCTTATCACATATTTTATTTTCAAAAAAGAATCATAAAACATAAAATCGACGAATTGTGAAATGCGCTCTTAAAATATCCTTCCAAAAAAATAAAACGTTTTGTTTGCATCGCACTTTATTTAGTAAAGACTTACGAAAAAAGTAATATAAGTTGCGACAGCCATGGACCCGACAAGAAAAGAAACTAAAAAGTATAAATCCTTTTCGTTATCGCATCCACTTTAAGTTTTCACAAATCGCATCACACACAAATTATAATATAGACTTTAAATGTATCTTATAAATGTTGCGATCTGCGATTTGCATAGATCACAATTCGCAACTTTTATGAGACAATCACGAAATATTATGATGAATCATTGTGATTTGCGCATTTAATAAGCTCAGTGTGTGAAGGTAGCTTATGTCATATCAGATTGGATTTAAGATCTTAACAGCTTTAAATCTAGTAATGGATAGTGTGTGCGAAGCCATGTGAAACATTAAATAAGGAATTATGAAGAGATGATTGATAGATTGACAGCTTTTCGCATGAGTTTGAAATAAATCGATGATATATATTTATGATACTCCTTATATGATAATTTCACTTTGCTCTCAGGAAATCAATTATCGAGTTGAAGAAATCAGAAATGAGTAAAAAGGGTAAAGAGGTGTCTCAAGTACCATCCGCCGAAGACACAGACATGTCTTCATTGTTCTCAGACATTGTCTTCAATAAAGACTGTGGTAGTTCACCATGGGAAGCAATGTATAAACTTTTTGAAGATGAAGAACCAAGAGTGATAAATAACCTTTCTACAACAGGCACTGATTCTGCTTCGGATGCAACTCTTTTCAACGTTGCATGCTCGCATATTCATAGAATAGTTTCCAGACCGAAGATTCTACCTTACACAGACATGATTAGGTGGCAGTCGAAAACTTAAATATTGAAGATAGAGTTTTCAAGAATTCCCAAGGAGAGATTATGGGTTCTTTCAAAGCGGAAGACTTAGCAGCCATATACCATTTACCAACTCTACAACAAAAATATGATAATAGATATGTGCAAATGTTCAGAGAAAAACATCCAGATCTTATCAAAGTTATCCATGAATGGAAAGACAATGAAGGGAAATTGAAGCAGGATAAATCCGGTACGTACCCAATTACACAAATTCCTAATCCTTATTTTTACGCTGCTGGTATGTTATGTATAATATTTTCCAAAGCTAATAGTACTAGGTTCTCAAGAGACTGGGTTCCCCTAATTGACACAATCGTCAACTTGTCTATCTTAAATTGGGCAGATCTTTTATCCAATTACCTAGCCAAAAATATCACTGAATATAGGAATAAAAGGAGTGCTTCATCCTAAAAAACTTCACCCTTTTACATGTTTTCCTATGTCTTGGATTCCATCTGTTTCATTTCTACATTTCCAATCATGGGTTGGAAATGGACCATTAAAAACCCTATCCCAATTCATATTTATCATGAAGAACTTTGGGACTCTAAATTCCACTTACATTTTTATAAAATCTGCTATGGAGTTATGTTACCCATGTATCAGATGATTTTTATTGAAAAGGCTCCTAGGGTTTCCAAAGAAGCCAATGAAAATATTCTTCCTATAGCCAGATGGTTTGCTGAAGAAAAGTTCACATATATCTGAGTATTTGGAAGTTCTGCTTTTCCACATGTTTTACCCTACTATGTTCCAAATAAATTGCTTGCAAGGGAAATAGCTTATCAACTCATAAATGGTGTCACAAAGCAACTAAAAGATGATAAAAAGGCTATTTGGCCTTCTTTCCCTCTACAGTGTGATACCTTTGCTCTGGCGAATATCGATCATATATACAAAGAGGTTCCTAACATTCGGTCACTGAAGTTGGCATTCATGCCAAGAAGATTATATGACCCCAATGATGTAATTAAAAATTACATGGAAAAACTGAAAATAAAGCCTTTCATAAAAGAAGAAGACAAATTTGATGACTTCTTCCAAGGCGTCGAAAATTTTTCTGATATTTTCAAAAGGGTTTCTAGTCACGAAAATGCTGAAGCTTTTCAAGTATATAGAAATAAGATATTGAAAAATATCCCTTTGAATTTGCTAGTTATTGAAGATGAAAAACACACTCCAAGTGTCAGTCTCGATGAAGAAATAAAATATGGCTCTAAAAATGAATCTGGTCAATCACAGAGCAGTTTGATAAGTCAGATCAATCTAAGGATGAATCTGAATCTAAGAAAGAAAATTCAAAAATCGACCAAATTCTTCAAGAAATAGATTTGCAAGAGAAATAAAAGAACAATGGCACTGAATCAACTTCAAAAACAGTTCAAAAGGATCAAAGCACATTAGATCAGTCTAAATCATCTCAAGGAAAATACCTGGTAAATTAATGGGAACAATTTTCCCAAGCAATAAATACTCCTAAGGAAAAATTCGACACTGATCAAACATCAAGTTTTCAAACGCTAGAGCCTTCTCAGAAGATATTTGAAACCGTCAACCCTCTAGAGAGAATCCCAACAATACATGACAAAGAAACCATAACGACTTACTCTATAGATAAAATCATCCTACAGATTGAAGACATTCCATCATTACATATTTTCTACAGTCCTGGCTACAAGGATGTAGTAAAAATGAATAAAAGAAAAAGGATTGATGAGACAACCCCAAAATCAACAGATGAATCAGTTGATGTGCTCTGGAAAGCCTCCTTAGATGATCCCACTGATCATCTTACTAATTTGTCACAATATGCAAGAGCATATGCCACAACCACTGTTGATAAGGCAACTGAAGTTATAATATTGTTGAAATAGAAGGAAACCAGAATACAAGAATTGGATCAGTTGTTAAAGGAAGAAAAAGCCAAGTACATTGAGTAGATCAATGAAATTTCAGCACAGTTTTATAAAGATATTGAGAGTCTCAAGTTAAAACATCAAACAGAGCTTAATGAGAAGCATGCACATCTAGAAAGAACAATGGCAGAGCTACAGAATCAATCACAATTAGAACAATTCATGAGAGAAGCACTTGATATAAATACTATGATAAAGAAAGAGAAAAAAGTATTTTTTCATCAAGTTTCTATGATTGATTCTTATTTTGATTCTAATAAGACAATGATTCAGCAAATAGAAATTCAGAAACTAGAATGTGAGAAATTCGAAAAGAAAATTGAGGAACACATTCTGTGGGAAAATTCTGATGCGAGAAGACAAGCTAATCTACCACAAATAGACAAGCTTCACAGAGAATTGTTATTTACAGAATGAAAAGCACAGATCATCCGAGCAGAAAAGGCAGCGACCAAGACAACCAACAAATCAAATGAGGTTATTCAGCTCTTATGTGACCAATTGTTTAGAACAAAACTTCTTAAAGAAAGCATGTTTGATGGGTTTTCAGGAACAAAAGAAGTAGAATTAAAATGGACACAGAGAGCAGAACAACAGGAAGAAATGATCAATAAAGTCAATAATTTTGATCAAGAAAATTACTGGAATTTTCTGATCAAACCTTATCATCAGCAGCAAACTCTTCTGTTCCTTACAGAGTCATCAAAAAGGTCTCAGTCGATAATCTCAAATGCGATCTTCAAGGGGAAAATTCGATCACGGATATCGAAGCCAACTCAGCTTAAGGCAATGCTAGATATCTGCCAACTTCATGATCACACTCAGAAAGAAATGTAGGATCCATAAAGTCAGGATTGTTAGTTCTAAATTCCTAGATTATTGTTTAAGTTTTTAGAGAAAGGTTGTTTGAAACCTCCTCTACATTTTTGTAAATTATTTAATTTAGTTTGTAGTTAATTTTAGTATTTAAACCCTTCTCATGCGTTTAGATAAGGGTCCAAGATTTTGTTAAGAACATTTGCAAAGAATGCTTATTTGTAAGTAAGTTTGTGGATGCCTTGATGAAGTAATGGAACACAGCCTTTTTCAGTTATAAATATCATTTTTTTGAATCACTGTTGGTGCACTTTTGTATTCTTTGAACGACTCTTTGATTGAATAATTGGATACGGCCTATCATCACTAATCTGATAAGCAGAGTAATACACATCTGGTACTATTATCATGTATGTTATTTTTTTTTTCTGAATGTTAGTGATGAACTCAAATTTTATGAATCATAATAGAATTAATTATTTTTGTCTGAAATATCAGTTGCACTATTGTACGATATAAAGATAGAAATTATTTATTTTATACATGGTCATCAGATAAATGCGATATCTCTCCCATTTTCTTTTGATTAAATTTTTTTCAAGAGAATCATCTTACACAGTAATAATTCTATTAAATTTGTGATGATTTTCATCATCACAGATTGAACAGATATCTCTTTAGTTCGCATTTAAATATTATCCCTGGGTTAGATTAAATTTAAGTCAAAGCTTTGCATTTTGAAATAATTTTTTCTTTGTTTGTAGTAATTCATCATTCTAAAATGTTTTGATAGAAATCCAACAAATTAGCATAAAAACCAAATCTGGGAAACCGATCCCATCATACCTAGTCGGAGCCACTACTCCAAACGGAAAAGGAACTGCTTTAAGGTCCAGACCGGGTGCTTATCCCCCTTATTGTTGCCACAGATTTCCGAGGCCATCAAAATTTTTGGTGCTAGAAGGAGGGCCTGACTATGAATGGCATATAAGTCTAAAATTAAAAATAAAATCCATCATAAGAGTCGATCTCCCCAAAAGCATCCTACCACTTCCCGATCACAATCTAGATCACCAACTCAGAAATCGGAAGTAGTAGAAACCTTTCCATCATCTCCTAAAGTATCATGTCATCCATATACTTCAGAATTCACTCCTGAATCTCTCGAAGTTCAATATTTAATTCAGCAATTAGAAGGAATATCTATTTCTGCTGAAAAGCCTGTTAATCGAGAAACTTCTGAGGAAAGTCTTACTTCTTTATTTATAGAAACTGGTATTTTAACTTGATCTAAAAGTGAGAAGCTTGGAATTCCCTCTTTTGAGTTTCCATTAGAATCTCATCGTAAAAAAATTTCTATATCCAGATCTAAGTCAGAAACAAGTGAATTCACATCAAATTTTCCTTCAGTCATTCCTCCACACTCTTCTAATCAATCTACATCTCCACTATCTTCCATTTCTTCTACTCAAACAATCAGTGTTGTCACAAGTAGTATTGTTCCAGTTGTAAGTTCTTCATTCATTACCCCTAATTCTGGATCTATTTCTATATCTTCACAAACTCCAAATCCAATTATGGCTAATCTACCTTGGACGAATCCTAGCACTGTATTAATAGAAACTCCTAATCCTCTTCCAGATTATCCAGAAAAATTGTTACCTAAATATAATCATGATGATGGTCTTCCTGCTGAAGAACACATAAATAATTTTATGTTACCCATGAATTTAAAAGGAATTCCTCATGAAGATATTGTAGTTAGATTGTTTCCATACACTTTACAAGGATCTGTGGCATCCTGGTACTTTCCTCTTCCAGCAGGATCTATCGCTGATTGGGAAACCTTTGAACAAGTTTTCCTTGCAAAATTTGGAGATGATAGAACTGTTTCATCCTTAATCAATGCTCTTTCCACTCTTAAAATGAATTCAGGAGAAAAGATCAAAGATTTCAACTCCAGATTTAACAGGTTATTAAATAAAATCCCAAATGCTTCTAAACCTGTTGTTGATGTACAAATAGAATGGTATATTTCTTATTTGCCTTGTAATATAGCTATTTTTGTAGATAGATCTAATAAAACTACTCTCTTAGAAAAATTTAAAGAAGCTCTCACAGTAGAGAAAAGAATCTTAGCATCAGAAAAATGATTAGAGACAGAAGAAAGGAAAACAAAGAAAGTGACATTTAGTCAAGATTCCAAAAATAAAGTCTCAAAAGATCCATTTGATCTTGAAGGTCTTCAAAAAGTGCGAAAGACTATGTCAAATGATATGATTGATATAAAGAAACAAGTTGTTGAAACTTCAGCCACTAAAAAATCATTTCGTCCATTTAAGAAAAATCCTCCTTCAACATCTCAACCTCCAAATGAGATTTCAAATGCTGAATCTGATCAAGATACTGAAGATCGCTCACATTATGAAAACGAATTAGAGACTAAAGAAGAAGTTGAACTAAATGGCTTATGGAATTTCATTCTTCCCACAGAATAATAAAATGAAGCTATGCATGTATCTACAAGAATTAAATCTTCTTTAGATCCAATTGTATCAAATTAGAAGCAAAACTCTGTTCCCACTAAAGAAAAAATAAAAAAATCTAAAACTATGCAGACAAATCTGATTTTATCAAATCCTTCTACAACTTCTAAAACTTTAATAGTTTCATATACAATCGAATACAACATAGTTGAAGATATGAAAAATATCAAAGCAAATATTTCATTACATGAAATGACCAAACTCAAACAACAATAGAAAATTTTGCTTAGAGAACTCAAAGCAATTCCTGTAGAACCAATACAACCACCAGTTATAGCACAAGCTTCAAAAGATATGGGAAAACCTCCATCATCTACCAACAAAGTAGATTCTAATGATCTTGTTTTAATTGGTGATAGATCTATTTCTCAAACTCCCCCTTTTCTTTTGAATTATGAAATTTTTTACAAAAATGTTCATAATTGCCTTATTGATTCAGGGGCTTCTTCAAATATTATGCCAAGAAAAGTATGTACAAAATTAAATATCATTCCTCAAAAAACATCTGTACATATAGTTCAATTGGATAGAACAAAAATTGAAGTTATTGGAGAAATGTTGTCAGTATCTATCAGGTTGTCATCTAATCCAAAGGTACTACAAGTGATTGATATTTTAGTCGTAGACATCCCTAAATTTTATGGTCTTATTTTAAGCAGGGATTGGTCTGAAAAGTTACATGGATATTTTGCTACTGATTGGTCACACATGTGGTTACCATATAATGGCAAACCAAATCAAATAAGAATTGAACGTGAGAAATTTATGAAACATACAATTACTGAATTAGAAGGACCAAATGAACCTGTAGCTTTTACTAATAATATCATAGGAAATTATTCAGTTGAATCATTCCTTGGATCATTCAATTCTCAGGTCTCACCTTTTCCAACAAATACTGTTATTTCTCAAATTGAAAATTTTTCTCAAACATACTCTTCTAAATGTATTAATTTTAGCAATCAGATTCCAAAACAATATTTATTTTGGACTCTATTTTTTGATGGATCGAAATCAGAAGATGGTGCAGGGGAAGGTTGTGTTTTAATCAATCCACAAGGAGAGAAAACAATGTTATCTTGTAGACTCGAGTTTCAGTGCACAAACAATATTGTTGAATATGAAGCATTGATACAAGGTATGTATAAAGATATAGGATTGAATGTTAAATATTTGCAAGTATATGGAGATTCTGAAATAATAGTTAAACAAGTTAGAAATATGATTCATTGTATTTTTGGACAATTGAAACATTATCAAACTTTAGCTCAGAATCTTACTTCTCATTTTATTGCATTCAATATCTCTACATCCCTAGATTACAAAATGTGAGCGCTGATTTACTTGCTAATGTAGCATCTAGACTTATACCACCCGAAGAATTTAGCCCAGATAGATTTTCACTTGAATTAATTTTTAGACCATCCATTCCTGAAAATATAACAAATTGGAGAGTATTTAACAATGATGTAGATATAGTGGACTTTCTTACATCAGACAGAGCTTATGAAGGTCAAATTTTAGATGAACATGAACATGATTTATAGATTGAAGACAAAACAAATAATAATCCAATTCCCAAATCTGTAGTCAAAATGGAGAACCTTTATGATTTGAAAGATAGGTTTAAAAAGGTGACCAATTCAAAAACTAAAATTTATACTTTAAAATTTGAATTGATTAATCTTGGTACTCCAGAGAAACCTCAGAACATCAACTTAGGTCTTGGTCTAAAAAATGAAGAAAGGATGTCATTTATCAAATTGCTGAAAAAATATAAAGATATGTTTGCATGGGATTATTCACATCTTAAAACATATTATACTTCCATAATTCAGCATACCATTCCTATGATCTTAGATGATAAGCCCGTTCAACAAAAAATTTGAAAAATTCATCCAAATTTAGAAACTCAAATTAAATCTGAACTGAATAAAATGCTCAAAGCTAAAGTCAGTTTTCCTGTTAGACATTCGAAATGGGTGTCAAACATGGTTCTAGTTAGGAAAAAGAATGGAGTCAGTAGAATTTTCATATATTTTAGGAACTTAAATAAAGCTTGTCAGAAAGATAATTTTCCCTTACCTACCATGGAACAAATATTGCAATCAGTTGCAGAATCTGAATTGATGTCTTTTCCAGACGAATTTTCAAGGTATAATCAGATCACAGTACATCCTGATGATAAGTTAAAAACGACGTTTAGAACAAAGTGGGGAACATACGCGTATCAAAATATGCCTTTTGGATTGATTAACGTTGGTGCCACATTTCAGCGTGCTATGGATATAGCTTTCAGAGGACTAATCAATATCTCGGTTGTTATATACTTGGATGACATCACTGTTTATTCTAAGCATAGGAACAATCATATTAGTCACTTAAAAAACATTTTCAAAAGATGCAGAAAATATGGCATTTCCCTTAATCCAAAAAAATGTTATTTTGCCTTATCAGAAGGTAAATTATTGGGATTCATTGTTTCTAGAAAAGGAATTCATATAGACCCTGATAGGATTCAAGAGATTGAAAATATTCCTCTGCCACATTAAAAAAAACGATGCAATCATTTTTAGGACAAATTAATTTTGTAAAAAGATTTGTTCCAAATTTCTCCCAAATCATCCTACCCCTATAATCAATGATCAAGAAAAAATCAATTTTTAGATGGGGAAAAGAAGAAAGAAATTATTTTGAGTTAATTAAAAAAGCTATTGTTGAAGCTCCTTCTTTAACAACTCCTAATTTTCTTAAATCTTTTGTGCTGCACACATTTTCTTCTGATACATCATATGCAGCGGTTTTAACATAGTTAAATAATCAAAACATTGAAGCACATTGATTTTTTTTAGCTCTAATCTTCAAGGTGTTGAGTTAAATTATTCAGCTGTGGAAAAATAAGCCTATGTTGTGTTTAAATATTTGAAACATTTCAGACCTTTTCTCTTAAAAACACATACCAAGATAATAGTACCTTACTCAGCAGTAAGGCAATTATTAATGCAATGAGAAATAGGAGAGAAAAGAGAAAATTGGGTCACTGCACTTCAAGAATATGATGTAGAGATACATCCAGCTAAAATTGTTAAAGGACAAGGTCTTTGCAGGATTTTAACTGGAGCCTCTCAATCACCAACAGAAAAATATCAATCAAATGAAATACAGTTATCTGAGGTAAGCCTAAATGATTCTCAATCACAATATGCTGATTTGAAATTTTTCCTAAAAAGTGGATATGCTCCATTATATCTTAATTATACAGCAAAGTGTGCTCTTAGACTTAAAGAAAATCAATATCAACTCATAAATGATGTATTATTTAGGAAGAATTATGATTATGTATTATTAAGATGTTTAGAAAAAACTAAAGCCGAAAAAGTATTGCAGGAACTACTTGATGGATTAGCTGGAGGTCATTTCGGAGGAAATACCACAGCTCATAAAATATTGCATGCTGGTTATTAGTGGCCGACTCTGTCTAAAGATGCACATGAATATACAAGAAAATGTAAAACATGTCAAACTATAGCAGGAAGAGAAAGGAAAGCAGCATTCCCATTACAACCAGTAAATATCCAACAACCATTCGAACAATGGGGGTTAGATATTATAGGTGAAATAACTCCTAACTCCTCAAAACAACATAGGTATATTCTAACCACAACTGATTATTTCACAAAAAGGGTAGAAGCTATCCCATTAAAGGTGGTCAATACACAAAATATTACAGATTTTATTGATCAATTTATAATTACCAGGTTTATCCTTCCATCAGCTTTGATATTTGATAATGCATCTTACTTCTCTGGAAATGCCATGATATAATTTGCTTTGAAAAGAGGTTTTAAATTAAAATACTCAGCTAACTATTATCCACAAGGAAATGGATTAGCTGAATCTACAAATAAAAACCTTATCAGAATCATCAAAAGAACTGTAGAAAAAAATCATAATAATTGGCACAAAGCATTATTGTTTGCTCTTTGGGCAGATAGAATTACCCAAATAGCTTCAATAGGTACTTCACCATTTGTGTTATTTTATGGAAAAGAAGAAATTCTACCCTCAAACGTAACGATACCATCGTTGGCTTTAGTACAATTTATTGATGAAAATCCTTCTTCCTCTCTTCAACTTAGACAAGATCAAATCCTTAAGTTAGAAGAAGAAAGAGAAAAAGCTAAACAAATTCATACCCATCATCAACAAATAATAAAAGCTTCATTTGATTTAACTTCTGTTATTTCAAAAGATTTTCAAATTGGTGATTTGGTATTAAAGTGGGACAAAGCTCATGAGGAAAAGGGAAAACATACAAACTTTCAAAAACTCTAGCTAGGACCATTTCAGATAATTGAAAACATTGGCTCATCAACATTTCTGTTACAGGATTTATCAAGTAAAAAATATTCTTTACCTGTTAATGGACAAATTTTAAAAAAATATTTCTCATAGAAGGTAACTCTTTTGTCTTTGTATATTAAAATATTTTTGTTTTTTATGTAGAAATGAAAACTTGTTTAGTATTGATAGTTGGCCTTTCAAAAAGGAAGTCTTAGATAATTTCTTTTTGATCTTTCTTTTTTCATTTATTTAAAATGGAACTGTTAAAGAAAGAAAATTGAAAGATTTAGAAAAAAAAATTGATTTTATCTTTCTTAAAAAATGAAATTCCAATAAAACACTTATTTTGTTTGATGAACTCTCATTTTTATCTAGTATTAATATTCTTCTGTCAGTTAAGAAAAGAAAATTGTAATATAGTAAGAAATCTTCTTACAGAAAAGCAATCTAACAACTCGAAATTATCATCCAGCATCTTAAAAAGAACTATGATTCATCCCATCCGGTAAATCTTATAATTTTCAAAAGAAAATTAAAAAGAAAAAGTTTAGAGAAAAAAAAACTTAAAAGATAATAAGTCTCATCACGAGCTTGTTTACCATGTTCATAAAGAAACAGTTGAACTGACATTACTAATACTGTCTACCAAAACAATGTAATGACTTGAGATTATATCATAAATGCAAGGGTCTCATCAAGAGCTAGCTTCATCAGTTTAATTACTATTTGTGAATGGCATTGTCACTATTTGGTCACCAAGCCAAGACAATGGCTTTTAAGTAGATTAAAAAAAAAAAAAAACTATAATTTACTTATGAAAATGATGAGAAATACTGGATGGAAAAATGGATCATAGCTGGGTAAAAGGTAACCCTGTCAAAAGCTTAAAACTGCCCATTGGAACAGGGTCTCTATCTTTGATAAAAGAGTAAATTTATAAAAAGCTTATTTGTAAAGATTATTTGCTATTTATTTTTAACTAAGTAAAGACTGACATTGATTTTCATACTTATACCTTTATAGAGCAATTCTCATGAATAAGTGAATAAATAAAATTTTTCGTTATTTGAAAAAGATATTATTTATTTGAAATTCTGTTCCTTTAACTCTTTTATTTTTATATATAAAAGGATTTAGAATTTTCAAAAAAAAATTATTAGAGACATCTGGTTCATCCAAGTGAATCGCCAATTGTTGTGTTGTACAATAACCCCCCATTTATTTTTATAAATAGGGACCCTTTAGAAATAAATAAGAAATTTCATTTTAAATTCTTACAATAAAAACTTAGAAAATAAAATTTTCTGCTTTTTCTTTAAAAAGCGCATCGTTTATCACATATTTTATTTTCAAAAAAGAATCATAAAACATAAAATCAATGAATTGTGAAATGCACTCTTAAAATATCCTTCCAAAGAAATAAAACGTTTTATTCACATCACACTTTATTTAGTAAAGACTTAAGAAAACAGTAATATAAATTGCGACAGCCGCGGACCCGACAAGCAAAGAAACTAAAAAGTATAAATCCTTTTTGCTATCTTGTCCACTTTAAATTTTCACAAATCGCATCGCGCGCAAATTATAATATAGACTTTAAATGTATCTTATAAATGTTGCGATCTTCGATTTGCGCAGATCGTATTTCGCAACTTTTATGAGACAATCACAAAATATTATGATGAATCATTGCGATTTATGCATTTAATAAGCTCAGCGTGTGAAAGCAGCTTATGTCATATCAGATTGGATTTAAGATCTTAACGACTTTAAAACTAGTAATGGATAGTGTGTGCGAAGCCATGTGAAACATTAAATAAGGAATTATGAAGAGATGATTGATAGATTGTGACTTTTTACATGGTTGAAATAAATCACTAATATATCTTTATGATACTCCTTATATGATTATTTCACTTTGCTCTCGGGAAATCAATTATCGAGTTGAAAGAAATCATAAATAGTAAAAAGGGTAGAGGTGCTCTGTCCATTACCATCTTAGAAGACTGAACATGTCTTGTTGTTCTCGAACAACACATCTGCAAAAAAATATGTGGTGGTTCATCATGGGAAACAATCTACAAACTTTTTGAAGATGAAGAACTAAGAGTGATAAATAACCTTTCTGCAACAGGCCCTGATTCTACTTTGGATGCAACTCTTTTCAACATTGCATGCTCGCATATTCATAGAATAGTTTCCAAACCGAAGATTCTACCTTACACAGACATGATTAGGTGGCAGTCAAAAACTTAAATATTGAAGATAGAGTTTTCAAGAATTCCCAAGGAGAGATTATGGGTTCTTTCAAAGCGGAAGAATTAGCAGCCATATACCATTTACCAACTCTGCAGTAAAAATATGATAATAGATATGTGCAAATGTTCAGAGCAAAACATCCAGATCTTATCAAAGTTATCCACGAATGGAAAGACAATGAAGGGAAATTGAAGCAGGATAAATCCGGTACGTACCCAATTACACAAATTCCTAATCCTTATTTTTACGCTGCTGGTATGTTATGTATAATATTTTCCAAAGCTGATAGTACTAGGTTCTCAAGAGACTGGGTTCCCCTAATTGACGCAATCGTCAATTTGTTTATCTTAAATTGGGCAGACCTTTTATCCAATTACCTAGCCAAACATATCATTGAATATAGGAATAAAAGGAGTGCTTCATCCCAACAAACTTCGCCCTTTTACATGTCTTCCTATGTCATGGATTCCATCTGTTTCATTTCTACATTTCCAATCATGGGTTGGAAATGGACCACTAAAAACCCTATCCCAATTCATATTTATCATGAATAACTCTGGGACTCTAAATTCCATTTACATTTTTATAAAATCTGCTATGGAGTTATCTTACCCATGTATCAAATGATTTTCAATGAAAAGGCTCCTAGGGTTTCCAAAGAATCCAATGAATATATTCTTCCTATAGCCAAATGGTTCGTTGAAGAAAAGTTCACATATATCCAAGTATTTGGAAGTTCTACTTTTCCACATGTTTTACCCTACTATGTTCCAGATAAATTGCTTGCAAGGGAAATAGCTTATCAATTCATCAATGGTGTCACAAAGCAACTAAAAGATGATAAAAAGGCTATTTTTCCTTCTTTCCCTCTACAGTGTGGTACCTTTGCTCTGACTAATATCGGCCATATATACAAAGAGGTTCCTAACATTCATTCACTAAAGTTGGCATTCATGCCAGGAAGATTATATGACCCCAACGATGTAATTAAAAATTACATGGCAAAACTCAAAAAAAAGCCTTTCATAAAAGAAGAAGACAAATTTGATGACTTCTTCCAAGGCGTTGAAATTTTTTTTGATATTGTCAAAAGGGTTTCCAATCACAAAAACGTGAAGCTTTTCAAGTATATAGAAATAAGAGATTGAAAAATATCCCTTTGAATTTGCTAGTTATTGAAGATGAAAAACACACTCCAAGTGTGAGTCTCGATGAAGAAATGAAAGATGGCTCTGAAAATGAATCTAGTCAATCACAGCAGCAGTCTGATAAGTCAGATCAATATAAGGATGAATCTGAATCTATGAAAGAAAATTCAGAAATCGACCAAATTCTTCAAGAAATAGAGTTGTAAGAGAAAGCAAAGGACAATGGCAGTGAATCAACTTCAGAAGCAATTTAAAAGGATTAGAGCACATTAGATCAGTCTAAATCATCTCAAGGAAAATACCTGGCAAATGAATGGGAACAATTTTCCCAAGCAATAAATACTCCTAAGGAAAAAGTCGACACTAATCAAACATCAAGTTTTCAAACACCAAAGCCTTCTCAAAATATAGTTGAAACTGTCAATACTCTACAGAGAATCCCATAAATACATGAAAAAGAAATCATACCATCTTACTCTACAGATCAAATCATCCTACAGATTGAAGACATTCCATCATTAGATATTTTCTACAGTCCTAGCTACAAGGTTGTAGTAAAAAGGAATAAAAGAAAAAGGATTGATGAGACAACCCTGAAATCAACAGATGAATCAGTTAATGTACTCTAGAAAGCCTCCTCAGATGATCCCACTGATAATCTTACTAAGTTGTCACAATATGCAGGAGCATATGCCACAGCCACTGTTGATAAGGCAACTGAAGTTAGAATATTGTTGAAACAGAAGGAAACCAGAATACAAGAATTGGGTCAATTGTTAAAGGAAGAAAAAGCCAAGTCCATTGAGTAGATCAATGAAAGTTCAGCACAGTTTTATAAATATATTGAAAGTCTCAAGTTAAAACATCAAACAGAGCTTAATGAGAAGGAGGCACATCTAGAAAGAACAATGGTAGAGCTACAAAATCAATCACAATTAAAACAATTCATGAGAGAAACACTTGATATAAATACTATGATAAAGAAAGAGAAAAAAGTATTTTGTCATCAAGTTTCTATGATTGATTCTTATTTTGATTCTAATAAGACAATGATTCAGCAAATAGCAATTCAGAAACTAGAATGTGAGAAATTCGAAAAGAAAATTGAGGAACACATTCAGTGGAAAAATTCTGATGCAGGAAGACAAGCTAATCTACCACAAATAGATAAGCTTCACAAAGAATTGTTATTTACAGAGTGGAAAGCACAGATCATCCGAGCAAAAAAGGCAACGACCAAGACAACCAACAAACATTAGGGGAATTTTGAGGTCTAAAATGGGCCTCCTAAGGAAAATGTACAATCAAAATTCACTTTATGATAACCAATTACATTTTAGGAGATGACATCATTCCTAATGGTTGAGGTGGCATTTCTTGAGTAAAAGGTACTTGTCACATTCTCAATGGTGGATAAAAACTCATGGTTAACCATGGTAGTGCTCTAAGTACTTTTAAAGTCAAAGTAAAGTACTCATAATAAATGTCATTTCACACTTTTTGAATAAAAATATATTATTGTCATTTCATATTTCTTGAAAGAAACAATGCATATCCATATACATTTATTATATTATGTTATATTATATTATTTTTATATAGTATATTAATTACATGTTATTATACAGCTTAAATAATATAAATTTTAATTAATAACATATAATATAATTAAGAATAAATAAATTTATATTTATATTTTATTTTAAGTTATTTAAGTACAAAGGACAAATGCATTAGTTGTTCAATGATAATGATTTTTTCTTGAAAAACTCATTCTTATTTATAGTCACATCAATACAAATTTTTTATTAATTTTATTTTGGTACAACTTTTGAATTGAATTTAACTATGGTTACATGGATTGTGGTGCAAAAAGTGAATTGAAAATTCATAAATATTATTTTATTAGTTTAGCTATTATTTTATTATTTCCTTAGGAGGCCCATTTTAGACCCTAAAAATTCCCCTAATATCAAATGAGGTTATTCAGCTCTTATGTGACCAATATTTTAGAACAAAACTTCTTAAAGAAATCACGTCTGATGTGTTTTCAAGAACAAAAGAAGTAGAATTAAAATGGACACAGAGAGTAAAACAATAGGAAGAAATGATCAAGAAAGTCAATAAGTTTGATCAAGAAAATTACTGGAATTTCCTTATCAACCCTTATCATCAGTAGCAAACTCTTAAGTTCCTTACAGAGTCAGCAAAAAGGTCTCAGTTGATAATCTCAAATGCTATCTGTTAGCCCCCCCATAACTTTTTTGACAAGCAAGCAGGGGGCTAAAATGTTTTTGAGCCTTCAAGGAATGCATTTCCTCTGAAAACACATCATCCTTGAAGCCTCTTTGTGCTTTTCGCCCTTTGATAAAATCCCTTCTGCCGATGCCCATTATGAAGCCTCTTTGTTTGTGAAGAAATGCCCAAAGGCCTCCTTTCCCCTTTTATTTTATTCCTTCTAAACCTTTGCTTCATCCCCCTTTACTCCTCTCTTTTTCCTCATTTACCCTCTAAACCATCTTAAGTTCCCTTTTAAACCCTTTCCCTCTCTATCGTTACCTTTCTCTGGCCTCAAAATGCATTAAAATGGGCCAAAAACCCACTTCTTAACTTCATAACAGGGCTTAGCCCCTTTACCGCCAGCCCCGCAAACCACTTCCCCATATACCCTTGGCCCAAGACCGAGCACTTGATGCCTTGGGAGCCAATCACAATCGGAGTGTCGGGCGGGCACATTCCTTTGCAACATCGAAAAGCTCTGATGCGATTGGCTTTGGTCTATAAGGCCCGCGATGTGTTCAACACCGTCGATCCGCTATCCCGATCGGACAGTCGAGCGCCAATCGCACTCCCCACCCAATCGCAATCGGAACTTTCAATCGCGCCACCCTTAGCCCTTTGCGATTGTGATCCACCGATCCAATCTCCACCGTTGATTCCCCTATAGATCCGACGGTCCGCGCACTTCCTGATCCGCCCGATCGCACCCTCCTCCGATTACATTTGAACCGTCAATCTCCTGCCAGATCTGACGGTTGGCGCTCCATCGCATCGCGCCAGTCGCATCACACCCCCGTTCTGCGCCTTGCGATTATGATCTTCCGATCTGATCCCAACCGTTTATTCCTGTTGATCCAACGGCCATCGCACAATCACATCATCGCCCCGTGGCCCTTCCATCTCCCCGCCGATTGAATCTATGCCGTCGATGTGACCCAGATCGGACGGTTGGTGCTCAATCGCTCCATCGCAATTGCATAAGTTTAAAAGTGTCACCTCCTGAGCCCCCGATTGCGATTCGCCGATGCGATCTTGGCCGTACATTTATTCAGATCCGACGGCTGGGATCTAATCGTGCCCACCATCGTATTTCTTCGTCGGATCTCCCGGACAGTTCATATTTCGACCTCCGCCGTTGATCTCCTCCTGAGATCAACGGTCCAAAGCTAATCGCCCTCCGCCTTGGCCGGGTCCCACCACTCAAATTCATTTCGTAATGTTTTCCAGTCATTTTCATTCATTCCTTTGTATTTCGCTAAAATCCAAGCCTTCCCGATTTACATTAAAAGGCTACCCATTCCTTCGGCCTCCACAACAATTCTCCCGCTACCTTCCCGGGATTTATAATTGATTTAATTTATTGTGTGGGGATCACAGAGAGGCTATTACAGCAGCCAAGTGAAGCAGCAGAAATGGATTTGAGGGACTTGAGCCTGTATTTGAGGGTTTAATGTGCTAATCCCGTGTTCAAAGGATTAAGGCACAGTTTGAAGACCACATGCACATGCAACAAGCCATATCTGTGTTAATGACAGCAAAGCACCGTTTCTCCAAAAGGACACCTTCCTACAGAAGTCTCCATGCCTCCTCAAGCCCTTAAACGTATTTTATGGACAGAAGCTTCTTTAAGATTGTCTGGACAGCAGTTATGGAGGTATGGAGAGACTTGCAGTTTTCCCATCCATGTCCTTTATTCCAGAAGGCTAGCGCAGAGTTCCAAACAGCCAGAAAGACTCCAAAGTAATATCCGAGGTCAATCTCGACCTGACAAAGACTTTCGAAGCAGACTACAGGGAACACACAGCACTGCAGAGCCATTAAGCAGTGTGGGCATGAACATTTCCACCATCATGTCTTAATGAAACAGATTTAATGTTCACCTACCTCTGTCATTCTCTTCTCCTATAAGTATTCCTGAGAACATATGGAAAAGGTTGTTGTTCGGCTGCTGCCGTTGTAGTTAGAGGGATTCATTTTTAACTATTAGAACAGTCTTGGGAGGGAGTAGCAGAGTAGTTTGTACTGTAGTAGGCTGGGAGGAGAAAGTCTGGACTGTAACAGCCATTGAGCTCAGTGTATGTGACTGGTTTTGCATCAATTAATCAAGCACATTTCACAGGATCCTGGTCTATTGCTATTGGTGATGTTTTTCTTACTCTGTTTGTTACATTTCCATACTGTTTCATTTTCTTCTGGGCTTGCATCAGAAATATGGCATAGGATTTACCCTTGTTAGGTACCCTATGTCTCTGCTCTCCTTGCCTTCAATTTTTTCCGCTAAATGTGTTATCTAAGGGTTGATTTCAGTTAATTTAACCAGTGTAGTGGATGTCATTGCCTGCTAGCTGATGTATGAATTAAATGAATCTGTTCTTAGATGTTCTTGTTGGGTTTAAGCTGGAAGATTTGGGAACATTGGGGATCAGAGTTAGCCCTATCCAGTAGGATCCTTGTGCGACCAGCTGGCCTTCCTAAGATCTCTTCAGTTAAACTTATCTCTGTTTTCCCTTGGAGTATGCTAAAGCTGACCTGGAGTTAAATGACCTCTGGTCCGATCTACAAGCTGCCCCTTTGTCCCTCTTTGAGAGCTGCCTTTGAGTATGTCCAAGTAGGTCTGGAGTTAAATGACCTCTGACCTGATCTATAGACAGAAATTGGGCTACTTTCCTTCTTTCACTTTCAATCCTTAATGTTCTATCCCACCATCTATCTAAAAATATCCTTTAGTGCAGATGATTTGCCCTCTGAAAGCTTTGGCTAGTTGTTGCATGTAATTACCTTTCATGATTCCATAGCCCAATGGATGGCATTCTCTTGACCAATCCTCTTTACTGAAATATCTTGTTGCTTTGTTCCTTTCCTCTCATTGCTTTCTCATTCTATGATCTCACGACCAACCCAGCAACCAATCAACCAAATCATTTAAAACCCCCCTTTGTGCTTCATAACTAGCCTAACATCTCAATTTGAGCTTCAAAGATATATCATTATTTGTTTTATTGGAGAGATCCCTCTCCGGGTCCAGGAGGGCTAGATCCTAGGGCCCCAAAGTGGTTTGATGTTGTCTTATATTTTGGTATTGCCAAATCTGCCAAAACATAGGAACTCCAACATAATGGAGACCCTGCTGGGGACGAGACCAATCAGCCTTGATTTGGTAAACCACTATGGTGGACAGTAAAATCTTAAATCATCCACTAGGAAACTCCACAGTTCCTAAATGATAAAGGACTCCACTAGTGATCAGTAGGTTGATGATTATCCATGTGTTCACAAGACTCCACTGGGAGACCAATCACATTGCAACATCATCTCCACCAATGGAAGACTCTGAGTTTAGTCCCCTTGAAGAGTTTCGTTGCGGAATATCAAATATACTGGCTAAACTCAGAAGCAGGGACCTTCTAGATGTTTTCCGTTCCAGCTCAAGATTCAATAATCAACCTAAGCTGAAGAAAGCTTTTCTAGAAGTGTTGGTGGAAAGGTATGAAGTTGAGATTGACATATTGAACTCGCAAGAGAAATCATACCAGTTCAGAGACCCCAAATCATTTTTAGAAAGTCTCCCTCCCCCTAAGAGAGAGGGGATTCCACTGCCTTTCGACGTGCATGAAGAAGATGATCCGGTTCTCAAGAGCCACTCTAAAGATGCAGTGGAAGATGCAGAAATCAAAGCTGCTCAGGACGCAGATAGCCTACCAGTCATGACAGGCTAGAAAGAATAAAGTCTACATCATATGTTCTTTGATCCTGTGGCAGAATATATGGAGGCCCTGATCAATCCTAATTCTCTAGCACTGATCCTCAGCATGGGCCAAATTCATTAGGAACGGTCACTATTGATGGTGACCTCAGTTTTGAAGAACCACCGGCATAACACCCTGTGGTTATCTCTGACAGGCAGCCAGTGCTCCTATCCTTTTTTGCTATTGCTTGACTGGCTTCATTGGCATTATTGTATCACCTAGAGCATCAGATATTTCCAGGTAGAGTAGAGTAGGTAGGAAGTCTGAAATAAAGCTCACCTGTGAGCATGTAGTCAGTTGTTTCAATTTCTACAAAGTCCAGCAAGTCAGATAGTCTAATCCTAGCTTGACTGTTTTTCAATTTCTGTCTTAGAATATAGAGAAGAAGTCTGCTAGACAGTTTAATCCTAGCAGATATTAGATTAGGTAGAGAAGCTATGACGCCAACAGTCTAATCTGGTCTCATGGAGTAATAAGGGTAGGAATAGAATAGGTTTATTTTCCTGTGTGTAAAAATTGATGATGTAAAGGGTCTGCAAGTCCAAATGCACCCAGAAGAAAAAATGTTAGAACGGTAGTGTGGGTAGGTAGTTGTTCGGGAGAAATTTTACTACTGGTGTAATGTCCTCATGATTTGTGGCAGCTGATCTAAAGAAAGAAAGGGATGTGCCAAGCAGCAGGCATCTGGCCTACACCAAAGATCATTCTCTGAATTCTTGACTCCTTCAAGAAGAATCCATCCCCATGTGGAGCCACTGTTAGCCCCCCCATAAATTTTTTGACAAGCAAGCAGGGGGCTAAAATGTTTTTGAGCCTTCAAGGAATGCATTTCCTCTGAAAACACATCATCCTTGAAGCCTCTTTGTGCTTTTCGACCTTTGATAAAATCCCTTCTACTGATGCCCATTATGAAGCCTCTTTGTTTGTGAAGAAATGCCCAAAGGCCTCCTTTCCCCTTTTATTTTATTCCTTCTAAACCTTTGCTTCATCCCCCTTTACTCCTCTCTTTTTCCTCATTTACCCTCTAAACCATCTTAAGTTCCCTTTTAAACCCTTTCCCTCTCTATCGTTACCTTTCTCTGGCCTCAAAATGCATTAAAATGGGCCAAAAACCCACTTCTTAACTTCATAACAGGGCTTAGCCCCTTTACCGCCAGCCCCGCAAACCACTTCCCCATATACCCTTGGCCCAAGACCAAGTGCTTGATGCCTTGGGAGCCAATCGCAATCAGAGAGTCGGGCGGGCACATTCCTTTGCAACATCAAAAAGCTCCGATGCGATTGGCTTTGGTCTATAAGGCCCGCGATGTGTTCAACACCATCGATCCACTATCCTGATCGAACAGTCGAGCGCCAATTGCACTCCCCGCCCAATTGCAATCAAAACTTTCAATCGCGCCACCCTTAGCCCTTTGCGATTGTGATTCACCAATCCAATCTAAACCATTGATTCCCCTGTAGATCCGATGGTCCGCGCACTTCCCGAGCCACCAGATCGCACCCTCCTCCAATTACATTTGAACTGTCGATCTCCCGCCAGATCCGACGGCTGGCGCTCCATCGCATCGTGTCAGTCGCATTGCACCCCCCTTCTGCACCTTGCTATTGCGATCTTCCGATCCGATCCCGACCATTTATTCCTGTTGTTCCAATGGCCATCGCACAATCGCATCATTGCCCCGTGGCCCTTCTGTCTCCCCACTGATTGAATCTCTGCCATCGATCTGACCCAGATCGGACGATTGGCACTCAATCACTCCATCGCAATCGCAAAAGTTTAGAAGTGTCACCTCCCATGCCCCTGATTGCAATTCGCCGATGCGATCTTGGCCGTCCATTTCTTCAGATCCGATGGCTGGGATCTAATCGTGCCCACCATCGTATTTCTTCGTCGGATCTCCCGAATAGTTCATCTTTCGACCTCCACCATTGATCTCCTCCTAAGATCAACGGTCCAATGCTAATCGCCCTCTGCCTTGGTCGGGTCCCGCCACTCAAATTCATTTCATAATGTTTTCCAGTCATTTCCATTCATTCCTTTGTATTTCACTAAAATCCAAGCCTTCCCGATTTACATTAAAAGGCTGCCCATTCCTCCGGCCTCGACAGCAATTCTCCCGCCACCTTCCTGGGATTTATAATTGATTTAATTTATTGTGCGGGGATCATAGAGAGGCTATTACAGTAGCCAAGTGAAGCAGTAGAAACGGATTTGAGGGACTTGAGCCCGTAGTTGAGGGTTTAATGTACTAATCCTGTGTTCAAAGGATTAAGGCACAGTTTGAAGACCAAATGCACACGCAACAAGCCATATCTATGTTAATGACAGCAGAGCACCGTTTCTCCAAAAGGACACCTTCCTACAGAAGTCTCCATGCCTCCTCGAGCCCTTAAACGTATTTTACAGACAGAAGCTTCTTTAAGACTGTCTAGATAGCAGTTATGGAGGTGTGGAGAGACTTGCAGTTTTCCCATCCATGTCCTTTATTCCAGAAGGCTAGCGCAGAGTTCCAAACAGCCAGAAAGACTCCAAAGTAATATCCGAGGTCAATCTCAACCTGACAAAGACTCCCGAAGCAGACTACAGGGAACACACAGTGCTGCAGAGCCATTAAGCAGTTTGGGCGTGAACATTTCCACCATCCTGTCTTAATGAAACAGATTTAATGTTCACCTACCTCTGTCATTCTCTTCTCCTATAAGTATTCCCGAGAACATATGGAAAAGATTGTTGTTCGGCTGCTATCGTTGTAGTTAGAGGGATTCAGTTTTGACTGTTAGAACAGTCTTGGGAGGGAGTAGCAAAGTAGTTTGTATTGTAGTAGGTTGGGAGGAGAAAGTCTGGACTGTAACAGCCATTGAGCTCAGTGTATGTGACTGGTTTTGCATCAATTAATCAAGCACATTTCACAGGATCCTGGTCTATTACTATTGGTGATGTTTTTCTTACTCTGTTTGTTACATTTCCATACTGTTTCGTTTTCTTCTGGGCTTGCATCAGGAATATGGCATAGGATTTACCCTTGTTAGGTGCCCTATGTCTCTGCTCTCCTTGCCTTCGATGTTTTGCACTAAATGTGTTATCTAAGGGTTGATTTCAGTTAATTTAACCAGTGTAGTGGATGTCATTGCCTGCTAGCTGATGTATGAATTAAATGAATCTGTTCTTAGATGTTCTTGTTGGGTTTAAGCTGGAAGATTTGGGAACACTGGGGATCAGAGTTAGCCCTGTCCACTAGGATCCTTGTGCGACCAGCTGGCCTTCCTAAGATCTCTTCAGTTAAACTTATCTCTGTTTTCCCTTGGATTATGCTAAAGCTGACCTAGAGCTAAATGACCTCTGGTCCGATCTACAAGCTACCCCTTTGTCCCTCTTTGAGAGCTGCCTTTGAGTATGTCCAAGCAGGTCTGGAGTTAAATGACCTCTGACCTGATCTATAGACAGAAATTGGGTTACTTTCCTTCTTCACTTTCAATCCTTAATGTTCTATCCCACCATCTATCTAAAAAGATCCTTTAGTGTAGATGACTTGCCCTCTGAAAGCTTTGGCTAGTTGTTGCATGTAATTACCTTTCATGACTCCATAGCCCAATGGATGGCATTCTCTTGACCAATCCTCTTTACTGGAATATCCTGTTGCTTTGTTCCTTTCCTCTCATTGCTTTCTCAGTCTATGATCTCACGACCAACCCAGCAACCAACCAACCAAATCATTTAAAACCCCCCTTTGTGCTTCATAACTAGCCTAACATCTCAATTTGAGCTTCAAAGATATATCATTCTTTGTTGTATTGGAGAGATCCCTCGCTTGGTCCAGGAGGGCTAGATCCTAGGGCCCCAAAGTGGTTTTATGTTGTCTTATCTTTTGGTATTGCCAAATCTGCCAAAACATAGGAACTCCAACACTATCTTCAAGGGGAAAATTCGATCACATATATCGCAACCACTCAGCTTAAGGAAATGCTAGATATCTACCAACTTCGTGATCACACTCAGAAAGAAATGTAGGATCCATAAAGTCAAGATTGTTAGTTCTAAATTCCTAGATTATTGTTTAAGTTAAGTTTTTAGATAAAGGTTATTTGAAACCTCCTCTACATTTTTGTAAATTATTTAATTTAGTTTGTATTTAATTTTTGTATTTAAACGCTTCTCATGCATTTAGAGAAGGGTCCAAGATTTTGTTAAGAAAATTTGCAAAGAATGCTTATTTGTAAGTAAGTTTGTGGATGCCTTGATGAAGTAATGGAACACGGCCTTTTTTAGTTATAAATAGCATTTTGTTGAATCACTATTGGTGCACTTTTGTATTCTTTGAACGACTCTTTGATTTAAGAATTGGATACGACCTATCATCACTAATCCGATAAGCAGAGTAATACACATTTGGTACTATTATCATGTATGTTATTTTTGTTTATGAATGTTAGTGATGAACTCAACTTTTATGAATCATATATAGAATTAATTATTTTTGTCTGAAATATCAGTTGCACTATTGTATGATATAAAGATAGAAATTAGTTATTTTATACATGGTCATCAGATAAATGTGATATATCTCCCATTTTCTTTTGGTTAACTTTTTTTTAAGAGAATCATCTTACACAGTAATAATTATATTAAATCTGTGATGATTTTCATCATCACAGATTGAACAGATACGTCTTTAGAGACCATCCAAATCTATTCAAACAGTCTCCCTTAAGTTAGGAAGTGGTGTTTTAAGGCATTTCTCCCTTGGAAAACTATCCAAGAGCCAAAAACCTCCATCTGCTATAGACCAGTCATAACAGACCTTCCTACCCTACTAATGAAATTGGTTACAGGCCTAGGTCGCGCCACTAATACACCCTTAAGTCTCAGCAATACATAGACCATAAGTCAAGCTGATTTTAGGTGTTTTTACAGTGTTTGATGGATCTTTCAAGGACAAAAACATACCAGCATCTCAGAAGACAATTTCTGGCTCCACATGAGAAGACAACTGCTTCTCAATGTGATCTTGAGCCTGAGATACAGTTACAAAGCAAAGAGTTTTTCATCAAGCTCTTGCGACCTCATTCAGAGCCTGAAAGGACAGTAAAAGGAAAAACAACACTATCAAGAGGCTGATGATATGACATGACTAAGAACCTCCTTCATTTATAAGCAGAGGGTTTGAAGACCAAAGAACTTCCTTCATTTATAAGCAGAGGGTTTTTTAAAGTGCCTCCTTCATCTATAAGCAGAGGGCGATGGCCAAAGTTTGACTTGAAGAGTTGCAACTGATTTTAAGACAGATTTGTTTTTAATAAACAGTCAGACAACAAATGAGGATCTCTACATTAAAATGATGATTCAAGGCAGAGGTATAAGAGAAGCCACTAACAGTTTGATTCATCAAACATTCTGCATTTGATTAAGACAGAGGTTAAAAGAAAATCAGGCATTTTGTCAAGAGAGGCCTCCTTCAT
>CM076573.1:642352040-642436543 GCA_034641835.2 Pinus albicaulis | reverse complement strand
AAGAAGTGACCTTGGTAAAATCGTCATAACTCTCTCTCTGAGTATCGGATTGGAATTACGTAAAAAGTGGAAGATAGTGCACAGTCTGTAGTTTTCGCTCTATCAATTTCAGAGGAAAATGAAGAAATAGTGACACGTGGCATGCCGTACAAGTGCACTATTTTGAAACAGTCCATAATTAGGGTAGTGTGAGAAATTGGGTATAAATGTCTCTTGTAGAATCCAAATTGGGTCAGACCTATGGCATTGGAAAGAAGACTAAGAGGAATACTACAGGACCGGAAATCAGATATTGAGGATATGAAAAAACAGAGATACACTAGATTCAATATTGAGCTCCTAGAAGGCAAGAAAAAGCTAGAGTTGTCAAAGGTTGTTAAGGGCCAGAGACTTTCTGTCACTTGAAGAAAAGAAAACAGTACACCTTGAGAGAGTAGCATGACAAGATCAACAACCAAGGTGCATAACAACAGCAAGAAGTTCATCATATGAAGTCTTCAAGTGGGCAACACTACATATAATCATTGTAAATACATTATTGTACAAATTGTACTAGTAGCTATCTACCAAGGGTTGAAGAGGCAGTGTTGCGAGGTCTAGGATCATCATTAGGTGTTTGTGTCAAAGTTTAGGTTATGGTCTAGCATATCTTATTCTTCTACATCTTTCTATATCATTGTAAAGTGGACCATTTTCCCTGGTATGGGAGTCCATTCTTCTTTTATTCTTCTATAGGGTGGTAGGGTGGTGCTAGGGTGAGTTGTAGCTCATTGGGTGTTGGGGAATCCATTCAGTTGACTACTAAAGAATCTCAGGCGTTGGAGCATCCATCCAATGGGAGCTAGAGAAGAATGCTTTTCTAGATTCTAGGAAGTTAGAGCTTTATTTTCAATTGGAGTCGAATATTAAAGAATTATTAGAAAAGCATTAGGTGGTTTTTGTCCCAGAGTGAGTTTCCACCTTAAAAACTGTGTGCATTTTTGTTCCTCTTGTTTTCTGCTATCATTGTACAAACACTGATAATAATTGAAGATTAAATAATGCTCTAATTAGAAGAAAATCTTGATTCTTTTCCCCTACCAGTGTTTAAAAATTGGTTTCAGAGCTTAGTTCCTTCAATAGCAGTTTAACAGCTGGAAGGAGGTCATGGAGCATACCAAGAATGGTGTACCTCTATTCAATGAAAATAATTATGCACTTTGGAAAGGAAGAATGGAGGTCTATCTATTGGTACAAGGTTATGAAGTATGGGACATTGTTCAAAATGGATTTACATCAACCGCGGATGAACAAGGTAAGAAGAATTTGGTAAATGATGCAAAATCAAAGAATATTATTATCAGTGGACTTATTAAATCTGCTTATCATAAGGTGTTGGGTTGTAAAACTGCCAAAAATGTATGAGACAAGCTTAAGAATATATATGCAGGTGACTCAAATGTCAAAGAAGAAAAGCTTCAAATCTATAGAGAAAAATTTGAGCAACTCAGAATGAAAGAAGATTGCAACATTGTTGCATACTTTCAATACGTTGATGAAATAACCAATACTCTCGAAGGATTGGGAGAGCTAGTTGACGAGAAGACTATTATATGAACTATTCTTAGAACATTACCAGGGAGATTCAACCCAAAGGTATCAGTCTTAGAATACAATGCAAATCTGGACAAAATCAGCAAAGAGGAATTACATGGAGTTCTCATAGCATATAAAATGAGACTTGATGAAGAAGAGGGTACTTCGCATCTAGAAACTGTGTTTGTTGCATCTAAGAAAACCAATAAGGATAAACAACCTTCAATTGAAAAGACATGCACCTGCAAGTGTGAAGAAAAGGGATATGATGAAGAAGGTCTTTCAGATGAAGAATATGCTTACTTCACGAGAAAACTACAAATTGGTAAGGGACAATTCAAAGGTAAACTTCCATTGATATGTTTCAACTGTAATGAGGTTGGGAATTTTGCAGAAAAATGTCCAAACAAAAGTAATGGCAACTCAAAAAGAAAGAAAGGCTTTAAGAAATTCAACAAGCAAGGATCCAAAAGGAACTTTCTCTCTAAAGAAGATAGCTCATCATCCGATGAAGACAATGATATTGAAGAAGAAGCCAATGAGATATTATCTTTTATGGCCAAGCACAATAAGCAAGAGGTATCAAACAATGAAGAAGAAGGAGTGACCATAGATGGATTTTATGAGGAAGCAATCAAGCTTATAAAAGATCTCAAGGCGGAGAAGATCCGTTCCAAAACTCTTGAAGAACAAGTTCAAGGTCTCAAAATTGAAGTTGAAGAACACAAATGCATTGACGAGTCACTTCAAAAGAAGTTGGGAGAAAGCAACCAAGAAAGGGAAGAATTAGAAGCCGAAGTAGTCTCGCTGCGTGAGGAAGTGAAGTAAGGAAAAAATATCCAAAACTATGCCAACAGCTCAAGGGCATTGGAATAACTCATCAAAAATCAATGATATTACAATGACAAAACTGGCATCGGTTACAAAGAAGAAGAAGCAGGACCTTCTACAACAAAATACAATGAACCTATGAGATCTTACATGCATGTAGACTTCATTGGAAGAGATTCGCAAGAATAGCCTTGGAAGACAATTCCTCGATGAAAATTTCCATCCAGGTACCAACAATATATTTTTTATGGCTACTGTTATTCATGTGGAAAGTTTGGTCATAAAGTTGTGTTGTAGCCGCTACAAAACCACCCAAAATTTTGGGTATATTCGAAATTTCGGGTCCCCCTCTGCTCGCTTATTCGTTAAGATATTTCACCGGACCTGCAGTCAATGACATCCCAACGACCTATCCCAAACCACTCATGAACCCTCTCACCTTCATGACAAGATACTTTTACTGCAGCCACGCCATGTGCAGGAGGATCTCCATGGATGCATTCAAATTGAAACTTTTCTGTGTATTAAGGATGTACATTAGAAGCCCTCCCGCCACATATCATTAGGCACTTTGTTTTGGTACTTCGCTTAAACTCATAGGCTCATGAAAATTATGTAGGGGGGTGGGAATCGTTCTATAAACGGTAACTTGAACTAATTAATATTATAATGTGGCATGCAGGTCGACCCCACAGATGATGTACCAAACAATATTGCTATCACACTGGGAGAAATAAATTGGAACTCAAATGACAAGAGTGCACTAGTTAAGGGAATGATTAATCACGATTAAGCCACACCCTTCCAGAGGTGCATCTTCACTCGTCAAGGGGGAAGGTTACCTGATTCAAATGAGTATCTATTTATTAAAGAAAGTGGTGGTTTAAATCCACAATAGATGAACTCCAGAAATCCCGAGGACACGTCTGAAGCTGAAATAGACGTGCCTGATATTTGTTGCATGGGTGAGCATGTGTTTTCTTTAGATGAGGAGATTGGAATTGTCTGCAATTTTTGCAAATTCATGAAGCAAGAAATAGGTGGAATTTTCCTGTCACTGATTGTAGAGGCTGGAAGAAAGAGGAAAATGTGTGATTATGATGTAGAGATTCCATTGTCCTTGATAGACCTATATTCTGAAGACTATGGTAAATCTTCATCCTTTGAATTACTTTGTCCTACAAAGCACTCTGTGAGGAACCTTATTCCAAACCTAAAAGAAAACATCTACACTCATCAGTAAGAAAGGATTGAGTTCCTGTGGAGAAATCTTGGGGGAGGACTGGTTCCATAGAAGATTAAGCCTCCTACATCTGAAGAGGTAGGAGGTTGTATTATTTCTCATGCTCCAGGGACAGGAAAAAAAATTTCCATCATAAGTTTTCTTAGGACCTACCTGGAATTCTTCCTAAGAAGCAGACCTCTCATTATTGCTCCATTTAACATGCTTTTACCTTGGGAACGAGAGTTTAAGAAGTGGGGTGTAGACATTCTGGTATACATGCTAAATAGATCGAAAACCTTTTTGGAAAGAAATATGTTCTAAGGATGAATATAGAGACATTGTTCACATGGGAAAGGGTGGTAATTTCAGGGGAAGAAGGTGGAAAAATATGCGTCATCTGATAATATTGCATGAGTGGCACAAAAGAAGAAGTGTGCTAGCTGTTAGCTACAATCTATTTGTGTACCTAACTTGTAGGGGAAAACATATCCCATCTTAAGAGGCTCAGATTGTTGTAAAATTGCTTTTGGAGAGCCCAGGTATTCTTATTCTCGATGAAGGTCACCAAGCTCGAAATAACCAATCGAAGATATGGAAATCATTGAAAAAGGTGAAGACGAAATAGTGCATTATACTGTCTAGAACACTTTTTCAAAATAATTTCAGAGGACTTTTCAACACCTTGTATGTGGTAAGGCCAAATTTTGTTGATCACTTCTTGGGTCAAAGCTCTAAGTAATCCATATGCCCTAGCAAAGTAATTGCTAACAAAAAATCCCACAAAGAACCATCTGAAGAGGATGAGAACATATTAAGAAAGTTGTTCATGGATGGAATTGGGAACAAAATTCAGAATGGAAAAGAAGAATTTAATGAAACCCTTGTGAAGTTCAGGATTATGACTGATGATTTTGTCCATTATTATGAAGGAAGAGTTCTTAACAACCTTCTTGGACTAAGGGATTTCGCTATCATTTTAAGACCGTCTTCAATTCAACAGACCATCTTAGATCAGATAAATTTGGAAGACAAAACCCAGAGGCTCAGTAATTTTGAATATGAAACTATGATTTCTTGTGTGTCTATTCATCCATCACTTTATAGGGACTTTGGCTATAGAAAACTTTCTAGTGTTGATATTGCTCATATTGAAGCTATCAGAAAATATCCCCGTCAAGGAGTAAAAAAAAAATTTGTTCTTGACCTTGTGCAGCTCTCCCAAGTCATCGAGGAAAATTTGTTGCTATTCAGTCAAAAAATTCCACCTTTAGCGTACATGATGGAAATGTTTGAGATGCATTTCTCATCGAGAAAAGGCAAGGAGATTTTTCAGCTAGATGAAACCCTTCCTCTAGATGAACGTCAATCAATTATTGACCAATATAATGATCCAAATGTGGAGGCTCATGTCTTGTGTGCCTCAATTAAGACATGTTCCGAGGACATTAGTTTGACTGGGGTTTCAAGAGTAGTCTTTTTTGATCTAGTCTGGAACCCGTCCATTGTCAAGCAAGTTGTAAGTCTAGCTTTCAGGCTGGGGCAAGAGAAGCATATCTACGTATACTGCCTCTTGGCATCAGGAACCATGGAAGAAGAGAAGTATCAGAGGACTGTTTGGAAACACTTCTTATCAAAGTTGATTCTTGTTTCTCCAGATGATGGATATCAAAGAACTAGAGAAAACAAACAAAAAATACACTATGAAGATAAAATCCTTGACGAGCTTGTTGAACTGAACAGAGAAACAAAGGTGGGGATACTTGGAGATGCAGCTGATTTCCATGATAGGAGCTTAAAGTATAGTGCAGTTGATATCAATATTGACAGGTGACAACTTTTGATTGCATTCGATATCAGGTGCGTGGGCTCCTTGATGGATAAAATGGTGTTGCGGGATCTCATAGATCCCTCCATATTCATGAAGTTCAAGTCCTTCTTAACAATGGAAATCCTTCATTCTTGTGTGAGTTTTTTGGATAGGAACTGGGGTGCATTTTGGAATCTTTTGGAATTAATGCTTGCCACAAAGCCTTCATACCGGATAAGTTGCTTGGATGCTTTGAGACATTTTTTTTTATTTTTTATGCGGACCAAGATGGCTTGTGGAGCCTTATATTGGGATCATTCGTTGGGGTTTAGGTTCAACAACTGTACGCATTTCCGAGGAGTACATTTATGGTCCTCATCAGCATAACAGGTTGGCACACTACATTGACCTTATGGACAGGTTGAATCCTAATTCCGATTGGAAGAACTCACATGCATTACTGCCTAGAAAATGGCATTTATTGTATCATAAAAGGAGGCAAACAGGAATAACAATTCATGAGGCTTCCCCGAGAGTTCTTATTGCAAATGTTTATCTTAGTTTTTTTCCAATCAAAGACAACAAAAGAAGCTTTTCTATGGTAGCTGATATTGATTTCACAGTCATGGTTGATCCCCATTGGCCTCATGATAAAAGGGGCAAAGAAGGAAATCTACACATCACTTCAAATGTTGAGACGACAAAGGGAGAGAGAGCTTACAACTCACGCGACTCCTCGACTGTGCAACCTCCACTCAAGTCATGAAGTCGCAGGTAAGTGCATCCAAGGGAGATTGCGACTGGTGTGACTCTCCAACCACGCAACCGCAACCCAAGTCGCAAAGTGGCTACGTTTTCTTCCGGCCATGAGATGCGACTTAGACTCCAACGCGACTGTGCGACCTCCCCGAAGTCGCAAGGTCACAAAAGAACATATTCAAGAGGAACCGCGACCGGTTAATTTCCTTTACCAGGCGACCTCTACTCCATAAGTGTGACCTCCCTCGGAGGCAAATACCCATGCCCATCTGAACGCAGAGCTGCATTCTTGAAATGAGATGGGCACATGCTCGATTCATAGGCTAAATGTACGCCGAAACTCATAATCAATTCCTCGACTGCACCAGTAGAACAAAAATGTGATCTCTATTTAAGTCTTGGGAGAGTGCACCCGTCGCAGTTTTGCATGACGTTAGGAAAGTTGATACCCACATACACCACTTGGAGTATTGTACATCTTCTTATGGTAGGGAACAAAGGGAATAGGACCAGGTAGGCTGCTAACAATGCGATATACGGTGAAAATATTATCTGGAATAATGTAGCTCCCTCGACTGTACAATGCGTACTAGGGTGGTTGGCTTCGATATGGTAAATGATAAAAGTGAACCTGAAGGGCGCCCCACATAGCACATGGAAACCCCAGCTCAGTAGACAAATAATTTCAAGCCTGATGCAACAACGAAATTTCGTCCTCCCTATAGCGAGGCAGGTGATATTGATCACTTAGCAGCTACATTCTTATTCACTCACGGTGGTGTGCATGGAAATAATCTGATGAAGTCTCTCGCTTTGAAATAGTCACATTATCTATCCCAGATTGCCTCGGTCATTTTCCTCTTGAGTAGCAACCCATTATTTCTGAATGATCATCGAAATCCCTGTTGGGTCACAGCCTGGTGACACTTTGATGAGGTCGCACATCATGGCTCATCCTAGCATTTGGTAACACGTAGGAGCTTCCTTGGCTTCAACATCATTTCTGTTGAGGAGGAACATCAAGAGAGTTAACTATACATGCTTATTGAATGATGAACATTGCTTGGCATTTCAAAATTTTTCCTGCGCACCAACAAACGAACTCATGGTGGATATGCACCAATTACTTATACATTTGCTACAGAACAGGAATATGCAGGATTCCAAGATAGTTGTTAAACTCCCATAATTTTATTTCGATTTTTCCTTTTATGCATCTACGATTTTCTGCTTTCTCAACATATATATATTCACATATACGTATATATTCATATGTGTGTATGTATGTGTGAGGCTAGTTTAGTGTGTTATATACGGCTAATTTGATGTGTTCATGTTCAAACAGTATGAGGAGATTATGATAATGACCCAGCCGAAGAACTTTTCACTTATCCAAAAAATTCCAGTCCACTTGACGAGGGCTACGGCTGTCCCCCGGAAAAACAAGCTGCTGACATCTCCAAAAGAGAAATGTAGAAGGGATGAAAACATCAAGCCGCAAGTCGCAGAATCCAGGCTGGTCACAGGTTGTAGATTTCTTTAGGTCACAGGTTGAAAATTTCTTGAGGTTGCAGGTCGCAGATTGCTTGAGGTCGCAGGCTGCGGATTGCTAGAGGTCACGAATCCAGTGAGGTCGCAGGTCGTAATAGTGGCCGAGGTCGCAAGTCACAAAATCTACTAAGTCACAAGGCAGCCCAATTTTTAGGAAGACAAAAGATCAGGGAAGCCCAAAGGGCAAGTTTGGTCCATAAATACTTCCTTCGGGAGGTTGTAAAAGGATCTTTTATTTGGGACTCAAGCTGAGTACACTGTATTACCAGGATTACACATTTGAGCATGAATACAAGAATTTTTAAAAATCCCTTTGTGGATTTGGTGTTGACATATGTATGAGCGCTATTGAGTATTATGTTTTTAGTTTCTGAACATCTTAGATTAAGGGAACTATATCTTTAATTCATATCACAATTTCATAACAGTTTGTTGAGTATGTTAATGGTGGTTGAGTTCATTTCACTTTCTTAATGGATGTTAATGACTTTGTTTATTAGCATTTGTGTTATCATTTAAAACTCTTGGGAAGTGAAGGGTGTTCTTGCCATAAGGAATTGTTTCTTTTGTGGTCTGAACAGTTTACAGGCATGACCCTAATGAAGTGTTGTTAACAACACTTCCTTCGGTACTCATGCTTTAGTATTTCCTCTTGCTACTTATAGTGTTACATGTACATTTAATGTATCAATCATATGTCTTGTATCATTTGATATAGTGTGTATCCACTGTTTTATAGAGTTTAAGAGAGACCCAAAGAATCTACTCTTTAATAAATATTGTTGTTCATTTTCCCATATATATGTCTCTATTTCTTGTGCAATGTGTTCTTGAATGATGTATGTATTTCATATCTAATCAATTTGATTTGAGTAAGATAAGTAGATATCTTTATATTTTATGTTGTTTGTTGTTCCCTGTTTTTGTTTGCAAGATTTGATCTAGTGACTTGAGTTGAATTGAGAGCAACGACAACAACGACAGAAGGAGAAGGAGAAGTGAAAGAATCACAAGTAGGCTCCTTTCCCATTCTGTATATCTGCTTCTTTTAGAGAAAATAATATTTATTCTTTCCTCTATTGTTCTAAGTGACAAACACCACACTTAGGGAATTTGGTTTATTCGTAGATCACAATTCTGTATAACACTACCCATGTGTGTATTGTACATATCATGATTGGTTTAGTTAGCGAATAAATATTTTGGGGCATGTGTCCCCATGTATATATGTTTTTTAGGTCAACATGCCTATACATATATGTTTTTAGGCTAGAATGCTTTTGGGATTTAGGTCCATGAGCCTATATGTTGAAACCATAGTGAGCCTAAATATGTAAATATGTAATCACACTATTATTAATAAGATAAACCGTTGTCACATATCGAGTCAAAAAAAGTGTATGGGGGGCTAGGATTCCGCAAGTGGTAATGCTAGGTGGCAAATGAATTGCCATGTGGAGGACGGTAGGTGAAAATGATTTTCACGACTAAATTTCGTCTCGCGTCAATAGGTTTTTGAACTTTCTCATATATTATAATCCAATATTGATATAAGTCATCGTATTGAAAGGACATCCGACATTATATTATTTAGGTGAAGACATAAAAATTAAACTCCTCACTTGTTCACACCTAATATTGATATGAGTCATTGATCATGATCAAGATTAATTATTGGATCTATCAAGATAACAAGTTAAAATTAAGTCCCATGAAATTCCTTGTTGTGCATTTGGACTATTATATGCTTGGATGTCAACCATTAGATCTATCAGGAGGACAAGTTATGATAAATAATTATTCATCATGCAATCTAATATGGAATCACAAAAATTGATCAAGGATGAACAATAATTTTTAAATCTGTCAAACACACATGTTTAGGTTAAGTCACTATCATCTTCATGTTTGATATCGATCTAGACCGTTGATCTACTTGGATGTCAGTGATCAAATCCATTAAGAATGAAATTTGTGGTAAACTATCAAGTATATTGCAATCCAGTGTGGATATTCACCATTGGATCAAGTTAATCATGGTCATTTGATCCATCAAGAATGCAAGTTGCGGTAATTTACTAGCCATGTTGCAACCTCATATGCATCTCCACCTTGCATCAAGTAAATCATATCCATCCAATCCATCAGGAATGCAAGGACAAACCTTTGTGCATGTTTCCACTTGATATGGATTGTGGACCATTAATCTACTTTTGGATCAACCATTATATCTACATGTGTGCAATCCACATGCTTTTGGAAGATGATCCGGTGGATCAAATTTATGCTCAAAATTAAATTTTTTTGAAATGGTTCATAACCTAAATGACTGCGTAGATCTCGTCTTTCTAAATCCGACACAACTTGTTTCGTGAAAAAATAATGTTGTATGCTCCTAAAATCGTGTTATGTTCATTTTTGGAAACAACTAAAAATTTTGATTTTGGGTACAGGGTTGCAGAGTCAGAAAATGTATTGTTTACTGGACCTTGACCGTACAATTGACTGTGTTTTTTTGGCCACTCTTTGCTTGCCACTTGTCAAGTTTTCATTGGCTCTAGAATTGGTTGATTTTATTGGTTATTGGTTGGTTTCAGTTGGCCCAACCAGGAAGCACCATGTGGGCCAACCAGAGGCTTCCACGTGGCCTCCTGGTGGCCATGTAAAATTTTGTATGGGCGAACAATAACCCAGGTGAGGATCAAACACACGACATCTGAACACACAACCAAACCACATACCAACTCCGCTCTCCATTAATCATTGCCCCTATAATGGCCCACTCAAATATAAAGTTTATTACGTTTGGAATTAGGGGTTGGGACCAGGGTTAACCCCCGACCCCAGTCTGCAGACCGGGGTTAGTGGCTAACCCCAGCCCCCAAATATTTTTTGTTAAACCATATGCTAATAAAACCATAGTCCAAAGCTTAATGCAGTTTTTAGGAGGATATATATTGCAACCCTAGACATTTTTATAACCCAAATTTTTGGGCACATATCACAAAAGAGATTTTTATAATGCAAACCAAAACCAAAAAACACATATAACCAATTATTGTTGCAATGTTATAAACATAAGATTAAGTCATGTTCAGGCTTGATCATATGGAATAGTTTATGCCACCAATTACGTTTGATGCCAATCATGTGCAGTGGGAGTTAACGTTCATCACCGACGGTCGGGGTTGTTAACACTGGAAAATTGTACATGCAAAAGACATTAGAAAATGTCAAGCAGAAGGTACAAATAAAGATTTACAAGGAAGAAATACATTATAGGAGCTAAAAAAATTTAATTTTCCTAAGGTTAGCAGGAAAAATTTTTGACCACACACAAGAAGCTCTGGCCCTAAGCACGCATTGCGGATTTTTCTTCGATAGCCGTGAAGAGTGTGGCTATCCCTCCAATAGTCGCGCGGTCATGGAGAATGCGAAATGTCACTATCCGGGACCACTTGGCACACTTGAAGAAAAATATTCTCACTCAAGCTAACCAAGTATAGTCACCTTTGAGCCACCTTGAGGATTTAGTGCAGCACACAAAGGAATCATACCACCACTCTTGTGTCAACATCCATCCTATACCAAGGGAAGGAGGGAAAATTTGAAATTTGTCTATAAAATCCAGCCATGGGAAGAGAAATTAGAGACACATTGTTATGTTGGAAATATTGCTCATCAGCAAACCAGCTTGTGTTGTCCAACAATAAGATTATTGGAAGGATTCAGTTGTTTCCCATCCATCACCTCAATCCAAGAGAGAATATTTCACCATGTGTTCATTGATCTACCATCTTTTGAGAGGGAAGAGAGGCTTGTTGAAAGCTTGAGGGGAAGATACCCCCTTGTCTTAGATGTTAGAGCTCTGCAGCTTGAATGATACACTACAAGAGATTTAGCATTCTATATTCTACTACCACCGACATCTAATAAAGGGATAGAGCTCTCCATCGTTGAGTTATTAGTGCGTTTTCTCTATTGAGCGAGTTTATTTTTCATGTTGTTTTGTTTTTTGTTTCATTGTTTATGTAGCATGATATGTTTCCATTTAACTTAGCTTATTACATGTTGAAATTGTTCCACTAACATTTGACAAACCACTTTGACATGTGACTTGCATGTAGGTAAGTAGCCTCAATACTAAGCATAGTGCATTTCGTCCGCCCATGATCCAAATGCACTACCACAGGAATGGTGACTCCACTAGATTCTTTATTTTGAGTTAATGGTTGTTGATGTAGGTCATTCTTCCTGCTCGGATTGCTGCAAAATCACTTATGCATCCTCTCAACACTTCCAGTCACCCTCAGTGAGAAATTTTGCTGAGAGAATGGATTTTTTCTTTCTTCTTCCCGACTACATGCATTTTGTTGAGACAGATGCACTCTTTGCGCCTCTAGGAGAATAAGCTGCACAGTAAGCAATAAGCCCATTTTTCACTTGTTTTTCTCATTTTTTTGCAGTTGTAAGGTGTTGGAAACCCATAAGAAATTTTCCATCATTGTGCTCTGGTATTTCATGACTGGTTAGGATACTTATTTGCTAGAATTTAGCCTAGCAACTAAGTAGTTTTAATTTTAGTTTTTTATTTTTGCAACTCACACATATTTTAAGTGGGGGAAAGTAAGTGGCCTTCAATACACATATGTTTTCTGAACAAACAATTTTCTGATAAAAGATAGAGAACACATAGAGTAATTAGCATAAAATTAAGTGTCCCACATACCATACATCTTTAGCTAATTCATGTTTTTCAATTTTAGCATTACATTAGTTCATTTTTTGCATTAGGAATCAGGACAAGGACCAAACTGTCAAAAATAAAACAAGTAATCTCTGCCACCCTTTCACATTATGGTGAGCCTGGGTATGCATATGAATGCTTTCCTAAGACACTCTTCCATCTCCCTATAGTGCAAACTTAGTCCAACTAGGCAAGGTGTAAGCAGCTCATAATCCGCACATCATTTATTTTTGCAAGGAACAATCACACATAGCGTAATTAGAAATGGATTTTAATGGATCAGCGCATATCCACATCTCATAAAACTTTTGATTGTACACTCAAAAGCACACAAAAAGCATCGGTAAGCATTAGACCAAAAGGCGCCCAGTGTGTTGGGACCTTTATCCTCTTCTTATAGTTACTTCACCAAGGCACACCCTATGGAAATTGAGACTCTCTAAAAATAATCACTAATCGAACTCACTAAATTTTCCCTACAGGGGCCAGAAAAGAAATTATGGTTCAGGTTAGGATCATCAGGGGTAGGCATCCAATAAGTTGTTGTGGTCATTCTATATTTTGAAACATAGATGTTGAATTTTTAGGGAGATTAAAATCCTTCTATCCGCCCATGGAACAAATACCTGAGCATTACCAGAGACTCATTTCAGAGGGGGTTAAGCTTAGGTCCAGTGCGTGCAGTACTCTTTGGGGCTACCTGACCCATCTAGTTCTCAGTACTAGTAGTTGAATACCAAGAAGCTCATAATCAAACGATCATGTGAGACGATGATACTTTAATGGCCAAAAGTAGGGCATCCTTCCCTATAGTTAACGGTGTAGGCAGCACTAGATCCTCTTACCATTACCTTGGTCGATTCTTCGATTGTTGGAAGGCGTCGCTAGTTCTTTTGGGACGTTAGCCCAAGTACCCATCAGAAGACATCTTCATAAGGCCCAGTTACAGAGTGTAAGGAAGATTAGGTCTATTTCGGCTTTTTGAGTATCATACACAAAACAGCCAAACCATATTTTTTGCTTACTTGGTCACATAGAGGTAAATTAAAGGAAAAATTAAATTTTATTTTTTCACTTTGTTTTATGCATGTGATCATATTTGCTTTGATAAAATTCTTCCTTACCTCAACAAACTAAAATTATTTCCTAGATTAAGCTAGTTGACACCATAACGGACCCAACGGGACCTTATCAATCTAGGCATTTTTTGAACCTCCCCCCATTAGAGGGAGGAGTGCCTAGTATTTCACCATTTAGGCATCAAAGATGACACACGACCACCATTATCAATTCATCCTTTATCAAGGCATCTATGATTGGAAACCCCCAAGGGTCACCCAACACCACACAAGTGGAAACCCTAGCAGGGTCACCACACTCAACTCCTCCCACAACCCCTAGAGGGTAGAGGAGCACTACCCCTTTAGGGAGTCAGTAGAACATTCACCAGGGTACGCCATAGGGTAATATTCCCTGGGAAACCCCCATCAACCACCACACTCAGACACATGTGTTTTTATAGTACACAATGGTAGTCAATACTTAGTTACCTTTCTTAGCATCTCTGAATCTTCTAGATCTATCAAAGTTAACTAATGACTCCATTGCGCATAGCCTTAATTGGCCTCCCATGCCCACGAAGCTCACTTTCGATATACCAAAATTTGAAGGGAAGAAAGCAGAAGACCTAGGAAATCATATTATGAATTTCCAACTGTGGTTTTCATCCAATAGTATCATTGACGATACTATTCGACTAAAACTATTTCAATGCACCCTAACTGGGCCTATGGCGAAACGGTATGTTGAGCAGCCTTCTACTTCACATGGAACCTTTAGCACCCTCACTACTACATTCCTCACTTATTTTAAGCTACCCATTCACCATTATTCGGGAATGGAACTGCTGACTCATTTTACGCAAATGACAGTCGTCCATCGGACCATCTCCACGAATGGTGGTGATGTCGTAGTTTTTGTAAAGACAAAATCGATGATAGATTTTTTTTTGGACTTGTTTCTGAAAACTCTCACAGTAGAGATCTAAAAAGAAATGGGGACACAAAAACCTATCTTTGAGTAGGACGCCATTTGCAAAGCCCAACAGTTCGAACTCATCTGCACCTAGTCAAGATATATTTACAATGTCCTACCAAATGCCCCACACTTACAAACTTATAAAGAGTTACCAGGCACATTGAATATTGCAGACAACTTGATCAGGTACTTGACTCAAGCTTACCTAGGCAGAAGTAGTACTCACGATATTTGTACGATTCTACCTAGAACATGATGAAAATTGGCTACCACCAAAGTCAATCTACACCTTTGCATAATATGACAAATAGGGTGACACCATACCATCAACAGTTGGGAGGCTCATACCCTCCCTTGCAGGGGACCCAGTACTCAACTAGGAATGTTGAAGGAAGAGATCCCCCCCCCCAACAATCTTACACCAACCAGGGACATGGAAACCAATACTCCCCTTTCCTCGCACAAAATATACCACCACAAAACAACACATTGGTGAACTTAGTGCAACCATCCCATGCTCAACAACACCAATATTATGACCAAGAGAGCCATAATAACCCTCCTAACTCTGCAAAAAAGAAGCTTATGAATAAATAAAAGGGAGACTCTGGATAGATGATTAGTAATAAAAAATGAACCCCGCAATCTCAGTCTGGGGGTAGCCTCGACCGAAATAAAAAACAAGAGCCAAACCACAACTCCCAAAGGAAAAACAAGACGTCCAGTCTAAGGAAAAATCATTCTTCTGTCATATGTGGTGAGTACAGCCATTACACTCACCACTGCCCTGAGCTCCCTAAACTAAAAAGAATTCAAGGTAACCATAGAAAAGGGGACCTACCCAACAACCTATTGCAATGCAAGAGCCTTTCCCCCACCAAGGAGTGGTTAATACCCAACAACAAAAACCACCCCAAAACTATGTCGAAGGCGGTAGCCACGAAATTTACATGACTAGTGAAGAAATGTTCTTCTAGACAAGGAATAGGAACTATGACACCCCTCTGGACACCAACCCATCAGTTATGAGCATGAGTGCATCTATTGTACCATTAACCATTTCCAAAGTACCTGTAAATCCCCTTACAAAAATGTTAAAGGGGCCAACCAGGTGCGTAGGATACAATGCAAAATTTTCTCCTAGCTACAACATAGTAGATGATTTAACACAATCACCTACTGCCATGTGAGCCTTAGAAGTCCTACAATCATGCCCAAGACAATGGAAAGTGCTACTTTCCGCATTAGGCACAATTGACCCTTCTGATTTGCGCCTAATAGATTTTTACCTAGACAAAGCAAGCCCTAGGCTTCCTTCTTTGGTCGCCTTACAAATACCAGTGTCAATCCAGAATATCACCATACACTGATGCATCGTTGACAAAGGAGCATCCACGTGTATCATGTCCAAATACATTTGGAAAATTTATGATCACCTGAACTGAAACCATCTGACATCATGCTTAGTGCATACGACAGTCACCCTTCAGCCCTCGTCGTTCTATATCAAAATGTCCCTGTAAACCTGGCTGGGAATATGGTACGTATAGACATTGAAGTCTTGGATGCACAACTAAACTGCAATATACTCCTCAGGAAGAGATATGTATTTCATGACTGCAATAGCATCCTCTATCTTTTTGGAAATGATGTTCCCCCATGAAAATAGGATCATCACCATTGACCATCTTACATATTATGATAAGAAACCCATAACGACTCTCGATGTCGTATTAGCATACGTAGACACAACTACAGAAAAGCTCACATGGTATACATAATTTGGCCCCGACCAATTCAAACCATCATCGATCCTAGGATCATTCGTAGGAGATACCCCTATCATACCAGAGGCCACCCAAGAAATTACGAGGGCACTGGTGTGCATGATGCTATCATCAAACACCGAAACCAACCCAGATATGGAAACCAGTAGTATGGAGACTGAAGCCACTGGCACAACATTCCTACCCTACGCCATCGCGCAAACCCCATTCTTATACCCCCCCACCTAGTTTTGTGTCAAAGCAAGTATTGGAAACTATAAAATTTCCAAACATGGCTTTCTCAATACCTGTGTGGTATTTGGTCCCATTAGCCATGCTAGGAAGTTCTGGCATCACTTCTACAGGGATAATCCCTATCGCCCATTAGGATACCACAACGGTTAACGAAACACCCGTAGCGGAGCCAATTAACATGAACAAGAAAACCAACAAAAAAGGGAAGAAAATCGAAAACTCCAAAATACCTAGGCTGTTACAATCTTGCGCATTATGTGATGTCGTAGGCCATCCTACTAATATTTGCTCAAAGTTAGATGAATTAAAACCTCTTCTAAACACCAAAATAAATGTTGCAACCTCAAGTTCCCATAAAAAGGAACAGGCCACAAAAAACCAATGCAAAGCATTGTGCACCAATCATGCATGTGCCATATGCAGCCGTTATGGGCATTATATGTTGGGTATGTGTTATATTCTTTCCACAACTAGACCCACGCGTTGTACGTTGCGCCGTGCACATAGGTGCAAAGCAGGGGTCACAGTGGGGGCGGCAGCTCCCCCTCGCCGAGGTCCCGGTAGCGCCTCGCGAAAAAAATTTTGGTATGCGTTCCCACTCATAAGCGGACCCACCCATGTTTTGTGCATGAGTTTGCACATGGTTTTGGGTACGATGGTTTTCGGCCCCTGGTATTTTGTAGATCCGGTCAAGGGAACTATGGTTATGTTCTAATCCAGGGTTAATGGATTGGGGTTTATGTATGCTTCGGCATGTATATATATGTGTTGTAACACTAAAAGGAATATAATGAAAAATCAAGTTGGACGTCCCAATTTGGGATCTAGGGGAAAATCTCTGTGTTTATCTGTTTTATGTTTTATGCTCTCGCTATTGTTTATTTTCTGTTATAAGATTCGTGTGTAGATAATTTCTGTTCAGGGTTAAAACCTACATTATACCCACCATTTCCCAGAGATGTCATGATATATGGATGCCCTTGAAGCCCTAGAAAAATCTTACCAACAGGACCCCTCAGATCCACCCATGTAAATGGACGAGGGAGAACCTAGAACCATATTGTACCTACAAGAGGAGCCTACATCCTATTTTTACACAGTCAACTCAACAAACCAAAGATAGCAAATGGAGCCCACTCGATAGGCCCCAGTTTGCGTAGTGTGCGACGAGCCTGACCACTTAGTCATAGTGTCCTGAATTAAGGGCATTTCACTGTTGGTACCAAGTCCCTCACGTTACCCAAAGAAGCGTACTTCGGCATCGACGACATATGTGTCATATTTTTCGAAGTAACCACCACGTGTGTCGTTGTCCCCACATCCATCGGTTCTAGTCTATGTTGGATTTCATGTGACGCTACATCGCTGAAAACCCTGATTTAGTCGGCTTGGACACGGAATACGCAAATAGTACTACCACTCAAGGGACAGAAGCAATAAGGACCATATTGTATGTGGCCGAGGAGGGACGGTCACTTGAATGAGCTCCTCCCCCTCGTTATCACCCTCAAGCTCCAGTCCAGCTCTGCGCACTCTATGACGAATGAGATCAGTTCATCGCTGGTTGTGTAGCTCTAGAGTTGTTCCAAATATGGTACCTAGTCAAAAAAGTATACTACGACGACTTACGAGTAGTCCAGTGTTCATGTCGAGTGTGTTCAGGCAACTACCTGATTCGTCATTGTCCTTACATCCCCTAATTTCATTCGGCATTAAATTATTTACAGTAGGCCATAACACACCACGCTACAGCAGATGGATAAAAATTGAAATTCGTGGAAAATTCAACAACTCAAGAAAATAAGGAAACCAGGTCCATTTTCTTCATGTCAGCAGAAAAATGGCTGACAAAGGGGCACATCATCACTCGCAACCGCCCTCCACGGATAAGCCCAGCCTGCGCATTATGCGACGTACACAACCACTTGGTCACCCAATGTTTGGATTTAATATCATTCCACAAATGGTACCCAATTAATCCAGCAGTGCACAATGATAACCATGGATAATACATACAGTGCATTGGGGCATGTATTTATAAACCTCTTCTTATTTTTCATGATAACCATCATACTCGACACTGTATTTATATCTCCCAATTTCGACCTTTTTTAGACACCATACGCTCATTGGTTACCCACTACTCGGATGTAACTGATCTAGAAAAAAGGCAGCCTAGTGTAAGGAAACTTGGCACAAGGCAAACTGCTCCCCATCGTGACCAAAACATGAGGGAGGCTAGGATGACCCATCATCCTATTAGGGCCCAAAACCAGCCAAAAACGACATGTGTGTTGTGTGATAGAAATGACCACAGGGTAAACTAATGTTAGGAACTCAATAAGCTCATTGACTGTCTTCGCATGGTCACCACCATCCCACAGATCAATCTCTCCAATCAATAGAAGATCACATGTTGCTATTGCAGGATTTTCTCGCAATTCCACCATACTATGAATTGTGAATACCTCCCGAGGCTACGAGTGGCAAGGGCAGCGTTGAGTTTGAACTCCCTAAAAGAGCCAGACCAACCAAAACCAAATCCTCGAAGATGGAAAAAGCACAAACATGCCCCAATGCCCAATCATCTATGAGTGTCCACTTCAAGCACAAAGAGTAGTGTTGGTTCTCACACCATCTACTCGATAGGCACCGTGACATCATGCACCATTTGCACAAGTCACAATCACAAAATAGCATTGTGCCCTTTAATGGAAACGTTTTGGCACCTCTGTATTCAACGCATATTACAAATCTAGGAAAGTGTGAGCACCCTTAGTATGCCACAAGAAGAGCACAAGCTCACTCTCACACAAGCCACCACAATAGAAATTCCTCCACCATTCAACTTCGACGAAACACAACACCACATAAGATTCATCTCATCATGCATGGGAACCATGACTCGTGTTGTCTTCTCATCTGTCAATTGTTTCGAGACCACTATAACTACAATAGCAGTTGTACCATCGATGGTGCAAACTCAACTAGTCTGCACCATATCGACCTTGTCTGGTTCCACAACATCAACTATGGAATCATATTCATGTATGTCGACAAGAAATTTTAGGCCCAAACCAATTCCTCACAGCCTCACACAAACCAATTCCCTCTTGGACATCTTGTTTCATTCAGAAGAGGATATTCTGGAGGCCATGATGGAACCAAATTGCCCATGGGACTCAATGCATCATCGCTCGTTTTTTCTTCCAGAAAAAACATTCGGACCTAAAAAACCAGAAACCCAAGAGATATACACCATTTAATCTAAATACTTCCTCCCATATGGGAAGGTAAACTAGTTCAAAAATCCCATCCCGGCACCCGATCCATTTGAAGAAGGTAATATGTCGAATATTTCACCAACCATTAAGGTGAATATGTCGAGAAAACCAGGAAAAATTGAAGAAATATCACAGGGGGTAGCATGCTCCCCAGATGAGGTTGTTGCCTACACAAACTCGTTACAAGAGTATAGGGACATCTTCGCATGGAATTATTCAAAAATTCCAGGGCTTATCCCCACTATCATAGAACATCACATTAACACCTGGCCTGACATACCACCGGTCCGCCAGAAAAAACGTCAATTACACCCATACAAGGAAGAAGCAATCAAGCAAGAAATTGACAAGCATCACAAAGACGGGTTCATCTACCCAATCGCTTACACGTCATGGGTTTCCAACCTTGTTCCCGTCATGAAAACATAGGGCACCATTCGGGTCTACACCGATTTCTGAGATTTGAACAAAGCTTGTCCCAAGGACAACTAATTGACCCCATTTATAGACCAAGTCATCGATGCTTGCGCTGGTCATGAGACCTTGTCCTTCATGGAAGGATTCTCAGGTACAATAAAATTCAAATCCATCATACAGATCAGTACAAGACAACATTCACTACCCCTTGGGGCACATTCGCATACCAGGTTGTGTCTTTCGGTCTTAGAAACGTTGGATCTACCTTCCATTGGGCCATGAATTATATCTTCTATGACCTGGCCCACCTAATATTAGCTTACTTGGACGAACTTACCATACGATCCAAGAAATGAAGTGATAATCTGGAGGATTTAAAGTTTGTATTCCAATGATGCCGACATTACAACCTACGCTTGAACCCTTTCAAGTGCGTCTTCTGCGGTAATGCAGGTAGACTATTAGGGTTCATCGTATCCCAACAAGGGATTTTAAGTGGACCCCCTCAAGGTCCATGAAATCAAAGAGGTGCCACCACCCAAAACTCTCAAGCAACTTCAAAGCTTGCAAGGAAAATCCAACTTCTTGAGACACTTTGTCCCAGATTACGCCTAATCCATCAGGATATCCCCTTCAAATGGGATGATTAGGCTCAAAAATCATTTGAGGCACTAAAAGACACATTGTCTTCATCCCCTTTAATCAGCCCACCAAATTATGACAAAGACTACACCCTATACCTATCACCATAAGACATTGCCATAGTTGGGGTGTTAGTCCAAGATGGACTAGATGGTAAAGAACATGTAATTTATTACATCAGTAATAACTTATTAGGCCCCGCTTTAAGATATGAACCTAAAGAAAAAACTGCCCTAGCCCTTGTACATGCAGTAAAAAAACTTCGAAATTACATCATCTTGCAGACTATAACAGTCGTAGCAGCTATCAACGCCATGAGATACTTGCTAACCTGTCATCTGATTAACAACAAATACACTCGATGGGTATTCATACTGCAGGAATTCGACCTGCAGTTTAGCTCCCCCAAGAGTAAAAAATCTTTAATCTTAGCTGAGTTCATCACTAACCTCCCAAGTCAGACTAAAGGATCCCTAGTTAACGACTCACAACCAGATGAACATCTATTTTTAGTGACGACTGAAAATCCTTGGTACAACGATATCCTCTTATTTTTACGACCCCAAAAGTGAAAGAGCAGAAGTGTCCTCAGACACACAACTTTATTGATCAAGCAAAAATATTACAGGGAAATTACAGGAGTTTACACACGTAAACTCATTCTCACATTCTCTCATTACACATTACATTCAAAATAGGAAACTAACCTATTTATATGCACTATTCTCTAACTTAATCTAGTTATGGATCCCTTGGGAAATAAACAAGTGTCCATTTACAATAAATGAGATTCTAACCAAACTACTAACTTTTCTCCTAACTTAGAGCCTAGGAAACGACTCTTTTCTAGATTCCTAATTTTTATTAACAAATTTATAATTCTAAATATCTCACAAATATATTAAATATTCTAGAATAATAATTATTAATTTAATATCTTAAATTAATAATTATTTTATTCAAATACTATAACCTATGATAAGAATTATTTTTGGATCATCTAACATTCCCCCCTATGATCCAAAGATACATTACAACAGATACAAAGTTCATCCCTGAACTTAGTAAACTTTATTCTACCAAGAGGTTTTGTGAAAATGTCGGAGGTCTGATCTTCTGAAGGGCAAAACACTGGCTTGATGACGTCCTTTGCAATGAGAGATCTGATATGATGATACTTGGTGTCCACATGCTTTGTCTTTGAATGAAACACTGGATTCTTGGCAAGCTTTATTGCTGATTGATTGTCGATGAATAATGGAGTAGCTTCTGCTGGAGGAATCCCCAAGTCCTGTAAAACTCAACGTAACCAAACAATCTCACATGTTGCTTCCCATGCTGAAATATACTCTGCTTCTGCTGAGGAAGTGGCCACTGTACTTTGCTTCTTGCAACTCCAGGAAACTGCAGCTGACCCCATGTTCATTAAGTAACCTGAGGTTGATGCCCTGTCATCAATACTACCAGCAAAGTCGGCATCTGAAAATCCACCAAGTACAAAATTTTTATTCTTTTTGTAAAGAAGACCAAAATCTTTTGTTCCTTGGATATATCGAAGAACTCTTTTCGCTGCATTCCAGTGGCTGTCTAATGGTTCCTTCATAAAACGTGAAAGAACACTGACTGCATAAGATAGATCAGGACGAGTGGTTGTCAAATAAATCAAGCTGCCAATCAACTGTCTGTAAGTCGTGCTGTCCACTCTTTCCCCCCCTTCAAATTTTGAAAGTTTTAAGTTTTGTTCCATAGGGGTAAGGACAAGCTTACAATCCTGCATTCCAAATCGCTGAAGAATTTCTGCTGCATATTTTCTCTGGGAAATGAAGATTTGATGTGGACATTGGCTTACTTCAACTCCAAGATAGTAGTGAAGTAGTCCCAAATCTGTCATCTTGAAACCTGCATGCAACTCCTTTTTCACCTGTTCAATGTGATCATCATTGTTTCCTGTAATGATCAAATCATCAACATACATAATGAGAATGAGCATATATTTTCCCTGTTGGCGCACATACAAAGTATCATCGGATTCACTGCGATGAAAACCAACTTTGCGAAGGTATTCATCCATTTTGGCATACCAGGCACAGGGAGCTTGTTTTAATCCATATAAAGCCTTGATTAATTTGCAGACTTTATGTTCTTGCCCTTTAACTTCAAACCCTGGTGGTTGTGTCATGTATACATCTTCCTGTAAGTCCCCATTGAGAAAAGCGCTTTTGACATCCATTTGATGAACTTTCCACCCTTTCTGAGCTGCTAAGGCAAGGGTAAGATGGATGGTGTTCCATTTGGCTGTGGGAGCAAAGGTTTCCTCATAATCGATCCCTTCCTATTGCGAAAATCCTTTAGCAACAAGACGTGCTTTATACTTGTCAATATCACCATTTTGCTTGTACTTAATTCGATAAACCCATTTGCATCCAATAGGTTTAACATGCTGAGGACAATCAACAAGTTGCCAAGTGTTGTTGTCTTGAACTGCCTAATATTCATCAACCATTGCTTGTTGCCATGTTTTATGTTTTACTGCCTCTTGAAAAGAAGAAGGTTCAGTAAAATCATTTGTTATCAAAGCAAAATTGCCTTCATTTCGTTTTGATCCCCTTGTTCCTGTTTTGTTTTGTTCATTAGGCCTTACATATTTCAAGAGTTGAACTACCCATTTTGGAATTTGTTGCTCACTTGTTTGAGGTTCTGAGAAGTCTCCGTCATTGTAGAGGGGATTAATGTAAACTGATGTTGGTCGTTCAGGAGGTGAATCTGGAGAATCACTGTCAGAAGAACTGCTGCTGGTTGGAGACGCCGATGAACTGTTAGAAGACCCAGATGTTTTTGGTGAAGTAGATGGAATGGATGACTCATCTTCAGAGGAAGGAAAATCAAGTTCATACCAATTTGGTGAAGTTGGTTGACTTTGCATATTTCCTTTCCTTTTACTGCCTTTAGTTTCTAACTTGTGAAGAAGACTTTCGATTTCTTCAGCACTCTTACTCTCTGTTTCATCAAAAATGACATCCCTGCTTACAATAAATTTTCCATTTGTCAAAAGACGATACCCTTTATTTTCATCTGAATAGCCAATCATGGTGCATTTTAAACTTCTTGAATCCAACTTAGTTCTCTTTTCTTTGAGAACTAAGGCATAACAGATGGATCCAAAAACTCGAAGATGTTTAACTTTAGGTTTGAAACCAAACCAAGCTTCATAAGGGGTGATTCCTTCTAACGAAGCAGTTGGAGATCTGTTTCTAAGATAGACAGTTGTATGGATTGCTTCTGCCCAATATGTTGGACTTAACCCTTTGAAAGTTAACATGGATCTCTCCATGCCTAACAATGTGTGATTCATCCTTTCTACGACTCCATTTTGCTGTGGAGTGTAAACATTTGTAAGATGTCTTCTGATGCCATTTTCACTGCAATAAGTTTTGAATTCATTTGAGTTGAACTCTCCCCCATTATCTGTCCTGAGAGTACCTATCTTTTCTTTGGCTTCATTTTCAACAAGTTGTCGAAAAATTTTAAATTTCTCAAATGCTTCTGACTTGTTTTTCAAAAAGTAAACCCAGGTCATTCTACTGAAATCATCAATAAATAGCAAGAAATATTTGCAACCACCTAATGAACTTTGTAGTGGACCACACACAACACTGTGAACTAGTTGCAGCAGCATGTTTGCGCGCCATGTACTTGTTGAAAAACTTTCTCGACTATGTTTGCCATAAATGCAGGCTTCACACTTAGCATTTTCTTTGTTGAAAGTCGAAAGTCCTTTAACCATCCCTTGTTTCTGCAATTGAGAAATATTGTCAAAATTAAAATGTCCATATCTTACATGCCATAGTCTTATAGGTGAAATTCCTGTAGTAACTGCCCCTGCAAAATCAGAATGCCTTGGAATAACTGTCCCTTTCATCCTTAACAGTTTTTCGTCTTCATATCCTGTCATCACTGTTTGGAAGTTTTGTTTAACTGAATTAATCTTAACTAAGCCATCTTCCATAATTATTTGATGCCCTTCTTGTCGAATCATGACCAAGGACAACAAATTTTTCTTAAAGGTGGGTACATACCACACATTGGAAAACATTTTTTCTCCAATGTCAGGGAGAAAAACTTTGACTGCACCTTTTCCATAAGGCGTATGTTTTGTATCATTTGCTAGAAAGATGGAATTAAGATGGCACTCTTGAAAATTCCAAAAGAAATCCCGTCTACAGGTCATGTGCTGAGTTGCTCCTAAATCCAAAATCCAAGCATCTTCATAGTCACTCTTAACATAAGAGGAAATTTGGATTGCTGGTGAAGAAGTGAAGACATATTCTGAATCATTATCATCTTGATCTTGATCATTTGCAAACTGTGCTGAAGGCTGTTGAAACTTAGAAATTTTATTGATAGATGTGCGACAATATGAAGCATAGTGACCAACTCTGTTACATCGCCTGCAAACAACTTGACTCAAATCAGTTCCTCTTCCTTGAGACTGTCCTCTGCCTTAAGACTGTCCTCGACCTCTTCTTTGTCCTCTGTTTTGAGATTGTCCTCTTCCTGGATTCTGTCCTGTACCTTGCTGAGATCCTCTGTTTTGATTATTGCCTCTACCTTGAGAATTGTTTCTGCCTGAATTGAAGCCTCTGTTGGAGTTGTTTCCTCTTTGTTGACTGCGACCACGACCTTGATTTTGATTAAAATTACCTTTGCCTTTTTTTTTGGAATTTTCAGCTGGGGAGTTGCTTGTACTGGCTTCTGTAAGAAAAACATCTTCACCCACTTTCTTTTTCTTCCCAAAAGTTTTATCATGTTGATTCAACATTTCGCAGAGCTCATCAAACTTTAGCTTTTCTAACTTTCCAGTGAGCTGCAAAGTTTCTAAAAAATGTGTGTAGGAAGAAGGAAGCCCATCAATTAAAATTGTGACCATAAAACTATCATCAACTGCTTGAAAACCAGCATTAACAATTTCCTGCTTAATATTCTTAAGTCTAGAGATGTATTCAAGAATATCTCCGTCTTTAGTCAATTTTTGATGCAACAATTTTAATTGTAGATCAACTCTTTTTGATTGAGGCTGAGTATCAAAAAACTCTTTAAAAGTTCTCAAAGCAGACCAAGCATCTTTTGCATTTTCGATATGGACATACATTTCATCATTGACAGAGGATTTAATGAGTGCTAATGCTTTGGCGTTTTTAACTTCCCATTTTTCTAGCGCAGCTGCATCTATAGGTTTATTTGGCTTTACATCTCCATCACAAATATCATGCCATAGTTCATTATAAACAAGAGTGCTTTCGATGAGGCGTTGCCATGTTTTGTAAGATTTTGAGCCTTCAATTTTGTCGGAATCAGAAAAGAAATTAATCAACTTAGACATTGTAGTGTTAAGACTTCACACCACGAATCAAGCTCCAAAAATCAAGATGCGCAACACAACAGCAACACACGACGCAAAAACAAACTATCGGGGCTTGGCCTTGACCCTCGAATAGTCGTCGAAACAGGAGAAAATTGACTAAGATTTGCACTTGGCTCTAGTCAATTTCTCAAATTTTTACAAAGCAACTTTCAAAATTTGACTTTTACAATTTGAAAAATCTGGTAAAAAAAAATTACCCCCCCCCCCCCCCTCAAAGTAAAATTACTTTGAGTCACACTATTACAAACACAAATATCCTTATTACTCCAGAAAATTACAATACCCTTATCACTCCAAAAAAAAAATACTATTATAATATTCTTCACAAAAAATCTACTTATTCCTCCAAATACAAAGTTCCACCTTATCGCTCCAATTATGATTACAAATCACAATTAAAAAAAACTCCAATTACAAAGTGAACAAATTAGTTCAATGAAACATTGCAAAGGACTAAATGCATAAAAAATATTGAACGTGAAATGAACACCTCAACAAATGTAATGAATGCTGGATCTTATTGCTGGAGGGCGCTGATTCTTTCCATTGCAAAATGCTGTAAAGTATTTTAAAGAGGCTGTTTCAAACTGGCAGAAAAACGCTGGCAAAAACGCTTTTTGAAGTTGTGCATCAACGCTAGTTAAAAACGCTTTTTGAATTTGTGCATCAACACTCTATTGTTCAATTGAAACGCTGTTCAACACATTTAACGCTGGCAAAAAAAACACTGTTTCTATTCCAATGCTAGAACGCTAGTTTCACTTGCAGATTTCAACACTGTTTGTAAATGCGAATCTTCAATCAAACGCTGTCACAAAACGCTGGTTTGAATTGTTTCAGAAATCCATGCCAAACATTGATCTTTTAAAAACGTTGTTGTCAAATGCTGGTGCTTGCAGAACGCTGGTTTTGAACACTGACAACGCAATCTTTTATACCACATACCACATACCAAATACAATCGATTATTCAAAATTGATTTTTTAATTTCAGATTTCAGATTACAAATCGATTTTTCAATTACAGATTGCAAAATCGATCTTGGGCACTTTTGCAGAACGCTGGTTCAAAGTGTTGGTTTCAATGCTGGCATTACAATCTTTTTCCGATCACTTTAACGGAGTTGAGTTTTCCACAACCTGATAAAGCTGGAATCTCCTCCTCACTGCATCACCGTGGCTCTGATACCACATGAAAGAGAAGAAGTGTCCTCAGACACACAACTTTATTGATCAAGCAAAAAGATTACAGGGCAAATTACAGGAGTTTACACACGTAAACTCATTCTCACATTCTCTCATTACACATTACATTCAAAATAGGAAACTAACCTATTTATATGCACTATGCTCTAACTTAATCTAGTTATGGATCACTTGGGAAATAAACAATTGTCCATTTACAATAAATGAGATTCTAACCAAACTACTAACTTTTCTCCTAACTTAGAGCCTAGGAAACGACTCTTTTCTAGAGTCCTAATTTTTATTAACAAATTTCTAATTCTAAATATCTCACAAATATATTAAATATTCTAGAATAATAATTATTAATTTAATATCTTAAATTAATAATTATTTTATTCAAATACTATAACCTATGATAAGAATTATTTTTGGATCATCTAACAAAAAGTTCAATCCAAAGCTCACATATGATGACCAAAGGTGCATACGCCACCAGGACCCTTGATACCTCTTCATGGGGGATTTCCTTTATCGATGAGGCATTGATACTATCTTATGTCGATGCCTCACGCATGACCAAGCTGAGAAATACCTAAATGATTGTCATAGTGGGGCTTGCAGTGACCACCTCTTAGGGATGGCTACCACCCAAAAAGTTCTACAGGCTAGTTATTTCTGGCCCACCCCATTCTGTGATTGCATTTAAGAAGTCAAACGATGCGACCGATGCCAACGCTTTTCCCACAAGGCAAGAGCACCTCCCACTCCTCTGCACCCGGTCGTCATAGCCAGTCCCTTTTGCAAATGGGGAATCAAATTTATGACTTGCAACCCTGCGTCATCCGAAAACCACAAATACATCATTGAAGCCGTCAAATATTTCACAAAGTGGGTAGAAGCCATGCCCACATATGACAATATGGTAGAAACCACAACACGATTTCTATTCAACCATGTCATCGCGTGATTCAGTGTTCCTAAGGAATTAGTCTCTGATCACGAAAAGCATTTCGAAAATGAAATATTCTAGGATTTGTCTCATCACCTAGGATTCATGCACGAGTTTGTGTCACCATACTACCCCCAGTACAATGGATAGGTAGAAGCTGTCAACAAAGTACTTTAAACAATGTTATAGTGTATGGTCAATAACCATAAAACAAAATGGCACCATATGTTTTTTTCAGCCCTGTGGGCATATCGCACTGCAGTTAAAACCTCAACAGGGTTCACACCTTTCCAACTAGTATATAGAGTGGAAGTTGTGATTCCCATTGAACGTGAAATCCCCAACTTACACACAGCCCTCGAACTCCTCGATGATACCCAACATTTAGAGCAACGGTTGGTATAATTATAACTCGTCGATGAAAATAGACGAGAGTCGCTCCAACATAATGAGGCAGAGAAAAAGTGGGTAAAAGCATCATTCGACCGCAACATCACCCCTCGCTCATTTATAGAGGGAGAGTTAGTCCTCTGCTATGATGTTGCAAAAGAAGCCTTAAGATCAGGGAAGTTCGTGGAAAGGTCCTTACATCATAAAACATTGCCTCCTCAAGGGAGTATACATCATGTCAGAGCCTGACGGTACATGCCTAGATAGCACCGTCAATGGGCTCTACCTCGAAAATTTTTACCCATAAGGGCATAAAGTCTCAGCCTTAGGGATAATAGGCATGTAGCTTAATTTTTTGAGATGATCACAATCATAAAGGACTTGTTATAAAAAAATTTCTGGTGTCACAGATGGATCGTCCCCCCATCCACTATTTTGGATTCGCTGATGGAGCCTCACGATGGGCATAAAATCTAATAGCAGACCCCTGGGCCATATACAATCTTAACCCATCACCATTCCTCACCAACAAAGTATGTATCGGATAAGCTACCAATAACAAAGCAGAATATGATGCAGTCATCAGGCTGTTGAGCGATGCCTCCAACTAGGGCATTAGCTATCTACGTTTCTACCTTGATTCCCAGCTAGTGGTATCGTAGTTAAACCAAGATTTTGAAGTATGGAATTCACACCTATTTAGCAAGTACTTGCATGCATGATGATTAAGTCATCATTTTGATCACATAACATTTACATATGTACCAATAAATCAAAACCAGACAGTTGATTGCATAGCTAACCAAATCCTAGACTGGAATGCAGCTCATTTAGACCATTATCCATAAAAAAGAAAAACATGAAAACATAGATATCCATCATAGGTACATAACGTACATCAATAAACACAAACAATAGCCATATGCACATCATAAGAGATGCAAAAAATACACATCTCGCATATATATACCAAAATATATATGAGTCACACTGTACAAGTCATGTCCCTGACCATAACGTAAGTCAAGAAATATATCTACATGTCATCAAAATAGGGAAGCATCCTCATAATGGGCACTTTCCCTGATCATACAAATATCCCTAGGGTTGAGCTCCACCTGGTGGGTCCCATGGACTTACTACAGCTCCTAGTTCTATTACAGGTGTAGCAGCCAAAACTGCAAGTGCCACACAACGCAAAGTAGGGTGATTTTCCCTCTCTAGAGCCATCACCGTCTCGAGCCATACATCGTTCAAATCATCAAAAAATCCCCGGGTCAGAATACCCCAGGTCAATCTATCTAACCGACTCTAGGAGTCATCTAGACCAGTTACACGAGCATCTGCAGCCTCGGTTTCCATCACCCTGAGGTCAGCAGCAACCAACTGCTCCTCAACTACCACAACACGAGCCTCAACCACCTCAGTGCAGGCAAGGAGGAAAACATCCACTCTGGCAACTGCAGTACTGCTACTTTCCACTGAAGGGCCCCCATCACCTCCCTACCCCCCAACTTGGGCCTGATCAACCCCACCTGGGTCCCGCCTCAATGGCTGATGTCCCACCAAGAGAGCAGTAGGACACCCCGCCGCACCCACATCTGCACGAGAAAATAAAATAGTGTCAGTGTAACCATAGAAGACATATATATTTACACATAATAAAGTCCTCAAAAAATATAGAAAAACATCAACGGTCACACCCCAATAGCGACCAGCCTCCCCTCCTCCACCACAAGGCATCATGGGTTCCCACTGCCGCATCTAAGGATCCCTAGGAGGACCCAGGGGAACTAGCATGAAAGGTATAAGCATCACCACCCTCTCATACATAATACTGCATAAGATGCTCGCATAGGTGTAGATCTTGGAAGACCCCTTTTGGGCCTTCCCTATTTTTGTCACCATGCCATCGAAAAAATGGTGAGCTAAGTCATAGAAGTGATTAACCCGTAGCCGACGAAATATGCCAATGTGAGGACCCGACGCCCTATTAGGCCATGATGACCCTATCAAGCGAACTATCATTTCCAGGGTGCCCCTCTCAGTTAAATTTGTCACAAAGCTGATACGAACACAACCCTATGCAATCAGCTAAGGCCCACAATTCTCCTCAGCCTAGCACTGGATGCTCACTCTCCCAGGGGGGAGTGGGTGTGGAAGATCCTCCCCCTGATGTAATAAACTAGTCACAAAGTAAATATCAGTCTCCGGAAAGATAATGACATCTTTGCAGCCCAACACAATAACACGTCATCTCCTGTTCCAACAGCAGACCAAGAACCGAAGAAGACTATCCTATGACCTCAGTATGTTTCTCTCTAGAAATTTAAGCAACCCCCACTGCACTAAAATCCCCCGAGCACGAGGTTCTTGGGCCAAATCTGCTCTAAGTTCAGGCAAATCTCTCTCGTGACACAACATCCTATCACCAGAGAAAAACCCAAAAATCACAGACTAAAACCCAAAAAATATTTTTTTTTCAAAATTTCTAGCTTCGTCGCGCCTGTGTAGAGAAAAGGCATGATGACCGTGCATCTGTGTCAGTTACTTATGCGAAAATCATCGCACATATCCTTTTCCAAGCACAAATACCTCGCTCATAGACTTCCTTCTGCGCGAGGACCGTGTAGCTCAACCTCGATCGCCCGCATGGTCAAGGAAAAATATAGACAATAAATCCATAAAAATCACATTTGTATGGACACCCCCAGGCAAAACGTGACAACATTAGAAATCTAGACACTCAAGGCCCTACCTGACACAAACGGCGTGAATCCCAGGTACTCGGTCTAACTGCAACGGAAATAAAGGCTCGGAAGCAAGGGCTCAGCTCTGACCTCAGACTCTCGAAAAACACAAATGAGTTGAAATGAACCATATTGGCCAATATATCGCCATTTTCTCATTATTTGACAGACCATAACTAGATCTCAAAAAGCCAAATTTCAAAATCGCAAGAAACACAATGATCAACACTTCATCGCATTCAAGCTATGCCCCATACATACACGCCACAAAAAAGTCATTTTTTAAGTCACAGCAGGTATGCCCTGTCTTATCACTTTACATTCAACGTTATTTTCAGTATGTTTGAATAGAAAAGATGCTTTTACTTGGGGTATTGGTTGCAGGTATTACAAACACGCAAAATCACCAGTTTCCTCATCCACTAAAGGTACAAGAGTAGGTATAATTCTATCCCTAGCATGATAGGATCCCCAAAGAAGATTTTCATATCTTGACATCATTTCCCCACAGAAATCAACCATATGTTTCATTCACCCAACCATGTTTATCATCACCTCACCTTACACATGATAAAAATTATCGTAGGTCGGTAGAGCCTCACCCTCCATGGCATCCATCACTCATGTAGACCATACACCAAAGGTCTGGAGCCATGGCCATAAAATCCAAGTCCAAGAAGTACTTCGTGTTCAATCATCTGTAATACATCAAGTCAAGTTTCACCCATGTCATGTTAAAACCCCTTTTCCGGACTACCAATTCTCATAAGTAGATCAAATACGCACCACTATGTCTCACACTTGGCCTATCACACCCCCACCAACATAGCCCATCTGCGACAATGTTCATCCGCTTCATCACCCTGGCACTGAGACCAACCAATGGTGCCCCCACCCTTAGCAAAACACCTTCATCACACCATAGTGACGGATTATTTTCATGTTTATATGGGAACCTGTATCCATGTTTGTACATCCAAACCTATTCTATATTCGTTTTTCAAGTGTACAAATATTTTTTAGGAGATCAATCCCTCCCATCCATTCACATTTATCACCTAGAATCAGTCCCTAATCACCCTTTGTGGGAGCTATACATTCTTTACCACACCCCACCATGACACTCATAACAACCATACACCCACCCTCAATGTCCTACCGACTCCAGGGATTTCCTCACCAGAAATTGTTATGACTGTCATCACTCGCATTTACAACTCCGACCTCGGGCCACTTAACTACCATCATCAGTTATATCCATTTCTCATCTTGATTCCTAAGTTAGCCTATCACACCACACCCTCCTACATCAAAAACCCTAATCCCTTGCATCAGTACTCATCTCGGTCGATTGGTGCTTCCTTCTTGTGGACCATGGAAAACATTTTCCAAGAAGGAGGTAGTACCTTGGATGACTCCCCACCTCAATAGGGGCATCCTCAGATGGCACTATGGGAATCATAATTTCCCATTAATGTCATGGATCCTCTTAACATTTGACTTCAAGATAAACTTTAATGTCATGATGGTATCGTACTTCTAACCGTTGCACTCTGTCAGAATTCGTCGAAGACTCATGACTTGATAAGCATCTCTTTCAGCAATGCTTACATAGGAACATCCCCAACAATAAAAAAGCCCATGCATATAATGACCACTTGTTCTAAAAAAAACATTCCATACCAAGATTATTTCAAACTTATTTCAAAGAAAAAACACCCCTAAAGGCATCAACAACCATCGTCATCAACTAGCAGCAGGTCACTACCACAAAAGTGGCATAAACAGAACCTCCATCTATCAGATAAGATTAACTAGTCAAAACATTATGAGCATGGGACATGCGCGCCTCATAGAAATATTTTATTCATTGTATCTCTTGTAGTGTTCCAACAGAGCACGGTATCTCTTTTTACTCATGGAAAGGGGTCTCCAAACTCAGTTTTCAATCAATTTATTCTCTCTCTCTCTCAAAAGGACTACACAGAAAAAGAAACTATAATGTATTTCAGCTATATAGTTCTTCCTAGACCTCATACATTAGGGGGAACGTGTTAACACTCGAAAATCGTACAATAAAAATGAATTATAAAATGTCAAGAAGAAGGTACAAATAAATATTTATAGGGAAGAAATACATTATAGGAACTATAAATTTTAAATTTTCCTAAGGTCAGAAGGAAAATTTTTGGACCACGCACAAGAAGCACTGGCCCTGAGCGCGCATTGCAGCTGTTTCTTCAATAGCCGCAAAGAGCTCGGTTATACCTTCAATAGTCACAATGATCCAGGTGGATATTTGTGGCCACCCACCTATTCAACTTGGGTCCCCACCATTATTTCTTTCAGTTTTTCAGTTTCCTTAATAATAGCACAGTTTACTATTTTTAGCAGTTTTTCGGGTCCTGAACTTCCGAAGCCATTTTGAGGCCCTAAACGATGTTTTTTGGGCATCACTTCTCTGGAAAATATGATTCCAAATTCAATTATTTTTATCAATAGTTGTAGTCGTTGGATAGATATTTATAACGATGTATCATGTGCATCAAACAGAGATAGTATGCCAAAGTTACGACCCTGAGAAACTGATGTACCAATTTACCCTGACATGGCCCATATTCTGGCGTTTCATCTCCTAGGGTTAGGTTTTTGGATGTTTAGGGTTTTCCATTTTTTATCAATAATATATAGGCCTTCGAGCCTCATTGTAACACAGAGTTTAGAGGCCTGTAGCCACCACATCTCTTCTCAGAGATAAGCTACCAGCGCCCTAGCTAGTTTATTTCCATTATGTCTGTAAACATATTTTAGTTCTTTGATATTAATGAAATGAAATGTTATTTCCACTACATTTTTATATTTATGGTTATATGTGTATTTGGTTGTGTTCCTGCATGAATCTGGATCACGCATGGTCCTGGAGAATGTAGAATGTCACTATCCAGGACCACTTGGCACACTTGGAGAAAAAGATTCTCACTCAAGTTAACCAAGTACAGTCGCCTTTGAGCCACCTTGAGGCTTTAGTGCAGCACACAAAGGAATCATACCCCCACTCTTGTGTCAACATCCATCTATACCAAGAGAAGGAGGGAGAATTTTAAATTTGTCTATAAAATCTAGCCATGGGAAGAGAAATGAGAGACACATTGTTATGTTGGCCAAATTTCTCATCAAAAAACCAGCTTGTGTTGTCCAACAGCAAGAGGATTGGAAGGAATCAGTTGTTGGTCATCCAACTCCTCAATCCAAGAGAGAATATTTCACCACGTTTCTGTCGATATACCATCCTTTGAGAGGGAAGAGAGGCTTGCTGAAAACTTGAGGGGAAAAGACCCCTTTGTCTTGGACATTGGAACTCCGCAGCTCGAAGAATACACTACAAGAGATTTAACATTCTATATTCTACTACCACCGGCACCTAATAAAGGGAGAGAGCTCTCTATTGTTTAGTTATTAGTGTGTTTGCTCTATTGAGCATGTTTCTTGTGCATGTTCTTTTGTTTTTTGTTTCATTGTTTATGTAGCATGTTATGTTTCCATTTAGCTTAGCTTATTACATGTTGAACGTGTTCCACTAATGTTTGACAAACCACTTTGACCTGAGACTTGCATGTAGGTAAGCAGCTTCCGCACTAAGCATAGTTTATTTCATCTACCCATGTGCCGAATTCACTACTACAGGCGTTACGGCTAGTCACATTGCAACATTGATTGTCACAGTTTTAGTTTGGTGCAGTTGGGGTTTGCGAACTGTTTTGGAGCAATCACATGGCACAGATATATTATATGCCATCACTAGAGCGTAACCAACGTAGGGTAGCGGAACCTGCTAGGCACAGGGTTTCGCTAACCCTAACTCCAAACTACCACCAATGTGAACACAAGCACCCAAACAATAAACACTACGGTCAGCATTGAACAATTCGACGGGAATTTTCCAACATCGCCGACTATATTTATGCAACTTGGCACATTTTTTCCTGGTTCATGGTCGACCGAGCATGGTTAAGTGAGTGGGTGTGATTGGAATCTTTCCGACGTGGGGAAAATTTGTCACCCCACGTGGCCGACAAAGTGCGGATTGGTAGGGAGGTTTGTAGAGAGGTCCATTTTGTAGGACGAATAACAGGAAAACTTGGAATGACGATAAATTTCTCATTTTTTGGCCTTTTTGGGAGAAGAAAGAGTATAGACAAGGGTTTTTGATAGTTCTAAAGCCATTGGAGCTATAATTGAAGCCATTTGAGCACTGTAATTATATGTAAAAACCATTTTTTGAGCATAATGAAAGAGGCCCAACCATTGGAAGTTGGACCATGAGATGTAGCCCAAGAGGGTTGAACTCCTTCATCATTTGTTGATGTGTGTTTGCTTTTATGGTGCTATTTTCTCTTTTTTTCTGCAAAAACTGAACATTTGTTCCATTTTTATGTGTTTAAGAGTTTCACATAAGAGGCTTAAAAACCCTAATTAATCACTTGCAAGGTTTAACATAATCCTCAAGAAACTTCATATACAGATCATTTTGGTATCGGAGCTTAGGTATTCTTTGTTGTTGTGAGGGTTTAATTGTTTGCAAGTGTATGTGATGCTTACAAGGTTGAATCTCAAGAGAGGAGAAGGAAAGCTTGTGGTTGCAAGTCCTCAAGCTATGTCAAGGACAAGGAGAGAAAGTTTTCCACAATGTCCACCACAAATTCTACCTCAAGTTGTATCTGAAGCTCCAACAAGTATGTCACATGAAGGAGAGCCTAACAATATGTTAGAGGATGAAAAATCCTTTCAAAAAGCATTCTTTGATATGACACAAATTGTTAAATTTATCTATGAAGAGAGAAACACAAGGTTGCAAGGTGAGAGCTCCAATCCTCCAAAGGGAGACAAGTCTTCAAAAGGAGAGGGAGGAGATGAATAAAAGACTCCAAAAGGTAATGGTAATGGTGACAAACCACCTTTGACACAAACATGTTTCAGATGATATGCTTACAAGGTTGAAGCTCAAGAGATGAGAATGAAATCTTGTGGTTGCAATTCCTCAAGTTAGGTCAAGGACAACAAGAGAAATTTTTCCACAATATCCACCACAAATTCTACCTCAAGTTGTAGTTGAAGCTCCAGCAAGTATGTCACATGAAGGAGAGCCTGAAAATATGTTAGAGGATGAAAAATCCTTCCAAAAATAATTCTTTGATATGACAAAAATTGTTAAAGTTCTCTATGATGATGCTTACAAGGTTGAAGCTCTAGAGAGGAGAAGGAAATCTTGTGGTTGCAAGTCCTCAAGTTAGGTCAAGGACAAAGAGAGAAATTTTTCCGCAATCTCTGCCATAAATTATACCTCAAGTTGTATATGAAGCTCCAGCAAGTATGTCACATGAAGGAGAGCCTGAAAATATGTTAGAGGATGAAAAAGCCTTCCGAAAAGCATTCTTTGATATGACACAAATTGTTAAAATTCTCTATCAGGAGAGAAACACAATGTTGCAAGGTGAGAGCTCCAATCCTCCAAAGGGAAACAAGTCTTCAAAAGGATATAGAGGAGATGAAAAAAGACTCCAAAAGGTAATGGGAATGGTGACAACCCACCTTTGACACAAACATGTTTCAGATTAGACAAGCGAGAATACCTTTGAGTCTGCAGAAAAAAAAAAAAAAAAGAGTAAGTACACAGGAAAAGGTAAGAAGAATGCTTCCATAAAGTTGGATAAATAAAAACTCACATGTAAATATTGTTCCAAAGATGGAAATGATGAAGATGATTTCCGGAAACTTCCTCCAGAAATGAGAGACAAGAAGCTTAAAAACAAGGGGAAGGAGAAGACAGTTGCAACAATACAACATGATTTAGTTTCCGATTCCACAGATGAAACAAATATCACGACAATGGGGTTGAAATGTAAGGAAATTCCAAGTACTAGTTCTTCAATATGTCTAAATGATACTCTAGATGAAGAAACAAGAAGATATCTTTTCCATATTAGAGTTGTTTCAAAACATACTAAGATTGACACATTGTTTGATAGTGGTTCACAAGCAAAACTTCTTTCAATAATGTTCTGATGGAAAATACGACTCTTGCATAAGGAAAGATTTGTGTAGAATTTTGATCTCTATGTCCATTCCAGAAACCTTATGCCTACATTCGATCCTTTATGTTTCATTGTTTTCCATGCTTATCCAATCAAGTAGAGCAAGGGGAAAATCAAAATGGGCAAACCAAAATCAAAGGTATCTATATGCTTCTCTAAAGGAACAACATCTTCTGCTCTCAATAATTTGGGATCCCTCTTCCTCCCATGAAATGAATAAGTGCCTATACACAGTCCTACATAAAATATATAAATAAAGGGTGAAATAAGAGAAAGGCTTCCCACACAGGGAGGTGAAGTAAAAAAATCTGATGAGGTACCTTCCAGGCACGCTGGAAGTGGAGCAATGTTTGTGTTCCTGTAGTGACTCTGTTGGGGTACTGTCTAGTCCTGCTAGTAGTGGAGCAACATCGAAGATGAAAACTATACTCTAAAAAATTGAAGCTCGTGAACTAAATTACCCTTCATTGACTCAAAAAATTTCGATATTGATAATATCATGTTTGTGTTTGACCAAGAAAGGACAAAAGGGGCTAAGTTTGTGCACAGTGTAAGTGGGGAAACCAAAGTGGTATGAACAATGAATCAATACTTCCAAAAGAACTAGACCATGCACAAAAGAATCAACCGAGGCATAGTAGCTAGAATTCTACCATTGTGTCAAAAAGTGTTGTCGTTGCTACAATACCCTCCAAAATTTTGGCCTACATCTAAATTTCAGAGCCTAATTTTACCCTACATGTTGGCATTGCAAACATTAAGAGTCATTGCATGTGTTTTCTATAAGTATTATAGTCTCGTTTGCAAGAAAATCAAAGTGTCATATTTTAGGATGTTAAGTACCGCACAATGTACAAAGGCTAGTTCTGGTATTTTTAAGGATTAATTCATGTGTAAATGAGTTTTTATTATCATGGAAACATCCATCACACTCATTTACAAAGGCTCAAGCACTATCGCACAAGTGTCTTCACAGTCATTGCAAAGTGTATCTTTGCTTTCACACTTGGTGTCAGTTGTTGCAAAGTTGTCGCATTGAGGAAAGTGTGTTATTCATGTGTCTTGAGTGTTCCTTGTTGTATCGTCAAGTAATCTAAGTGTTGTTGGGCAGTGAAAAAGGTATGAAATTACTGTGTATCTTCTCATTATTTTACTATATACATATTCCTTTTTACCTTGGGAAGGTAATTTATTATAAGAATTATGATAGAATTGGAAAGGTTTATGTTCATTGTAAAAAGATGACTAAAGGTTGCTTTTTGTTGATAAAACAGGAATTAGACGAAGCGAACAGTTGTACCAAAGGTGAGGCTGAGATCAATGTAACTGCTACTCCATCAGCATTGAACCACATCCAGCCAAATACAAGGAGATCCAAACGAATTGCTAAAAAGAGGCAAGGGACAGCTCGGCCTCGATCAAAGAAAACAAGATGATAAATAAATGAAGAGGAGCGAATCCCTCAGGATCCTTCGATCCTGAGGGATCAATGTTCAAACTCATCTTATTCCTTTTCTTGTCCATCAAGGTCTAATATATAAAGCAATGACCTTTAGTGATCACGGGGTCAAAAAATTTCCTATATTCAAACATTTCCTCTGTAATATTATGTTTATTGACTCTCATCTTTGAGAGAACAGCCTCTGTAATACTTTATGTTCGATTAATATCAAACACGCGTTTCGTTTCATCTCTTAAGTTCTGAAGTAGCCCATCAGTATTTCACTGGCGCTAAGGGCTCGGCTCTGGTGGAATTACCTTGTCGTTTGTATTCTTAATCTTTGTTTACTGTTGTGTGGAGTTGTGTTTACTATTTATTTCGATTACAGAGTTGATTGACTGCTGTTAGATTGAATACAGATTCATTAATGAATTACATTGCTATTTGATTCTTTGTAAGAAGTACATTTGTTGTTCATTTATCCTGCTATCATTGTGAAAGATTTGTTGTTTTGTATTCGATTCTAAGTTGTTGTTCTATTAGTCTACAATTCTTTGTGAGTGATTGATCTGTAGTATTGGCCGGCGACAGGATTGAAGTATTGAGATTAGTTAAGTTTGTAATTGCTGTTCAATTTATATTTCTGTTCCATTTCTAGTTATTGCTCATTTCTGATTCATAGCTTTAAATTAGTGGATAGTTTGGTTACAGTTGTTGTGTATGCATAGGAGTTACAAGTTGTTGTTCCTTTTTAGCCTTTGCAGTCCCTTTCAGTTATCTTTATCAACAAGTAGTTCAAGCTTGATTTCATTTCGATTGTTTTAAGATCACCAACTATAGAGGACACTGGTTATTGCTTCCAAGTCCCCAGATTGGTTATCTTGCATCGATTTCTAAGGGAAGGAGTTACTGCTACTGTATCCCTGATCGATGTTTTTCAGATTGATTTAATTAAGGTTCCAGAGCATTTCCATTTATGTTACTGCAATTAGATTCCTTTACAAGCATTTGTTTATTCTTGTATTCAGAATTTTGTACTACATCTTCACAGCATTACTCTTAGTTAATTGTAGCCTCAGATAGAGTACACTCTTGAAATAAAAATTTGCTCCCGGATTGACAATTAATGTAGCCTAATTAGGTGTTCAAAAGATACCTTTTTATGACTCAACATTTTGGCGCCATTGCCGGGGAGAGTGTATGCCATTTTAAAAGAGTGATGCAAACTGATTTTCTTTTGCTTGCGAAGAATTGGGTATTAAAGAAAGAAGGTAAGAACCTATGCACTGGGCAAGAAACACACTTGCTCACAGCCCACTTCACAGCAGAAGTAGGTAAGCTTCTTTCTTTGGGTAGGAATGAAGGTTTGTTTTCTTGAATGAATAGACCAACTAAGAAAAACAAAATTACTCATAAAATTGAAAAACCTATGGGACCAGTGACCCTTGGGCAGACAACTTTTATTGACGAAATCCTTAAAAGAACTGAATCTCAGCCATCAGTAGGATTTAGAAAAGATATTTCTAGACAGCCTACTAGTTCCCTTCAGGCTACAGAGTCACCTTCTGAAGCCTTTGCTGAGATACACAGTCAAACAGAGGGAATTGAGCAAGATTCCCAAGAAATTGAGAATCCTTGCATAATTTCCCCTCAAGAAGGGAACTCTAGTAATCTCTGTGAAGGAGAAGGGGAAACAGAAGAAACAGGAGACCCAACATCTCCTATTGGAATTGTCCAAATAGTAAGCAGTCCGGATAAAGGAAGTGTTGTTAAACTCAGTCAAAATCAAGGTCCTGAAACACCTCAAGGAATACTCATTATTCCAGACAAGGGGAGTGTTGTAAAAGCCATTCTTGTCCCTGCTAGTCAGCCTAGAAATTCCTTGGAGATCCCAGAAGGATATTGGCACATTTTTTACCAAATGGCCCAGAACCAAAATCAGAATCAGCAGACACCCCAGCAAACTTCTACGCTGCAATATCCTATAGTAGATACTGCAGTCAATGCGCCTATGAAGGCCATTCCTCTTCAACATATTCCCACATTTCATGGCTTAAAATCAGAAGATCCAGATGCGTTTTGTTTGAATTTGATGTGTTATGCAGGGGATATGATTATACCACCGATCCCCAAAAACTAAAACTATTCCCTTCTACATTAAAAGGGGCAGCCGTACGATGGTTTATGGGATTAGGTGGGGGTTTCATAACTGATTGGGATCAGATGAAGGCTACGTTCTTAAAGAAATATCAAGATTATTGTAGGTCTCGAGAACTAAAAGATGAAATATTCCAAATGACAGCAAAACCAAATGAAACCTTGGAAGAATATGTGGAACGGTTTCAATACAATCTTCAAAGATCTCCCTATGCATCCTTACCCTTACCTGATAATGTGTTGAAAACTACATTAATTAGGGGAATGAAAGATCAATGGGTTGAAACATTGAACATTATGGGAAAAGGTGATATATATCAGGAAATTTATGCTGACATCATTGATTTGTGTATCAGGAGTTTAAGGGGCAACACAAGGTTAAAATCAGCAGAACGTGATATGATTACAAGAGACAACAAGACCTCTAATGAAGGTGTGACTCGTGAAAATATTGGAAACCTACTGGAATATTTTAAGACAGATATACTTGGGACTCTAACAATGCAGTTTGACATTATGCAAGCCAAACAAAAGCAAGTAGAAGCAGAGAAAAATTTGGCAGTATTCTGTCCTAGATGCAGGAAGAAGCACAGCCACAAAGAATTTCTGTTGGATGTAATTAAAGTTTGTGCCATTTGCACGAAAGATCACCCTACAGAAGGATGTCCCTCACTTCTTGGCTTAAAATCAATTTATAAGGAGGCAGATGAAGAATCAGAAGTGGTATGTCTGCTTAATCTGTTAGTCATCAGTATTTTTTTTTTTTTACTTGCTAGTGATGACTAGTTATAACAACCCAGTTTTCCAACAGCCGATCTAAAAATTTGTCAAATTTGCCAGCTGGGAAAACACCCATAAAACTTTTTTCTCTCCTTACTTTCTAGACCACCCATGACAATATGAAACCTCGTTATCAAATCCTACCTAGCCTCAACCATACTAATCTGCCCATCAGCTCTAAAAGGAAAATCGAAGTCTATTCAAAAAACCTCCCCTAAGTTAGGAAGTGGCACTTTAAGGCATTTTACCGTTGGCAACCATCAAAGGGCCAAAAAAAAAAAAACCTCCATCTGCTACAGACCAATCATAACAGACCTCCCAATCTGCTAATGAACTTACTCACAGCTCTAAGTCGCGCCAATTACACACCCTAAGTCTCAGCAATGCATAGACCACAATCTCAAGCTGATTTTAGGTGTTTTACACTGTTTATGGATTTTACAAGCACAGGAAACATGTCAGCTTCTCAGAAGAAAATTCTTGGCTCCACATGAGAAGACAGCTGCTTCTCAATGTGAACATGAGCCTAAGATGCAATTTCAGGACAAAGAGTTACTCATCAAGATCTTGCAACTTCATTCAGCATGAAAACACAGTAGAAGAAAGACAACACTGTCAAACAGACTTGTAATTTGTCATGGCTGAAAACCTCCTTCATCTATAAGAAGAGGGTTTTAAGGTGCCTCCTTCATCCACAAGTAGAGGGCGATGGCCAATGTTGACTTGAAGAATTGCAAACTGACTGTAAGGCATGTTTGTTTTTAATAAGTAGTAACACAGTTACTAGGGTTTTCTGAAGCAAAGTAATGATTGCAGGCAGAGGTAAAAGCATCAATGTTTTCACTGTTGTTTGCTTGCCATCATACATAAAAGGAAACCTTGCCAAGAACGCTTATAAAACATCACCCAACATTTTTCCAAGAGAAAAGGGCCTCCTTCATTAATAAGCAGATGGCCAGAGCATTAATTGATTTCAAGGTCTGTTTGATCAGAAAAACAAGGTAAGAGACCAAAAGGAAAGTAGGGGTACCACCGCAATCCAAGGAGGTCAAGTTATCTCTTAACTGGTTTTTCCAACAAAAAAAAATGTAGTCTACAGCTCCAACAAAGCAAAATATTGAAGAAATGGTTGAGGATTTGTGTCACTACACAGGCAAAGGACATGGTAAATATTATGTTTCAAAATACTTTGATCCTCCTGCTCATAAGAGGATGCTTTCAAAAAACTCATCACAGTGGACAAAGGAAAAGTACCTTTGGTTTTCCAAAAATAGTCTGTTCCTATAACAAAGGACCCAAGACACCATGCTGGTATACTTTGAGCAGATGAAAGACTGTGAAAAAAGCGCCTTCTTAGATAGAGGATGATCAAACATGGGTGGGTACAACTACATTTTTTCACCTATAGTCAAGATTCATTTCACAAGGGGCATCATTAACTCCAAAGCGAAATGTAAGTTTATGTTGAAAAAGGAAGAAAACATCCTCTTTCGAGTGACAAAGACAGGTATGCCTTTCAAAGACCAGAGGTATAAAGATTCTGAAGTAGCAGTTAGGCTTCCTATTCAGCATAAAGGCATCCTAAATAAATACAGAGGATTATAAGAGTGCAAGAATGATCATAATATGTGTTTTGAGTCCTAGGACTAGGTAAAAGAAATATGAACATGCCACTGTCAAAAAGGGGGTCTCTTCACACATTGCTACAACAGATAAAGAGTACAAAGGTAATAGGTGAGTAAGAATGTTTGGAACCACAGTATCCAAAAGGAGGACCCTTTTTGTTCTCTGAATTAGAAGCAGCCAAACTTCCCAATTCTCACAAAGATTAAGGGAGGTCTCACCTATAGCATAATGGTCTTTACCACTATAAACCTTTCCAAACAAAGGGCACCAGTTGATGTCTCGAATAGCAAGGTTTAAAGTTTTGATTTGAAAACAAATACATCTTCAAAACTTTTCAAATACACCCTCTCCAAATCAAATGACAAGTGACCGTTGGGGTTTTGCTATCTCAAAGGAGTAAATGACCGTGGTAAAATCATTTTCTAGTCCCCAATCAAGAGCAAACATCCCTTTGTAGTTTTCAAGCGGAGAAACAAAGTTTTCAAATCGTTTTTCAAGGTTTTGAGATTATTTGCACCGCGCGACACTCCTGTACAAGCGCGCGGCGCTCCTATAGCCGTGGGTCACAACGGCCTGACAATGACCCGGCAACCCAAAGCCTGCGCGACATTCCTCACTACCAGAGTGCCGCGCATGATTTCAACCTCCAACACGCCTCCAAATTGCTCCTAAAGGTTTCTCAAGCTCTTCAAAATATTTTCCATTGATTTGCAGAGGTATTTATGAACCTCCCTTGATTTTTTCAAAACTGTTGAAGTAGTGAGGAGGGTTAGTCATCACATTCAAAGATCACAGGTTTAAATTGTGTGAAAACAAGATTCGTTGTGGTTGATTAAACATCAAAGGCTTGTGAGTATTATTTCTATTAGAAGACCATCAAATTTCCCTCACTACCGTGGTGAAACAAGTTGAAATTTGTTAGCCATAAACTTTGTTTTGAAACTATAAGAAAGCTGATATGTACAGTTTGAAGGTGTATGGATCAAACTGGTGCAAAAGACTGCAGGAGTTAGATAGGGCAAAGTTTTGTTGAAGGGGTCTATATGGTCGAATGCTGCAGATTTCTATTTTACCAATCAAAAGCCAAATAAACTCTGTCCCTTATTGAAACAGAGAACCTTGGACCGTGTATTGTTACTTGTTGAAATTGACTGAGTTTATATATCATTATATATTTGTTGAACTGTGTATGAGGGGGTTAATGTTTTGATCATAGAGGAGTTTCTCGGCATTAGACTACTACAGGGGGTACTCTTACCAACCACACAGAAAAAGATAATTGTTGATTGTGTATACTGATTGAATATCTTTTTGTTCTTCAAGCTCATTTGTTAAGTTGATATTCAGAGGGTGGAAAGGCAGTTTCCTAGAGGGACAGGGGTTTTATATTGAAAGGGAGCCTTGATTGTTTAAAAAAAAAAACTCCTGCAGGCTTTTGTTAAAACCTCTGAAGCATTTCAAAGATCTGTCACCTTTGTTCTATAAACAGTGAAATTGACTGTGTGTTTGCACTAAAGTTGACTGTGTATATGGTGTGAGCTTTGTTGGTTGATTTGCATACTAAGAAGAGGGCAGGATTTTGAAATTGAGAAGTTTACCTCAATCAAAGACACAAAAATATGTTGTTGACCTCCAAACTTCAAAGGGCAAGGTGACCCTATCACAGCGCACAGCAATTTCACTTTGACTGTGTATCTTCTTTTCACTGTGTTTTTTTTTTCTTCTTAAAGGGTTTGCTGGTTGAATTACATATCAAAGGTTGGGAAGGCCACATTTTAAAGGACCAGAGGTTTTATATTGAAAGGGAGCATTTTGCAAAAGCATCCAAAGACACTGTTTCCTTATTAAAATGGTGGGTTGACAGAATTTTACTTAAAGAAGGCATTTCAAAGACAGTGAGGCAGTTTGGTGCTTCAAGAGCACATTTAGCCCAAGATGCCGCCCAGGAAAGATAGCAGAAGTGGGTTACACAAGAGATATGAACCAATTTCTACTGAATAAGTAAATGCACATCCATCCATCCTCTTCAATTTTCATGAGGTGGGTTGTTTGGATTTCTGCCAGAGGGTACAGGAGGTCAAAAGATTCTCGCCCTTGACACACCTATGCGCCTTGAGGTTCCAAGGCAAACATTTCCAAGTGGCAGGCCTTGATTTCAAGTTTTCCCTGAGGTCAGTATCTAAAGCCACCAAAATCCCATATCTTGGCGAGAAATGGTTCAAGCAAGTCTATCTAGACTTGGATGACTACAAGCCTTTCATCAAGCCCGAGCACAGAGAGACATGCACTGTTGTTTTTCCTTTCTCTCATCTTCTTGTCAGCTATGCTCCTCTTATGAAGATCATAATGAAGTATTTTACTTTTGAAGGGAGATTTACCCGAGTTTATGCCTACCATGTCCGACTATTGATGCATTTCACTAGAACTAGGCAGCTCAATCTCCCTTACTTCTTATGCAAGAGCATCGAGAAAATGGCATCCTTAGTCCAGAAGAAGCCTACATCTCAGCAAGTAGCTTCTCTTTTCCATCATTCTCTGATTAAAATCATCATTCTTCATCAGCTGGAGAAGAAGGGGGTTTCTTGGGATGTTTTTATCAGTCACCTAGATTTCTCCACTGTCCCTCCGGTCCATACATCTCCCACCCCACCTACTCATCGCCCTTCACCTTCCTCTAGCAGGCCTACTCCTAGAAGGCTCAGGTTCACCATAGAATAGTCAAGAGAGCATAAAGAAGGAGAGGGAAGTGGACAGAAAAGAGGAGAAGGGGCATGAACAGGCAGAAAAAGAGGAGGAACATCATGAAGAAAGTGATGAAGGACAGCAGCTTGATAGTGATGGAGGTGAGCAGCAGGTTGAACCACAAAATGAACAGGGGGTTGAGGTAGAACAGCAGCTTGATGTTGGTGAACAGGGGCAGTAGTTTGAGCAGCATGATGAAGGTGAGCAGCAGCAGTCTTCGTATGACATACAGCAGTCCTCTCATGATACACTACAGCCTCCTCAAGTTGCACAGCAGCTTCAAGAGGAAAGGCATTTTTCGGAAGGTGAAAAACAAGGTGACAAGGGCAAAGCAATCATGCCTTCCTCTCCCGAGAAGACTAAGCCCGAGACAGCAAAGAAGAAAATTCTGAAGGTGGTCGCTCCAAAAGTGACAAGAACTATCCGAAGCAAAAGAAAGTTGCCAAATAAACCTCTCACTAACTTGCCAAGAAGTAAGAGTGCAAGATTAGCCTTCAAGGGCAAAGGGAAAGGCAAGATAGGGAAAGTCAAGAACATGGAGGTGCATTGGCTATCATCCCAATCCAAAGTGATGACAGTGATAATGAAGCCCGCATTCTGGAAAACCTTCTAATCCATCGAGAGGGCCAAATTGAAGCGTTGGAGAATGACCTTCATCGGGCAAAGAACTTCAATCATTTCTTGGAGATCCAAAATAGACAAATGAGTGTCCATATGGCTGTTTATGAGGCACGAGCAATTAAATACAAGAATGAGGCCACCAAATCACAAGCAAGAATAGAGGAGCTCATAGGTGATTTTGATGAGGATGAAGAAGAAGACCAGCCTAGGCGAAAGAAGCCTAAAACCATAGGGCTTAAAAGAGCCCTTGAAAAGAAAAAGGAAGAAGAACAAGCCCATCTTCAATCCACTCCCCTCACTGCACTACTTGAGCAAGAAATTGAAAGCAATAAGGAGGAATTGCTAGAAAGAGCCAATAAACATTTGGAGATGAAGCTTGAGAAGGCAAACAGGGACTTGGAGCTGCAAAGGAAAATAACAAAACACTATCAAAAGCTAAATCAGTTTGCCCGGCACAAGTTGAAGGCCACTCAAGAGAAACTAAAGGAAGCAAAAGGGAAGTGCCCAGCACGGAAAGAGAAGAAGGGCACATCAGCACTTGAAATTTTTGCTTCAGTTTCGGAGAATGTTTCCAAGGACCCTTGAGGGTCATGCATGCCAATTTTGGGCCCATTTTGACAACTTTTGGTTTTTTGGCATTTTTGAGTTTTTGATCAAAAACTCATAAATTCGCCATTTCATTTTGAGGATTCTTCAAGGGAGGAGAATGGTATCATTGGATGCCATAATTTCATGAGCATGCCCTCGGTGATTTTCAGAACATTTGGAGATCATTTCCCCCCTCAAAACGGCGAAAAGGGCTCTCTTTTTGCACACTCTGCCCGGTCTATCAGCAGACTATAATTTTCTGGCTTTTTACACACAGGTGCAGATTTGGAGGACTTCTAGGCATCGGATTGGGGAAATTTTATTTTTTCCGGAAATTAGACACTCATAGCTTTCCAACGAGCTATCATGAGCCTCGTTTTGACACCAGGAAGGCTGCCAAATGTTTCCGGCAAGTCAGGGTACCTTTTGCTGATATAAATTTTGGATATTTTTGTAATTTTTGAACCTCTAAAATCTGCTTTTTCCAAATGTGCGTTTAGCTATTTTTGCACATGAAAAATGATGTAAAGTCAATATTTTTCCCATTTTTAGCATTTTTTAGATATTTTATGAGATATTTTTGTGCCTTGGGCTTTGCAAAGCCTCAAGGACAAAATTAGATATTTTGATTAGGCCAATAGCATGGCAAGTTGAACCATGAGGTTTTCCTCACTTGAGCCTATATATTTCAAAGGCTTGCATTGTAAACAAGGCTGAACTTGAGAAGAGAAGAAATATATGGTTATATGAGCTTTGGAAGAAAATACTTGTGTTATGCTTTTGGATTGCCTCTTGGATGTTCTTGGATGAATGATGAAGGATTGTTGATGGATTTCATGACTTGGTAGAATGGTATAGTGTTTCTTTTTATGTTTTTTTTTCTAGTTTCCATTCATGATACATGTTTCTTGCTTGCTATAGATCAGTAGAGAACAAATTTGAGATATGCCCTTGGAGGCACCTCAGATTTCCTGAATCTTCATAGCTTTCATGTTTTCTTCTTCCTTAGTTGCATTAAAGAATTCTTAACTACTCTTTAATAACTTGAGGATATTGTTGCTTGTTTCATTCATAGTTCTATACATGCTAAGTATGACTTACGGTACGCCCTGCTTACCTATGGCTAGCTATAGTTCCATCCATGAAACTATCTCTTTGACTGATTAGATTATCATCTTGTTGAACCAAGGAGGCCTAGTTCCAATCTAGCCCTTTGCCTAAAACTATGCGAATCTTGTTGTTCAAAGTGCCCAATAACTTGAAGTACTGTGTTTAGGCATTACGGCATAGTAAGTTAAGTTGTTTTTCTTCTTTAAGTGTTTTCCCCAAAGTCTAATAGCCATTTCCCAAAGTTAGAGGGTCATATACTTCTATGCATGGCTTGAATGTTTATTTCTACGTATTAATTAGCTTATAGTTACATTTTGCATGATTAATGGTTTGCCCTACCATGTTTATGTTGTCTATTAAACTAGTTATGCTTGAAACTTTTTGTTGTTCACAAACTTGATGTCCATTTTGTTCCATTTTGCCTAAAGATCCTTTCTACCTTGAAACAAATTGACCCTTCAACAGCCTTGTATCGTCATTTAATAGCTTTCTTGACCTTTTGACCCCATAGCCCAGTTAATCTAACATCTTGTTACCTATTTTATATCTTTGATCAGTTTCATCCCTCACAACCTAAAAAAAAAAACCAAAATCAAAAACTTACTTCATAACTAGCCTAAAATCAAAACACAATAAACAAACACACAGACATCCCTTATACATATAGAGAGAGCCCTCTCTGAGTCCAGGAAGGCTAGGTCCTTGGACTCCAAAGACTGGTTTGATGTTACATCGTCATTTGGCTTACCAATCGGCCGAATCACGGGACACTAACATAATCAACGCCGACAATGGCAGCCACGACAATCAGGTATGCCAACTGATCCATTTTCTTCTTTTCAGCCTCCTCAATAAAATGCTCAGCAATATAGTGGAATGTGGCAAAATCAACCACCTTTCCCCAATTGGTCACAACAACCATTCCCTACAACATCTTGGTCAAATCAAACAAATCAAAATAATTGGCCTAGCTTTCCTTTCTGCCCATCGTTTTGGCAAAACAATAACTATCCAACACAATGGTCCCCCTCTACTTCGCAGAGTCAGGCCTGGCAGTCAAACTGGCAAAGACCTACAAATCAGCCAACTGGAACAATCCCTCTCTCTCTCAACCTACACTGCCAGCTCCCTATACAAACCCCCAGACCAACTTAAGACCACAACTCCTAGCCCAGCCCAACCCAAACCCAAACAATAGGCCAGTTCAGTCTATCCAAATAATGGAACCTCCAGAATTAGAAACTGAACTGAGGGAGTGCAATGACCTTCAATTAAGGTCTGGGCGCATAGTAGAAATAGAGAGAAAAAACGATGTTCATGTTGAAGATCCGTTACCTGTAGAACAAACATTACAGAAAGAAAAGGAAGTTCAACAATAAGATCAACAACAAGTAACAACTTCCTCTCCACCATTCCCAGAACGATTAATCATACCATGCCTATTAGAACATCCTAATTTTGATCTTCTGGGAGAATTAAAAAAATTGTGTATAAAAATCCCTCTCCTCCAAGCTATTCAAGACATTCCTATATATGCAAAAACCATTAAGGAATTATGCATAAAGAAGCCAAAGAGGAGAACAACCACCAATCCAACTGTCCAAATAGTCGGTACTTTATCTGACTTATTATCAGGGATGGAAACACCTATCAAATATGAAGACCTAGGAAATCCTATAGTGACGGTGCAAATCAATGGGCAATCATTTCCAAATGCCTTAGTTGATTTGGGAGCAGCAATCAATATCCTAACAACTACTACCTATCAAAAACTTGGCATTACATCGCTAGAACCAACAACAACCTTATTGGAATCAGCTGACCGATCGGTAGTCAAACCAGAAGGTACACTACAAGATGCAATGGTATCTGTAGATTCCTAGGAATACCCTGCTGACTTCTTGGTTATCAATCCAAAGAACCAGCTAGATGGACACCCGTTAATCTTAGGTAGACCTTGGTTGGAAACTGTCGATGCTTATATTAGATGCCGACAAGGCAATATGACAATAACAAGGGGAAACTATGTCAAGAATTTAGCCTTACACCCCCCAGCCCAGCCAATTATATCAATAATCAAAACAAGAAAACAACCTGTATTATATCTTATGGAAAATATGAGACCACCTCTAACTATAGAAAATGCTCTTGATTTTAAAGGTCAAATAGAGGATGATATCATTAATAATTTTATTAATAAACCACAAATCAGATCTCATTTGCAATGTCACATGATCAAGGAAGAATTTGATAATAAAGAAAAAGAATATCCTTTGAAAGACATTCCTAATCAAGTAATACCCACTACTTCTATGTACAATAGCAAGACTGTAGAAATTGAGCCGGGAAAAACTTTAAACATTAACAAAAATCTGACTGTTGAACAAGAAGAGAAGTTGGTCCAACTATTGCAGAAATACAAAGCAGCCTTTGCATGGGATTACCCCGATATGAAAGGAATTGATCCTCAATTGTGCACACACTACATCTATATTGAAAAAGATGCGAGACCCATTCACCAACCCCAAAGAAGACTAAACCCTCACCTTAAAGATATTGTGAAAGTTGAATTACAAAAACTATTGGATGTTAATTTCATCTACCCAATATATGATAGCAAGTGGGTCTCTCCATTAGTAGTGGTACCAAAAAAGAACGAAAAGTGGAGAATATGTGTAGATTACCGTGAACTTAACAAGGCAACATAGAAGGACCACTTTCCCCTTCCTTTCATTGACCAGGTATTAGACACATTGGCAGGAAAGAAATTCTTTTCTTTCCTCGATGGCTTCAGTGGATACAATCAAATTTAGATTGCCCCTGAAGAACAAGACAAAACTACTTTTACCTGTCCATGGGGGACATTTTCCTACTGAGTCTTACCTTTTGGCCTATGCAATGCCCCTGCTACATTCCAAAGGGCCATTCTCAGCATCTTTGCAGACTTAATAAATGAAGGTCTCGAAGTATATATGGATAACTTCACATCTTATGGGGATGACTTTGAGCTAGCATTGAAAAATTTAGAAAAGGTATTGCAAAGATGTATTCACACTAGGCTTTGTTTAAGCAATGAAAAATGTTATATGATGATGACCGAAGGAGTTATCTTAGGCCATTATATTTCAGCAGCTGGAATTCAGGTGGACCCAGCTAAAATTCAAATAATCTTGTTAATACCCACACCCACCACACAGACAGAGGTACGTAGCTTTCTTGGATTTTCTGGTTACTATAGAAGATTTATAAAACATTATTCTCAAATAGCTGCACCTTTATATGCACTAACTGAAAATGTTGATTTCATATGGACAGATAAATGTGACAATTCCTTTAATGATTTGAAGAAGCTTGTTTCAACAGCCCCAGTGCTGAGGGGCCCAAATTGGAATTTGCCATTCTAAATTTTCTTCTGATGCCTCAGACACAGCAATTGGACCATTACTTGGGTAGGAGGAAGACAAGAATCCATATGCAATCTATTATATTAGCAAAAATTTGTCCCTTGCTGAATTAAATTATACTGTGACTGAGAAGGAATTTTTAGCTGTAGTACATGCTATAAATAAGTTTAGACATTATATAACTGGGTATCCTGTACTACTATATACTGATCACTCTGCCATTAAATTTTTAGCAAATAAACATGTTACAAATGGAAGAGTGACAAGATGGTTGATTTTATTGCAGGAATTCGACATTACAATCAAAGATCGACCTGGGAAAGAGAACCCTGTAGCTGACTTTCTGTCAAGAATGCCAAAGCCAACAGATACAGAAGCAGTTGAAGACCACTTCCTAGATGAACAACTCTTTGCCGTTACTGTCAGAACCCCATGGTATGTTGATATAGCAAACTATTTGGCAATAGGTAAATTACCTAAACATCTATCCCTTAATGAACGAAAACAGATAATACAGCGTAGTACCCGATTCTCTTGGATTGGGGGCTACCTATTTCACACAGGTGCAGATATGCAAATAAGAAGATGCGTTCAGGAGGATGAGGTATTTTACATTTTGAAAGCATGCCATGATGGATAGCGTGGCGGGCATTTTGCAGATCGTAGAACTACCCATAAAGTTTTACGAACAGGCTATTATTGGCCTACTATCTTTAAAGATGCAAAAAAAATTGTGCAGGCCTGTGATAGATGCCAAAGGGCAGGTCGCCCTGGGCAGTCTGATGAAATGCCTTTGAACCCTCAACTAGTGATTGAACCGTTTGAATGTTGGGCCCTTGACTTTGTTGGTCCTATTAGCCCCCCATCAAACCAAAAAACATACATCCTAGTTGCAACTGAGTATGTCACCAAATGGGTTGAAGCAGAGGCTCTTTCAAAAGCTACAGAGGACTCTGTAATACAGTTTTTTTCCAAATCTTTGTTCGATATGGCCTCCCAAGGGACATAATCACAGATGGAGGGCCACAGTTTGTAGGTAATAAATTAGCTGAAACACTACAAAATTATCACATTTAGCACAAGATTACAGCCCCATACCACCCACAGGCCAATGGCCAAGTTGAGAGCACGAATAAAGTGATTGAATCTATATTAACAAAAATCGTTGCCTCACAAAGACGTGATTGGGCCTACAGATTTCCAGAAGCATTGTGGGCGTATCAAACAATGTGGAGACCCACTACGGGGTATTCACCATATCAATTGGTATTTGGAAAAGAACCCATCTTTCCAATAGAATTTGAAATTCAAACACTAAGAACAGCTCAGAAGGTGGGTCTAGATTTAAATGAAGCCGAAGCCAAAAGACTACAGCAAATTAATGAGTTAGATGAAATTAGGCTCTCTGATCTTCAGCACACAGCGTTAATTCAACAATAGAGAGCAAAATGGCATGACACCCTGATCAAAGAAAAGATCTTCCACGAAGGAGACTGGGCACTCCTATATGATTCTAGGTTTCAGGATTTTCCAGGGAAACTCCAGACACGATGGCTCGAACCCTATGAAATACAACAAGTGCATGATAATGGCACTATTACATTAGCTACCATTGATGGATTTGGGAATTCCTTTAAGGTAAATGGTCATCGAGTACGATTGTATCATAAACCGCCTACCCGGGAATCCTTTTACCAATAGTTACGGGAAGATTCTACCATAGAAATTCTTGCTGAAGGGGATAACTCCTCCTTGGCACCAGTTTATTAAATCATTTATTTATTTTTTAAATTTTGTACATAAAGATTGTTTATTTATTTGGAGTATTTGTTTTAGGGAATTCATTTTTTTTCAAATCTCTGCTTATTTAAGTTTTCGCTGTCTGTTTCATAGAATTCGGTTTTCTTCAAAAACTCTGTTCATTTCACTTGTTTTGAGTTTTGTTGTTCCTTTCTAAAGGAATAGCACTTCTGTTGTTCCTTTCGAAAGGAACAGCAATTCGGCAGATTTTTTCTATTCCTTTCAAAAGGAACAGCAGTTTCGCACATTTTTCCTGTTCCTTTCGAAAGGAACAACAGTTCTGCAGATTGTTTCTGTTGTTCTTTTTAAAGGAACAACACCTTTTGAGAGGATTGTTTTTTTGTTTTAGATTAGAATTTTGAGAATTTCTGATGACTCTTCTAAAGGAAAATATATTATTTATATACAATCATACAAATTAAAGCTTACTGTAATCAGCAAATCAAAAGAAATCGTCATTTTTAAGAAAATTGTTTAGTAATGATAAGAAAACAGGAAAAAGGGACATAATCAATAACATAATTTTGTTGTTTTATTGCCATTGAATTAATCTGATCGATTATCCTTATCATGATTGGTTATTTCCCATATGTTATAAATTTCTTTGATTTTTATTTATGGAGTAGGAATAAGGGCATATTATTTTCTATTGAGATGTTCAGACTTCTTCCACCATCCCTACTCTTAAGGAGTGCTGAGCCATCCTTTATAATAACTAGGAAAGTGTTATATGAAAAAGAAAAATATTATATGTTCCACTAATAATTTTATGATTTTGCAGATGGAGGATAGGGGGTCTCATTAAAGAGCTAGCCTACCATGATCATAAGGAAGTCAATGAAGTGGCACTCCCATCATGGACACCAAACTAGGGATATGGTCCAATGGACAATTGAAAAAATTAAGGAAGTCCTTGGAACAGAAGGTCTCATCACAAGCCGGCCTGCCCACTTTTCACTTCTTCCCGGTGAATGGCATTGTGATTTATCTGGTCACCAAGCCAGCACAATGGCCTCCATTATGACATTTAATAAGCACTTCCTCAGCATAAATAAAGGACAATGGTTCCAAGGGTGAGAGAGCAACTCTGTCAAGGTTATGGACACCTGTGGGCAACAAAGCTCTACTGATGGTATTGGAGTCACATTTATGCACATCAATAGTCATATTTAACCCTTTTTCCTATATCTCTATTTAATATCAAATGAAAGTATGAATCCTTAACCTTCCATTTCGAACCATTATACATGAATATCATTACAAATCGATCATATTAGTTTGAAGTGGTAATAAACGCATTTGTACTTATGTTTATCCTAAGCTCTCCCTTCTTCCCATATTTGAATCATTACAAAATGATTTTTTATCTATTACCGATTTATCACACTTATTGATTTCAGTAATTGTTATAATTTGATTGAATGTATAATAATTATTCCTACTTTTCCTGTTGTACTACTGTTGTGCCATGCTTCCTCTCTCAATTAACGGTCAAGGGTGACCTATCATCAAGAAGGGGGGGCGCGGATGTCTGCATGCATATCAAATCCCGTTATTTCTTTAACTGTATGCAAATTAAATCCCTGCATTTTAGGAAATAACCAAAATTTAACGACATCATTCCAATTTAACATGTTGTGTTGTTCCATTGTGATCACTGTGTGTTTGGAAAGAAATAACAGGGTGCAGAGACGATGGGAGGACGACCAATTCACAGTGAGCCGCAGGTGCTAGTCATTTCTGATGTTGCATGAGAGATTTTGGAAAGAATAAGATGGATTACATATTTCATGAGGATGCAACAACCTCACGAAGTAGTGACCGCCGAATTCTTACAGAACTTGCAAGAAGGGTTCTCCATGGTTAGAGGAAGACAGATAGTTGTATCTGATGAAATAATTGCAGAAGTGTTGGGTATACCAGCATAAGGAACTATATGGACGCAAAAGAAGCTTAGGCTTCGAGAAGCCATGAAGATCTTTCAGGATGACAGACAGACATTGGTTGTCAAAGGCAAAGGAGTTCAACCAGCATCATTGGGAGAACCATGGATGGAATTGGCCAAGATTGTGCAGGCCTATATAACGTGTGACGGAAGGAAAGATGTGGTAAGACCTCGCCACCTTATGTTACTGGCTGTATTAAAACAGAAATTCACTATCAATTTGCCTGCGTTTTTAAATTCCCTGTTGTATGATATTGCCCGTAATATAAGAAAAGCTCAACACGTAGATATGGTGGTCAGCCACCATTGCTTAATTCGATTAATAGTAAGTCGTAGCCTCGCCCAGCAACAGACCAGCTGGGAAGATTTGATATTATCCATTGATGGAGGGTTAGCCTTACCTACCCAAAAACGGAAGAGAATGGCTGGCTCAATAGCTGAGCCATCAAATCACAGACAGTCCCTCCATTCAAAATGAAGTAGGGGAATGATGGAAGGACTTCCGGGCAACAGTAGCCAGCCCCTGGAATTGCACAGCTCAGAGGATGAACAAACTCCACAATTGGAGGGAGAAATCCCTCATACTGATAAAGAAGAGGAAATGGAAGGATAAATTCGCTACTCAGACGAAGAAGAAATAAGTCACCACACTAGTGGTGAAAAACAATCCAGTGTAGAGGAAGGAAATACTGAGGAAGAAGAAATTGAAGGAGAAATTTGATATTCGGATGAGGAAGAAGGAAGATATCATACCTATGAGGAGGACAAATACAATCATAACAGCGACAATGAGGGAACAGAGCCTCCCAAGAATGCTACCTTAAGCCCTTTACAGGAAGACCAATTGGCCCAAATTCTGGCCAATATCAGTGACTATGTGCAGCCTCATAGCCCTTTGGATCTTAACATTGATATTAATCAGTTACAGGAGCACTCTGCAGTCAACAAAGATACAGCTGAAGAAATTTTGGATAAAACAGCAAACCCTAGCGAAGCTAGGGTTGCTTCCCCTGAAAGGCATGAACAAGAAAAAGAGAACATCGAAGTAATATCCCAACTTGGAAGCCCTCGGGAGATTGCAGAGTTAACCATGGATATGATTCCTAAATAATTTAGCCAAGGGCATATGAATGTGGAAGAGGAACCCCAAGCAGAATACCAAGAAGAGAACTTAACTGAAGGCACTACTGACATGGACCAACACCCTATCGAGCAAATGGGTTCAGATAAAGGAACAGTTGTTCCATTAAAAAAGAGGAGTAAAGTAACTGAGATTGAAAAGCTTCGCAGGGAACGAATGAAGCTTCATAAACTCATAGAACAGCTCAGGCAAACCATTAGGGTTCTGAGAATGAAACAAATGCCTAAGTGAGCCCCTAAGAGAAGAAGCATAGCTACTAAGCAAGCTTCGAAAAAGAGAAAAGTGGCCGCTAAGAGGAACCCCCAAGTTGAAGAAGCCATGCCTGAGCCCAATTATGGAGATACGGAACAGCAAATAGCTGTTCCAACACAAGTTGTTCCAGAGGGACCCGTTTCAAGTGAAAACATGCAATCTAGTAGTCAGCATACTTTTAGTGATCTGACACTAGCCAGACTCCAAGAGGAGTTGGCACAGGCCCGAATAGAAAGGAAAAGGTTGGAAGAAGACACTATCCCAAGGAAGAGATATCAGGAGTCGTAGCAACAGATGAAGATTATTCATGAAGCCGAAGCTGAAGCTCACGAAAAGTGTCGAAGAGCAAAGGAAAAGGCTGACAAGGTAATGAACCAACGAAAACTAGCCTACAATCGAATGGACACTCTCTGCTCCTTGTACACTGATGTCTTAGCCTGTAGATGCCCCGCCAAAAACTATGCTTTATTTTTACTAGAAAGATATTTACAGCTAAAGATTAAGGCAGTTAGGGCAGGGAAATCCATAGAGCTAAAAAATAAATATGACTTTGTATCATGTTGCAAACTTTATGGGATCAAAGTACAATGCCTTTTGTGTGAATTTTATTTACATAATCTAATACTTGAAAACAATTGTGAATCAAATCCTAGCCCTTTTGTGGGAGATGTCCAACATCAGGCATTTATTTCCTTTGTTGTAAATCAATTAAAATGGCTTAAAGCCTATAATGCTTTCCAAAGGCAAGAAAATGAATTAGATTTGTGGGTTAGGAGTGAACCTCAGAACCCATCCCAATTTTGGGCTAGGCATAAAAGTTTGATGACAAAGGAAGGCGTTATCCAAGAATTAGGGCCTGTCCACAAATCGATTATCTTGAATGGAACAGATTATTTCTTATCCATTAGAAACCAAGCTTATATAGCAGCTAAGGTCCGGTGGAGAATTTCCAATCAGAATGTGAAAAACAGAGAACCATTTAATTATAAAAACTTTGGGCTAGCAGCAGACCGCTTAGTTTCCTATAGTCATCTTATTTTAAAAAAAGGACCATTCTAGCTAGGGTGTAGGTTCCGAAGCCCTATTGCATGGTATCCTGCTTCAGACTACAAAGCCATTTACGAACTCCCCGAAGGACAGACAGAGCATGTTTTTGAGGGATTAGTTGCACTACATGGTTTTAGGCTTTTTGATGACAAACCTTATCCGGCTTAATCTTTGATTGCTCTCCATGTGAACTATAGTTTTCATGAGGACATGAAAAAGATTAAGCAGGGGGGTATGTTGGGCAGTGAAAAAGCTATGAAATTACTGTGTATCTTCTCATTATTTTACTATATACATACTCCTTTTTACCTTGGGAAGGTAATTTATTATAATAATTATGATAGAATTGGAAAGGTTTATGTTCATTGTAAAAATATGACTAAAGGTTGCTTTTTGTTGATAAAACAGGAATTAGACGAAGTGAACAACTGTACCAAATGTGAGGCTGAGATCAATGTAACTGCTGCTCGATCAGCGTTGAACCACATCCAGCCAAAGACAAGGAGATCCAAATGAATTGCTAAAAATAGGTAGGGGACAGCTCGGCCTCGGTCAAAGCAAACAAGATGACAACTAAATGAAGAGGAGCGAATCCCTCAGGATCCTTCGATCCTGAGGGATCGCTGTTCAAACTCATATTATTCCTTGTCTTGTCCGTCAGGGTCTAATATATAAAGCAATGACCTTTAGTGATCATGGGGTCGAACAATTTCCTATATTCAGACATTTCCTCTGTAATATTATGTTTATTGACTCTCGGCTTTGAGAGAACAACCTCTGTAATACTTTATGTTCGATTAATATCAAACACGCGTTTTGTTTCATCTCTTCAGTTCTGAAGTAGCCCAGCAGTATTTCACTGGCGCTAAGGGCCCAGCTCTGGTGGAATTACCTTGCTGTTTGTATTCTTAATCCTTGTTTACTGTTGTGTGGATCTATGTTTATTGTTTATTTCGATTACAGAGTTGATTGACTGCTGTTAGATTGAATACAAATTCATTAACGAATTACATTGCTATTTGATTCTTTGTAAGAAGTACATTCGTTGTTCATTTATCCTACTATCATTGTGAAATCTTTGTTGTTTTATATTCGATTCTAAGTTGTTGTTCTATTAGTCTACGATTCGTTGCGATTGATTGATCTGTAGTATTGGCCGGCGACAGGATTGAAGTATTGAGATTAGTTAAGTTTGTAATTGTTGTTCAATTTATATTGTTGTTCCATTTCTAGTTATTGCTCATTTCTGATTCATAGCTTTAAATTAGCGGATAGTTTGGTTACAGTTGCTGTGTATGCATAGGAGTTAGAAGTTGTTGCTCCTTTTTAGCCTTTGCAGTCCCTTTCAGTTATCTTTATCAGCAAGTAGTTCGAGCTTGATTTCATTTCGATTGTTTTAAGATCACCAACTATAGAGGACACTGGTTATTGCTTTCAAGTCCCCAGATTGGTTATCTTGCATCGATTTCTAAGGGAAGGAGTTACTGCTACTGTATCCCTGATCGATGTTTTGCAGATTGATTTAATTAAGGTTCCAGAGCATTTCCATTTATGTTACTGCAATTAGATTCCTTTACAAGCATTTGTTTATTCTTGTATTCAGAATTCTATACTACATCTTCACAGAATTACTCTTAGTTAATTGCAGCCTCAGATAGAGTACACTCTTGAAATAAAAAGTCGCTCCCGGATTTACAATTAATGTAGCCTTAGGTGTTCAAAAGATACCTTTTTATGACTCAACAAGTGTGAGATCATACTCAGAGTCTTTTTTTGTTCATCTTCATTTCACTGATCCACCACTTAGTTAAAATTGGGAAAACTACCCAATCGGGCGACTCAACCTCTTTCAACTAGCCTTAACTGCACATTGTGCAATCTCAGCCCTCAAGCAGCATCCTTGTCTCTTGGCACTATGCAATCCTTTCCTCCATCCGGGACTGAACTATGCATTGCATAGTCTTAGTCATCAAGCCTTAGACTTGAGCTCTTGAATTTCACAATTGCGAAGTCACCTGGCCTCACTATCCTTATAGCACTGTGTAGTGGGAAAAATCAGTGCGCAAGCCTTCAGAATAGCTTCTTGAATCACCCACCTACAATCTTCAAGCCCAAACTAGCCTGAAATTCACATTGCGTAGTCTCAAGGCTCAATCCCAGACCTTGACTTCCTGAGCTACACAATTGCGCAATCCCTGAGTCTCTCCCTTGGCCTCCTACCAAGTTTCAACTCAGCCAATGGATCCTCATGCATCATCTTAGACTATGGATTTATTGGACTGATGTCATCTTTTCATGAGTGAATTTCAAATTTAGGTGTTCTATGTAAGGATGATGAAGAAGGAGATCATGCTATAAGACACCTATGTAAATGAATGTACAAGTTGATCAATCAAAAGGAAGCAAAGGGACATGAGTTTGAAACCACAACTCAATATCTGATAACATTAAGACTCCTCATCTCTAAACCATATGGAGGTGGAAAAGAGATCATCTTCAAGAAGACGTGAACACGAAACAACAAAGAATGGATTGACATTTCCATGTCATCATGCATTCCATGTCATCAGTATCATGTCATTTCATGTCATGAGTCATCATGTGCCACATCATTTTGTGTATTATGTAAGTTCTTATTTGAAAATGTATTGTAAAGTGGAAGTCCAAAGGACATGTACAAAATGTAAAGAGTCATGTAAAAAAAGTCATAGGGAAGTCAAACAATCATAAGGATAGTCAAAGAGTCACAAGAGAGGTGAAGGATTAACCCATTTTTTATATATACACCCTCATTATACAAGAAAAATACTTTTCACCTTGGCTTCTCCCATAAGGCATCAGAGAGACAAGTTATTTCTTTTGGAGAGCAAGTAGTGGCTTCAACGCTTCATGGTTGGAGCTAGTGGTGTTCGTTGTATACATATGTCTTGGGAATTTTACTTAATATATGGGGTCTGATGGAAAACATGTTTTCATGCATGGATTATGAATATTTGTAAGAATGTTTTGTGAATGTTTATGATTCATGTTTGTTTTCAGCTGTACTAAAGTAGTTGAACTATTTTGGTTATTTTAGTGCTTATCACATTGAGAATTTGTTGTAATGGTTGTAATGATCATCACATCTTTGTGGACTATTTTGCTATATGTTAGGTAAATATTTCCTATTTGTGTGTGTATCTACTAGGGTGGTACTATTACCTCTCTCTTAGAGGTCCACTTTCTTCTCCCTCCTCACTAGAAGAACTTTGACACACCTGTAACCAAACATTCACCAAGCACACCTAATTGCTTTTTGAAGGCACATATGTGATTCTCTCTCTAGCTGACAACTAAATCCAAGGAAAACCTATAAGAAAATGAGAACCTGACCATATTATGGATATGACTCCTATTCCAAATGGTGTGAGGTATAATTGGGACCACATATCAGGGAGACCCCTTTGAATGTTGGCAAGTTTAACACTGTCAATAAGATCCACTTTCTTAGGATCTAGATTTGTCAAAGTGAGTGAATTATAAACTATATATATGTAATTGTTATGATCAATAAAATATGAGTGTGATTTGTGTTATGTATAATATTTCTCTCACTCTCTAAATTTTCTAATATGGTATTATAGCATTTGGATTGGTTACAATAATGTTGGTGCTTCAAGATCTAGATTGGTCTCCTTGTTGTGATTTGTTCCCTCACAAACTTATCGTATCGTAGAGTGGCGTGATTTTTTTTAGCATGATTAATTGTTATATGGTGATTAATTTTTTCACACCAGATATGTTGAGAGCTCAAAACAAGCATGTATCACCTACAACAGGGTGTGGATGGAACCTTGGTGTATTAGGTATTTTTTTACTTCTCACAAATTCATCGTAGTGTGGGAGAAGAGCTTGATATGCTCCCTCAATAAGAGATTTATATCAAGATTTGCAGGTCATCCTCATGGAAGAAAATAATATTAAACGTTTTGAAATCAACAAGATGACCTTATTAATATTTTTTCTCATGGTATCCTATCAATTGGAGGGAGATCAGTTTTTAACTAGTGATTTCAACAAAGAAGTGTATATAGAGAAAGGGGTTGGAGAGGCATCCAGAACATGGCGTCTCATACAAACAGGACTGCATGGGGACTGTGTGGCTAGGCTATCATGTAAAGGTGGTAAGCTTCCCAGAACGAAATCCTCCCTTGTGCCATTTTTTTGGTGTCATTTCCATAATTATCTTTTCAATTTTCCCAGGCTGTGATCGGGCTATGAATGGGAATTACACGGTTTGTCCGGGTGCATGCGGTGCTTTCACTATTTAAGGAATATGTGGAGTAGACTTTGAGGAATTGATATTCTCAGCTCCATGAGGGTTGTGTCTATGGAGGTTCAAATGTGGGGAGTTTTGTTTTCTAAGTAGCTCTCTCTTCCTCTATTTTACAAGTTGTATACGTTTGGGCACCCTCTCATTATCTTACCTCTGCAAAGCTGTTCCAGCCACCCCAAATGTTTTCAGCTATGGGGCCATGTCACTCCATACTTCTGAATGTGAATTAAGCCTGGGTGTTCATTGTGGGGGTTTATGGGGACTGCATTTAGCATCGATTTCCACTCAATGGGCGGGGTGTGATGGGTGTAACGTTGGTGTAGGGAACGGTGTATGTTTGGGACTCGACATGATTCCAGAGGTGAATGGAGAAATCCTCCATATTGTTCTACTAGATATCATCTCACTTTTCCTACTGGTTCAGATTTCCTTGACACCATTTCAGAATTTGGGTAGAATTCCAAATGTCTAACCTACCGTTTACTTCACCCACCTCAATATCGGACATTGAATGAAGCTCCTTTGAATCCTCAAACACATCAAAATGTAAATCTCTCTGGTCCAAATGGCTAGATTCCTTCATTATTTCCAGGCCTTGCAAATATTTCAGTATTAACTGTTACAACTGATGGTGGAGGATCATGGGGTGTTGTTGTTGCTACTGTTGTCACCTCTAACTTCGACCTGGGATGCCATTGACACAAGTGAACATCATTTCTGATCTATGTGACAGTTTTCCAGCCACCACCTTCTTTCCAGGGATTATTTTCTGGCACAGTTTGAACTCAACTACCCCTGACGATACCTAGGTGGCGATCTGACAGGGGCATCTCTCCCGAGAGCACTATCTGACAAATCAGACCCAGTTTCTTCCTCTCGAGGCTTCTTATTTATGATTATGCTTACCTCCTCAAGGCATTTAGTGATCCCATAACCACCATTCCTTTCCATTTTCAAACTATACCTTTAGCCTTTATTTAGCTATCCATAAACTCTATGTTGTCCACCTAAATTATCCACTTGAGGTACATTCTGGTATTGGGTTCGGGAACACATTAAGGGGAAATAAATATACATATAGCTTAATGAAAATTAAAAATAAACACACACAAGTAAATTAACCTAATGTTTATGTGGTCGAACCTTGAGAGGGTTTCAAGAAAACCTCCACGGGGCAAGGGATTGGAAACTCTATTAATCAATAATGATTCTTCTCAAGTTACAAGCCTCTCGGGCCATCTCAATTTAACATGGGTTAATTCGTTACATAATTTCCTCTTCATTATAAAACCAAATGTCTAGTAAATTTCATTAATTACAATTACTTGTCATTATTTCAACAAACTCCACCTTGACAACAATTTTCCTAATCCCTTGGCCATGCCCATTCATCATCTCTTCTGCAAGCCGAGAGAAGCGAGACACCATCTCAACTTCTCTACTATAACTAGCTTCGTGAATATATTTGCATGATTTTCCTGTGTATGAACCTTCTTGAGAACTACTTTTCCGCCTTCGATTACATGTCTCATAAAGTGATACCTTACATCGATGTGCTTGGTCTTGTTGTGATAGGTTGGATTTGTAGCCAAATGAATAGAACTCTGACTGTCATAGAATACATTCACATTCTACTACATCCTTCCAATCTCATCAAGAAAACCTTTTAACTAGTTTGCCTCTTTACAAACATCTGAAGCAGCTATATACTCTACTTCAGTAGTGGACAAAGAAACTATCTTGAGGCTTTGACATCCAGCTGATTGCTCCACCTACAAGAGTAAAAACATAACCTGTAGTAGATCTCCTTTTATCCAAATCACCTACATAATCATCATCCACATATCCACAGACTGAAACTTCATGACCATCAAAGCTGATGCAATGGTCACTTGTGCCTCTCAAATACCAAAGCACCCATTTCATTGTTTGCCAATGTTCTTCCCCTAGATTTTCCATGAACATGCTGACAACTCCAACTGCATGTGAAATGTCAAGCCTTGTAGATACCATCGCATAAATTAAGTTTCCTACCGCATTTTCATATGGTACACAAGACATGTACTTATTTTCTTCATTAGTTCTAGGACATAAATCCTAAGAAATCTTAAAATTGGAATCTAATGGAACATTAACAGGTTTCACATTGTTCATACCGAACTTTTCAAGTAGTTTCTCCACATACTTCTGTTGTGATAACCAAAGCTTACCATTATTCATGTCTTTGTTTATCTCCATGCCCAAGATATGTTTTGCTGCTCCAAGATCCTTCATATCAAATGTCCCAGAGAGTTGAGCCTTTAACCTGTTGATTTCTTCCATGATTTTTCTTGCAATAAGTATATCATCAACATAAAACACCAAGATAATGAATATTCCATTGAAATGTTTGAAGTATACACAATGATCATCCTCAATTTTGATAAAATTCTGGCTCACCATGAAGGAATCAAACTTCTTGTACCATTGCCTGGGTGACTGCCTCAGTCCATACAATGATTTCTTGAGCTTGCATACTAATATTCTATTGTGACTTTGTACAAAACCTTCTACCTAATCCATATATATCTCTTCATCCAAATCACCATGAAGAAAGGTTGTTTTAACATCTAATTGTTCTAACTCAAGGTCAAGTAATGCATTTAGTGCTACCACAGTATGAATAGAAACAAGTTTAACGACTAGTGAAAAAAATTCATGAAAATCAATACCTTCAACCTGAGAATACCCTTTTGCAACCAACCTCACCTTATACTTATCAATAGTTCCATCAAATTTTCTCTTCAACTTGATGACCCATTTGCACCAAACAAAGCTTCTCTGTTCAGGACATTCTACAAGATCCCATGTATTGTTCTTTGCTAAGAAATCCATTTCTACTTCCATATATTTTTTCCATATCTCGTTATCTGCAACATCTACTGCTTCTTGATAACAAGAAGGTTCCCCATCTTCAGTAATCAATGTAAAACATGAAGCATAATATTCATACCTTTTGGGTGTTTTTCTTTCCCTTACAGACCTTAGAGTGACTGGTTGTTGAATTGGTTATGGAATTTCTCCAGTTTCCTTTGATTCTTCACATTTTTCATCAAAAGTTTCTCCTTCCTTTCGACTTTTTGGAAAATGTCTAGTCTCCAATTGAATCTGTTGATTTTGCAACACCTATTCATGTTCAAATTTTTCAACATCTAATTTTAGAATAGAATATTCATCAAATGTTACATCTCTAGTAATGACTATATTCTATGAAGAAGGATCCCACAACCTATATCCTTTCATTGCATAATCATACCTAACAAAGACATAGCATTTCGATTTTGGATCTAACATTGAACCTTGATTTCTAGGAAGAAGAGCATAGGCATCACGACCAAAAATCTTCAAATTTGAATAATCGCAAGACTAACCCGACCAAACTTCTTCAGGAATTTTACATTTTATCTCAACTGAAGGTGATATGTTAACTAAATAACAAGCAGTAGATACTGCTTCTACCCACAACTCCTTTGGCAAGTTAGCATTGTTGATTATGCTTCTGGCTCTTTCTATAAGAGTTTTATTCATACGTTCAACAACGCCATTTTGCTTAGGAGTATAAACATCAGTTTTATGTCTAACAATCCCTTCATCCTTACAGAATTTTTCAAATTATAAAGAAGTAAATTCACCGCCATTGTTAGTTCTTAAACATTTAATTGATTTGCATGTTTTCTTTTCCACCATAGCTTTAAATTGTTTAAAAAAATTAAATACATCAGCTTTCTTTTTCAACATATAGACCCAAACTTTCCAGGAGAAATCATCAATAAATATTAAGAAATATAATGCACCTCCATAATACACGGTAGAAGATGGTCCACACAGATCAGAATGAATGTAGTCTAAAATTTGTTTACTATTATGATTTCCGGTTTTGAACCTTTTATTACATTGTTTTCCATACACGCAATGCTTACAAAAATCCAACTTCAAGGATTTCAAATCAGGTAGCAACTTGCGGTTCATCAATACTTGAAGACCTTTCTCGCACATGTGACCCAACCGCTGATGCCATAGACGAGAACCTTATTCTACTTTTTGTATTACAATCATTGCTTCACTAACTTGAGTGCTTCCTTTGAGTCTGTACATATTTTCGACCTTTTTAGCCCATAACGACCAAGGATCCTTTTTGAGACTTTCAGCACTCCATTCTGACCTATAAATGTATACCCATTCGAATCCAAAGCTCCTAAATAAATCAAGTTTTTCTTTAGTTCAGGTACATGCCTAGCATTAGATAATGTTTTAACTGTATCATCATACATTTTAATTTTTACATTTCCCATCCCAACAATCTGACAAGATGCATTATTCCCCATAAACACAGAACTACCATTTACAGCTTCATATGAAGTAAACCAACTTCTGTGCAGACTCATGTGATGAGAAGCACCAGAATCTAACAGCCAATTTTAAACATCTTGAGAGACATTATAAACAGGTAGAGCTTCGACAGTTAAAACTTGATCAATCATACATGAATCAACCTGATTTGCTTCCTTATTCTGGTTTTCTGACTCCTTTCATTTCCAACGGTCTTTCTAGAGGTGTCCAATTGTATTGCAGTACCATCACTTGGATTTACACTTCTTTCCGCCCCTTGATTTTGATCTAGAAGAAACCCTTGATTTCTCCCCTCTTTCCTTTGACCAACCTCTGTCTACCATGGATTCTTGTGCAAATGTTTCAATACTGGATTTCCTTCGTACTTCTTCAGATAACAGAGCACCCACAACTGATTCAAATTTCAAAGAATTAGCGGTGCTCAAACTAATTGAAGTTATGAAGTGGTCCCATGATTCGGGCAGAGAACACAACAAAGTTATAGCCTTGTCTTCTTCCTGAATTTTAACTTCCATATCTAACAATTGGAAAATAAGTTTATTAAAAACATTTAAATTTTCTGCAAATTTTGTACCCTCCTTCATTTGAAGGCTGTGCAATTGTCTTTTCAAAAAAAATTATATTTGTCAATCATTTTTTCATATAAAAATTTTCCATTTTTTCCCACAAACCTTCAGTTGTACTCTCTTCAAAAATATTAAAGATAACTTCATCTGCCAAGCATAACCTAATGGTATTGAGAGATCGGGCATCCAAGTCCTCCCAGTCTAAATTTGTCATGCTTGTAGGTTTTTTCTTCACTCCATCTAATGCTTTGTGCAACCCTTCTTGCACCAGCAAGTCCCTAACTTCCAGTTTCCACAATGCGAAATTGTTCTTCCCGATGAATTTCTCCACCTCGAACTTTTCATTCAACATTTTTGTCATTTATTTCTATTATGGTTTTCTGGTTTTTCCTTCTTTCCAACTAGGGTTTAAAAAAAAAAAATTCCCCTTCCTCCTTTTAGCTAGTTAGGGTTTCAAAAAAACAATTCAGGTTCCCCTAGGATTTCTCTTTTGCTTTCACTCCAATTCTTAAAAAAGAAAAATCTTACAAAAAAAATCTGAGATTGTTTAACAATTTCCAGAATTTCTCTAACTTTCTAGAATTTCCACATAAAAACTCTTAAGAAATCCAAAATTCTATAACCCTCTTCAAGAAAGAAAAAACAATTTTGTTTTCTTAAAAATAAAAAGATTGAATGATAGTTTAAAAAATTTCTCAAAAGATATTTATGTACCTGGTGTCGGCCCCTCCTCTTTGGTGGTAGCAGCAAACTTCTTTTTCTACAGCAGATGAGTTCCTTTCACCAATGCAATGCTTCTTACACTTTGACTGTGGTGGATTGGTTTGACTGCACATGCGTTCAACAGTTGCGATGCTAGTAACTGATCGGTAGTTACAGGCGGTTACAAGCCTCCTTTCCTACGGAAAATATCGTCTCTGAATTGTGGTGGCTATCTTTGGCTATCTCCTATTCTCTGGCATGCCCTCGCAACAGTGATTCACATTAGTTTCGCCAACAAAATTCACGATCATGGACCCAGTGATGGGTTTCACCAACAGTCACGAAGGAGGTATACTTCCTCTCTCCACTCGACGGCTCCTTCCCTCGATGGCTCAACTCACGATGGAGGTCGACTTCCTCTCTCCACTCGATGGCTCCTTCCCTTGATAGCTTAACTTATTGATCTCGACTGTCAGCCCTTTTTCATGACCTCAACTCTCTTCAGGCACAGACAAGATGTTTGGATCTTCTCCCTCAACAACGGTTACAATATAAACATCCTTTCTTCAATAGACAGCAGCGAGCTTTAATCAATTGACAACAATGGGCTTTAATCTTCGGTGGCTAAAAAAAGTTGGATAGCAGAGTGGTTGGACAGTAGTGAAATTTCAACTTGTTTAAGAAGCTCTGATATCACTTATTGGGTTTGTGAACACATTAAGGGGAAATAAATATACATATAACTGAATGAAAACTGAAAATAAACACACACAGGTAAATGCACATGATATTTATGTGGTAAAACCTTGATAGGGTGTCAAGGAAACCTCCACGGGGAAAGGGATTGGAAACTCGATTAATCAAGAATGATTATCCTCAAGTTACAAGCCTCTCGGTCCATCCCAATTTAACATGGGCTACTTCATTACATAACTACCTCTTTGTTATAAAACCGAATGTCTGGTAAATTTCATTAAGTACAATTAGTTGTCATTATTTCAACATCCAGTAGGTACTAATCGAATAGCGGTGGAAATTTTACCGACTTATGTAGCCCGATGGTTACTCCTCCCAAGGTCACTCAGCAAAGTCTCGTAACTCCACCTCCACCTAACTCTTGAGCTGGTTCCCTTCCCTTGTACGGCTTCATCCTCTCCTTGGCTGAATTGCCAACTTGTCTTTGGTATTGGGGTTCAAGGCCATGCGTCGCCAACAGATTTATGGAGGATCCCATGGACCCTCTCAATTCAGACACATTAGCGCATGAGGCATTTATCAAGGCAACGGTGGAAGCCAAGAATACTTTTGGTTTGGGACGTGCTCCACAAATTGGAATTTCACATTCACAACATCATCCGTCGCATAATTTGGCTTGACCTCCTCCTAAGAACATTCAGTTGAAGGCACTGGTAAGGGATCAGAGAACACCCGACTGAAAGGAAGGAAGGTGAAAGTATCAAATAATATCATCCCTCTGGCCATAGACATCAAGTTTCTTAGTTTCAAATACGAAGAACTCTGGGGGCGGGTGATTAGCCTCCAGAAGAGAGAATTGGTTAGCCACTGGGTGTTCACTGAGATGGCTGAAAATGCGATGCAGATCTGGTTCAAGAAGGTATGGGTTCCTATGGTTGGTTATCCTCCTCAAGTGAGTCTCCCATTTAATTCATGGTATAGTATACATTTCTTACACTTTGAGGACTTGGATCTAATCCTAGAGAAGGCATGGGTTCATGGATAGGGGTTCTTGCTGTGGAGTACTAAAAAGGTATGTTGTTGATGATTATTTCAGTGGCTTTCTAATAGAATTTGTGAACCTTTTGTATCATGAATTTGGAAAGTAATAAGGAACTACAACAAAACATGTGAGAATTGATGCGCATAACTTAGCCACTAATAATGGTTATTTTCTATACAGGAAAAGGAGAAAACGAAGAGTTGCCGCTCCAAAGGAAAGGACAAAGTGGAGATAACTGTTGTCCCTCTGAACGAGAACCGAACGCAAACAAAGATAAACAGATCAGAGCAAATTGGCTCGGAAAAGAGGGAGAGGACACCAGCTCAGCGTAAAAGAAAAGACAGGATGAAGAGTTAACAGTTTGGCGAATCCCTCAGGATCTTCGATCCTGAGGGATCGCTGCTTTATTTATCTTATTGCTTGGACATCTCCGCCGTCGTCTTTATAAAAAGAGACAGCACTGTTAGTATGATATATATGATATGGAGAGTTAGGATACGTTTTATGTAATCTTCTGTAAGACATCAGCTTTGGTTATTAAGTTTTGTTGAGGACTGGTTCGATGTATTTTTGATCGATGCATTAATAGAAGTGGTGATTATTCCATCTTGTCTGCGTTAGCCTAAAGCGGTGTATCCTTGGAGGCTAAGGGCCCGTCCCCGAAGGACACTTGCTTCTGTACCATTACGACTTCACTTCTGTGTGGTTTGTTTATTATTGTTATTTGATAATTTGATATGTTTTACAAGTTCATATTATATGCTCTGTTCACACTTCAATCATTGAGGTTTCCACAGATAGAATTGTATGTTGACTCTGCATCAAGTTATTTATCCGTTTAAGAGTTAATCGCATATTCTTACTGTTATATTACAGAGTTGTTGTATTAAACGTTCGTGTGGTGTGCGTTCCTAATTTATCAGTACTGTTCTCTAATTCATTTGTTGTTATTGCTGTTCCATTACTGAGATCTGTGTGAATCGCCTTTAGAGTAACAGAATGTTCTTTGATTGCAAAGAGTGTATAGATTGAGTTTGGTTATAACCCCGGACTCGCTATTCTGTATTCGTCGTCTCCATTTTAGAGTTTGCCGTTCCATTCCGAATTGCCGTTTAATCCTCTTATTTACTTTGTCGTTCTATTTTGCTCGTGATTTCGATGCTTTGGTGTGATGATGATCTAAGGTCATAGAGCATTGGCAACATCGTCTAGCTCCTGTGCTTTTGATCTATGCTTTAGTCTTTAATTCCACGGGCTCAAGGATGGAAATTCACGTTTTCCTAACCTTGACCGATAAGTTATAGAGTTTTCTCGAGGTGATTTGAATCTTTAAAAGTAATTTAATTCTGCCGCTACATCCGTTTACTCTTGTATTTTTAAACACTGTACTACTAGCATTACTCTAACAAGTGATAGCCTCAGACTGAGACACTCTTTGGAATAACAAAACGCTCCCGGATTGACATATTAATGTGAGGTAATTAGAGGTGAAAGAGACCCTTTTTATAGCTCCACATTTTGGCGCCGTTGCCGGGGAAAGAGTGTAGCCATTTGTCTTTTTCAGAGTAGTGTACGAGCCTGCTAGGGAGGAGTTGGATCCTAAAAACGGAAGGTAAGAACCTACGTGCAGAGCATGTAAAAGACCTGCTCACTATCCGCTTTCCTAACAGATTTGTTTTTGCTTGTTTGAATAGAAGTTGGTAGTTCATTTTTTTTTTTTTTTTTTTTTGAGTGCATGACTAAGCAGAAAAGACCAGAAAAGAATATCAAACCCCCATCCAAACCTGAAAAAGCTAAGGGGCCGATGACCCTTGGCCGGACGACCTTCATAGACGAAATCTATAAGAAAACAGAGTCTCAGCCATCAGTAGGCTTCAAGAAAAACACTTCCAAACCGCCTACTAGTTCCCTTCAGGCCACAGGATCACCATCTGTAGCCTGTGCTGAGGTGCACAGTCAAACTGAGGAGCAGGACTTTCAAGAAGTTGAAAATTCCACTCCAGAATTATTGCAGGAAGGGAACTCTAGCAAATTTTGTGAAGGAGAAGGAGAAACAGGGGAAATCAAGGAACCAAAATCTCCTCTTGAAACAAATCAGCCATTAGATAGCCCAGATAAAGGAAGTGCTGCGAAAGTCATTGTTGAAGAGATTCAATCTCCTCAAACACCTGGTATTCCCATTATTCCAGATAAAGGAAGCGCTATTAAAAAGATCCCCGTCAAAACCGTTCCCACCCAACCTAGGAATACCCTCCTAGATATCCCAGAAGGTTACTGGCATATATTCGATCCCATGGCTCAAAACCAACCAAACGCCCAAAACCAGCCAAACACTCAAACCTCTACATTACAATATCATATAGTGGATTCTGCAGCAAATGCACCCATGAAAGCTATCCCTCTTCAGCATATCCCTACATTTCACGGACTCACATCGGAAGATCCGGATGCATTCCTATTCGAATTCGATGTGTTATGTCGGGGGTACGATTACACCACCGATCCCCAAAAGTTGAAATTATTCCCCTCTACATTGAAAGGGGCTGCTTTAAGATGGTTTATGGGGCTAGGTGGCGGGGTTATCAACAATTGGGATCAAATGAAAGAATCCTTCTTAAAGAAATACCAGGATTATCGTAGGTCTAGAGAATTAAAAGACGAAATATTTCAAATGACAGCCAGACCAAATGAAACATTAGAGGAGTATGTGGAACGTTTTCAGTATAATTTACAAAGATCTCCCTATGCATCGCTACCTTTACCTGATAATGTGTTAAAAACTGCATTAATGAGGGGCATGAAGGAACAATGGATTGAAACATTAAACATTATGGGCAAAGGGGATATTTATCAAGAGAATTTTACTGACATCCTTGACTTATGTATCAGGAGTTCGAGAGGTAGCACAAGAATAAAACCGACAGAATATGATCGGTTTGCAAGAGATAACAAAGTATCAGCAGAAGGAGTAACACGTGCAGAAATTAGAAATTTATTAGAAAATTTTAAAACTGATATTATGGGGACACTAACTACACAACTTGATATTGTGCAGGCTAAACAGAAGCAGCTAGAGGCAGAACAGAATATGGCAATCTTCTGCCCCCGATGCAGAAAGAAACATAGCCACAAGGAGTGTCCTCTGGATAAAGTCCAAACATGCGCCATTTGTACAAAAGATCACCTTACGGAGAGTTGCCCCTCACTTCCTGGATTCAAAGCGGTATATAAGGAAGCAGAAGAAGAACCAGAATCGGTGAATTCGATCAATCAGCGCCGCCAGTGGTAGCCAAGACAACCTGGTATGTTTCCGGACCCAACCTCTTTCTTTCAAAACCCACAGTATAATGCTCAACAATATGGTATGTGGCAAAATCAATCTCAAACCCCATTTACAAACTGGTCACCACAATCATTTCCTTCTTCAAATCCATGGCTGAATCAAACAAGCCAAACTGGTTGGCCGAATTTCCCTTACACTCTACCATATTGGCAAAATGGCTCGTATCCTTCACAATGGACTCCCTCTACTTCACAAAGTTCACCCTGGCAGACAAGCTGGCAAATACCGATGTACCACCCAGCTGGAACTATTCCACTCCCTCAACCTACTTTGCCAGCTTTACAACAAAATCCCCAGTCTAACTTGAGGCCGCAACTCCCAGCCCAACCCGATCCCAATCCAAACAACAGGCAGGTCCAATCTATTCAAATCATAGAATCACCAGAACCAGGACCTGATTTAAAAGAGTGCAACGACCTTTAGTTAAGATCTGGGCGTATAATTGAAACTGAGGGAGATAAAACAGTTCATATTGAAGATCAGTTACCCAGAGAACATCAGTCACAACAAGAGGATGTAAATAAGCAACAAACTCATAATCAAGCAACCACATCCTCTCCTCCATTCCCAGAACGATTAGCCATACCTCGATCCATACAATATCCTGACTTTGACATTCCGGGAGAATTACAAAATCTGTACATAAAAATTCCATTCCTCCAAGCCATTCAAGACATTCCCATATACGCCAAAACCATAAAAGAATTGTGCATAAAGAAACCGAGGAGGAATATAACAAATAATCCAAGAGTCCAAGTAGTCGGTACCTTATCTGACCTATTGTCTGGAAGAGAAACACCCCTTAAATATGAAGACCCCGGGAACCCAATTATAACTGTTCAAATTTATGGTCAGACCCTGTCTAATGCCTTAGTTGATCTAGGGGCTGCAATTAATATTTTAACAACCATAACTTGCCAAAAGCTCGGCATTACATCTGTAGAACCCACCTCTACTCTGTTAGAATTGGCTGACCGATCTGTGGTTAGACCAGAGGGCACTCTACATGATGTCATGGTCTCCGTAGAATCCTGGGAGTATCCAACCGATTTCCTGATAATTAATCCAAAAACCCGACTTGATGGACATCCGCTAATTTTAGGTAGACCTTGGCTCACTACTGCCGATGCCTACATTGGCTGTCGGCAGGGAAATATGACCATAACCAGAGGACCAAATAGCAAAAATTTAGTTCTATATCCTCCAGCGCAGCCAAGTGTCACAATGATTAAAACTAATAAACAACTTGTATCGTACCTTACCGATAACATCAGATCTCCATTAACTATACAAGAGGCACTCGATTTCAAAGATCAAACAGAAGACGATGCCATTAATAATTTCATTACTCAAACTGAACCTCGCACACAGTGTCACATGATAGAAGCAGCATTTGATAATGAATTGGAAGAAGATCCCCTGAAAGACATTCATGACCAAACGATACCTGTTACTTCTGTTGCACATAGTAAAACTGTGGAAATTGCACCGGGAAAACTTTAAACATCAATGCTAATCTCACACCTGAACAAGAAACAAAGCTCATCCATTTGTTAACAAAATATCAAGAAGCATTTGCATGGGACTACCCTGATATGAAAGGAATCGATCCCCAATTATGTACACACCACATTTATACAGAAAAAGACGCCAGACCTGTTCGACAGCCGCAAAGGAGACTTAATCCTCATCTAAAGGATGTGGTAAAAGCTGAACTTCAGAAACTTTTAGATGTTAATTTTATCTACCCTATTTCTGATAGTAAATGGGTCTCTCCGCTTGTGGTGGTACCAAAAAAGAATGGAAAATGGAGAATTTGTGTGGATTATAGGGAACTAAATAAGGCAACACAGAAAGACCACCTTCCTCTCCCTTTCATAGATCAAGTATTGGATACTTTAGCAGGGAAGAAGTTCTTTTCTTTCCTGGATGGCTTCAGTGGATACAATCAGATTCAGATTGCCCCTGAAGACCAGGATAAAACTACCTTTACTTGCCCCTAGGGAACATTTGCCTATCGAGTTTTACCTTTTGGCTTATGTAATGCTCCTGCCACATTTCAGAGGGCTATCCTTAGTATTTTTGCAGATTTAATCAATGATGGACTTGAAGTTTACATGGATGACTTTACACCATATGGAGATGATTTTGATCCAGCTCTAGGCACCCTAGAAAAAGTCCTACAACGCTGCATTGTTACCAGGCTTTGCTTAAGCAACGAAAAATGTTTCTTGATGATGACTGAAGGACTTATCCTAGGACATTATGTCTCAGCAGCCGGCATTCAGGTAGACCCGGCCAAAATCCAAATACTTTTGCTTATTCCCACTCCTACTACTCAAACAGAGGTATGCAGCTTTCTTGGATTTTCCGGTTATTATAGACGATTTATAGAGCATTATTCGCACATTGCTGCTCCTTTATATGCACTAACTGGTAACGTTGATTTTCTTTGGACAGACAAATGTGACCGTGCCTTCGAGGATCTAAAGAAGCTTGTATCCACAGCCCCAGTCCTTCGAGGACCAAACTGGGACCTACCATTCCAGATATCATCTGATGCCTCAGATACAGCCATTGGTGCAGTCCTTGGGCAGGAAGAGGATAAAAAACCATATGCTATCTATTATATCAGCAAAAATTTATCCCCTGCTGAATTGAATTACACTGTTACTGAAAAAGAATTCCTAGCTGTAATACATGCTGTCAATAAATTTAGACATTATATCACAGGCTACCCTGTTATCTTGTATACAGACCATTCTGCTATAAAATATCTAGCAAATAAGCCTGTCACAAATGCCAGAGTAACTCGATGGTTAATCTTATTACAGGAATTCGACATCACAATCAAGGACCAGCCTGGCAAAGAAAACCCTGTAGCCGATTTTCTTTCAAGAATACCAAAATCAAGCGATGCAGCAGCAGTGGAAGATCAATTTCCGGATGAGCACCTGTTTGCTATTGCTGTTCAAACACCCTGGTATGCTGATGTTGCCAACTACCTTGCAGTAGGTAAATTACCAAAACATTTAACTCCTAATGAGCGTAAGCAGATTATTCAGAAAAGTTCTCGATTTTCGTGGATTGGAGGTTATTTGTTTCACACAGGAGCAGACATGCATATCAGGCGATGTGTTAGAGAGGATGAAATCTTTGACATCCTAAAGGCCTGTCACGATGGACCGTGTGGGGGGCACTTCGCCGAGCGTAGAACTGGACATAAAGTATTGCAGACAGGATATTACTGGCCTATGATATTCAAGGATGCGAAGAAGTTTGTCCAAGCCTGTGACAGCTGCCAACGAGCAGGACGGCCTGGTCAAGCTGATGAGATGCCTCTGAAACCACAGTTAGTCATCGAACCATTCGAGCGGTGGGCTCTTGATTTCGTTGGACCCATCAACCCTTCATCAAATCAGAAAACATATATTTTGGTCGCAACAGAATATGTCACCAAATGGGTTGAGGCAGAAGCATTGCCAAGAGCCACAGAGGACTCTGTCATACAGTTCTTGTTCCTTCTATTTGTTCGTTATGGCCTTCCTAGGGAAATAATTACAGATGGAGGACCACAATTTGTTGGGCATAAATTAGCTGCAACACTTAACAATTATCATGTCCAGCATAAGATCACTACTCCATATCACCCACAGGCGAATGGGCAGGTAGAAAGTAGCAATAAGATAATAGAATCAATCTTAACAAAAACCATTGCGTCACATAGGCATGATTGGGCTACCCGACTGCCTGAAGCACTCTGGGCATATAGAACCACATGGAGGAGCACCACCGGTTACTCACCTTACCAATTAGTGTTTGGAAAACAACCCATTTTTCCCATAGAATTCGAAATCCAAACACTGCGGACAGCACAGGAAGTTGGCCTAGATCTAAGTGAGGCACAGATCAATCGACTACAGCAGATCAATGAACTAGACGAAATTAGACTCTCTGCACTACAGAATACAGCATTGATTCAACAGCAGCGAGCTAAATGGCATGATGCGCTCATCAAAAATAAAGTCTTCCACGAGCGAGACTGGGCTTTGTTATACGATTCTCGGTTTCAGGAATTCCCTGGAAAACTTCAGACTCGATGGTTGGGACCATACGAAATTCAGAAGGTGCATGACAATGGAACCCTTACTCTAATTACCATTGATGGTTCTGGATATGCATTCAAAGTAAATGGCCACCGAGTCTGTCTCTATCGCAAACCACTCACTCGGGAATCCTTCTGCCAGCAGCTACGCCGAGACACTGATATGGAGATCTTAGGAGAGGAAGAGAAATCTTCCTCACCTGTAATTCATTAAGGGTCTATTTCTTTGCAATTTGTACATAAGTTCTTGTTTTTGAGTGATTCTTGTACATAAGTTTGAATTGAATATTTTCTTGTCATTTTTGCTGTTCCTTTTTTTTTCTTCCACAAAATTTGATTTTTGCTCTTCTAATAGCATATGTGTGTTTTTATGATTTTCGATTTGTTTGTTTTGCTGTTCCTTTTCTAAAGGAACAGAATTCGGATCTCTGCTGTTCCTTTTTCAAAAGAACGGCCTTGTTACATTTTTCGTTGTTCCTTTTGGTTACCACTGTCCCTTTTTCTTCAAAGAAACAGCGTTCTTTTATTACTGTTATGCCTTTTTCAACGGAATGGCATGTTGAGTGTTTTATAGTATTATTGTCGTTCCTTTTCCCAAAGGAACGGCATTTGCATTTTTTTTCCTTTTTATCGTTGTTTCTTTTCCAACGGAACACCATTAGCATACTTTTGCTCTCTTTTGCTGATCTAAGTTGAGAATGTTTTTTTGCCCGTCTTCTTTCTAGTCTTCAAGCTTCAGCTATGTATTTGTGCGATGAAATATAAAAACACAACATACCGAAATCTGCAAATCATAAATTGCTATATCTATAAGGCTCTGCACTAATAAGAGGACCAATGGAAGGACATACTTATTTCTTACCTTTTGTTGACATGGTTTTACTAATTTTACCCTGATTGGTTATCTTTATCATGCTGATTCCCTTAAATTCTTTTGATTAGTACTTGGGAATAAGAGCAAAGAGCTTATATCTTCCTATTGAGATGATAAGACTTCTTCCACCATTCCTACTCTTAAGGAGTGTTGAACCACGCTTTGTGTATAAATAAGGCAAAGTATTCTATAAAAAAATAAGAAAACATATGTGAACATGATGTCAAATGCAGGATAGGGGGTCTCATTGAGAGCCAGCCTACCATGATCATGAGGATGGAAGTGAAGTGGCTTTCCCATTATGGCCACCATACCAGGGATATGGTCCAAAAGGTATACCAATTAAACAAACCTTGGAACAGGAGGTCTCATCACGAGCCGGCCTGCCCACGTTTCGCTCCTTCCTCGTGAATGGCATTATGGTTAACTGGTCACCAAGCCAGCATAATGGTCTACATTTTTGACATAATAACATTCCTAAGTATACACAAAGGATCATGGTTCCGAGGGTGAAAAACAACTCTGCCAAGGTTATGGACACCTGTTGGCAGCAGAGTAATGTTAATGGTATTGAAGTCACCTTGTTTACACCAATGGGTAAGATATTAATGCTCTTTTGTTTTTTATATCCTAGGCATTAATCATATGTTATTTCCCGATTTATACATCGCATGAATATATATCATTACCAATCATGGCAACGGAAGTGACCATGACCGCTGAAGATTTGGCAAGTACGATACATGCCCTACCTATCAGCCTCATATCATAACACAGCAGCCTCTTATATCATATGCGATCAATTCTCCGCCTCGATTTCGGTAATCTGTTGTCCTTTTTCAACATGGCATAATTCCACATGCTGTTCCTTTCTGACTTGATTGCAGACTGGGTGCCGCTCCTTTATTTGCCGGCTGGGACAGCCTATCACACTGCAGGGGGGGGAGGTTAACCTCATCATTCCCTGTATTACGTGTCAATTCACCATTCGGAAAAATTAGTTTACGACGGTTTGGCATGGTTTCACGGCATGGCATATTTTTATTTTTATTTTCACACAAGTTTTTTTTGCTGCACTGTTGCATACTCTGTGTTTTCTTTCGTGAAACCTTGCTCTCTGTGTTTCAAACCGAAAATGTTTTTTGCTGTTCCATTTAGAATTCACAGTGAAATCATGGGAGGAAGAGCAATTCGAAGTGAGCCTCAACAGCTAACGATCTCTTCTGCTGCCCGAGAAATCCTGGAAAGGGCAGGATGGTTGAACTATTTCAATCGCTTACAAGAAGCTAATGAGACAGTAGCAATGGAATTTTTGCAGAATTTACAAGATGACCACTCCACAGTAAGAGGGAAATGGATAGCGGTCACTGATGCCATAATTGCAGAAGTTTCAGGACTACCAGCTACCGGACTGGTATGGACATTCAGAAAGGAACGATTACAGAAGGTCATCGACATCTTCCAGGACGAAGGCCAGAATTTGACAATAAAGGGGAAGGGAGTTCTGCCAACGACCCTAGGAGAACCCTGGACGGAGCTAGCAAGAATAGTACAGAGCTACATTACCTGCGAAGGAAGAAAAGACGTGGTAAGACCACGACATCTTAAACTTTTAGCTGTTCTAAAACAGAAATGCTCTGTGAATTTACCGGCACTCCTAAACTCATTACTGCATGATGCTGCACAAAGTATGAAAAAGGCACAGCACGTAGAGGCAATTGTTAGTCACCATGGGTTGATTCGACTTGTTGTTAGTTATAGTCTTACCCAGCAGCAGAGCAGCTGGGAAGAGCTCATTGCAATGATTGAAGGGGGATCGACAGAACCATCCCCGAAACGTAGACATTCTATAAGCCAACCAGAACAACCGGCAAAACGCAGAGAAAATGTTGCTAGTACATCACAGCAACCAGAGACACGCCAAGAATCGGCAAAGCGTAAGCATGCCGTTGATACACCCGAGCAACCGGAGGAACCCAGAAAATCAGCTCGGTTAGCTCGGATGAGAGGAAGCATAGATAAGCCCAGAAAATCAGCCCGGTTGGCTCGGATACGAGGAAGACTGGAGAAACTCCAGGAAAGCGCCAGCCAACCGGTGGTAATCGAGGACGAACAATCCGAAGAAGGGGCAGAGGCTGAACAGGAGGAGGAAATAGAACAGCAGGAAGATAGCCCATTACAAGACCTACTGGGAGAAGATGACTTGGCCGCCATCCTAGCCAATATGAGTAAGTATGGTCAACCTTCTAGTTCAGAGGACCCTCATGACAAACCCCAAGAAGAAAGCATGCATGTTCATGATGAAGAGGAGGAAAATACTGAACGGGAACACTCTGTTCCCAGGTCACAAGAGGAAGTTCTAGAGGAAGTAGGAGCAGAAACAACATTTTCTCAGGAAGAAACAGAACCAGTCGAGGTTCACACCCCAGAACAGCCAGAGCAGAGCAGTGAGGAAGAGCCCCAGGAGGAAGATTTAGCAACTGGTCATGATCCAGTCCACCATCGACAGACTGTTGTTCCTTCAAGTGAAACGATGGAAATTAAGAAGTTGCGGAAGGAACGGACTAAATTGTTAAATACGATAACCCAGCTCAGACAACAAATTAGGATTCTGAAAAAGAATCAGAAGGTAAAGAGGAAAAAGAGGGCCAACAAACGGCCTGCTGACTAAAACCCTGAGGATCCAACTGCCGTTCCACATGATGCTGAGGATCGGGAACAAACGGATGTTCGTGTTAAAACAGAAAAGGATGATAAGAAAATTCAGACAGAGGCACCACCCTCAGGGGTAATAAGGGTTCTGAACTCCAAACAGCATAACAAGAAAGTTCAGGTAAAACTCCGGCCTCCACTGACGTATGGAAAAGAGATCCGAAGACAAAATCCTTGCACAAGATGATGAAGCAAGCACAGCAAGAAGCTGAGCAACTTAAAGAGCAGACGGTTCCCCGAGAAAAATATGAAGAGTTGCAGAAGCAACTAAGGGACGTCAGTCAATCTAAAAGCCAGGCTTTTGAAGGGTGGATGAAGGAACAAGAGGAAGTCACACAGGTAACTTGTAGACTAGATACTGCTATCAAACAGATGAATGACCTGTGTTCTTTATACAATAATGTTTTAGCATGTAGGGCCCCTGCTAAAAACTATGCTCTGTTTTTATTAGAACGGTATTTACATTTACAAATAAAAGCTGTTAAGGCAGGCACCCCTATACAAATCGACAATGTCAATGATTTTATAGACTGTTGTAAACATTATGGAGTGAAAGTCCAGAGATTGTTGTGTGAACTTTATTTGCACAACCTTGTGCTAAGTCAGGAGACTGAATTGAACCCTGGTCCCTCCATTGGCGATATCCAATTCCAAGCATTCATTTCATTCGGGGTTAATCAGATTAAGTGGCTCAAAGCCTATGATACCTTCCAGAGTCAAGAAAATGGTCTAGATTTACGAGTTAGGGCTGAGCCTAGGAACCCAGTACAGTTATGGACAGCTCATATAAACCATATAAGGACTCCGGGTGTCATTGAAACATTAGGGCCCATGCATGAGGCACTCATTCGAGAGAGTTTAGAGTATTTCCTTTCTATCAAAGACTTGGCCATTAATGCAGCCAAATTTCGATATCGAATCTCTGATCCAAACATCCAGCTTAGAGAACCATTTAAGTATGAGAACTTTGAGTTAGCTGCTGACCGTTTGGATCTCTATGGCCAGAGCATTCTGAAAGCAGGGTCATCTTGGTTAGGATATAGATTTCGCGCTCCAATTATTTGGCATCCTGCACCCGGATACCAGGCTCTGTATGATATGCCTGAGGGGCAAGCAGGTCAGTTCTTTGATTATTTAATCACTCAACATGGTTGTAGGCCTCCGCATGAGACTCCTTCTCCAGCATATTCTCTCACTGCATTGCATGTCAACTACAATGTTTTCATGAGGACATGAAACAAGGTAAGCAGGGGGGTGTGTGGAGTACTAAAAAGGTATGCTGTTGATGATTATTTCAGTGGCTTTCTAATAGAATTTGTGAACCTTTTGTATCATGAATTTGGAAAGTAATAAGGAACTACAACAAAACATGTGAGAATTGATGCGCATAACTTAGCCACTAATAATGGTTATTTTCTATACAGGAAAAGGAGAAAACGAAGAGTTGCCGCTCCAAAGGAAAGGACAAAGTGGAGATAACTGCTGTCCCTCTGAACGAGAACCGAACGCAAACAAAGATAAACGCTGCTCTTCAGGCTTCTTACTTTTCAAAGCAAGACTTGTGCCAGCTCTTAAACCAATCTATATTACTATAGTTTGTTGGTGGTAATGTATTTTTTTGACACTTATGCTATGACTAGGTACTCAGCGTCAGGAACTCACGTCCAAACTTCGTCCAAGTCCATGATCCACACATCTGTGTCCTCCCCCGAGGCTGTGGAGTACTAAAAAGGTATGCTTTTGATGATTATTTCAGTGGCTTTTTAATAGAATTTGTGAACCTTTTGTATCATGAATTTGGAAAGTAATAAGGAACTATAACAAAACATGTGAGAATTGATGTGCATAACTTAGCCACTGATAATGGTTATTTTCTATACAGGAAAAGGAGAAAACGAAGGGTTGCTGCTCCAAAGGAAAAGATAAAGTGGAGATAACTGCTGTCTCTCTGGACGAGAACCGAACACAAACAAAGAGAAACAGATCAAAACAAATCGGCTCGGAAAAGAAGGAGAGGACACCAGCTCAGCGCAAAAGAAAAGACAAAATGAAGAGTTAACAGTTTGGCGAATCCCTCAGGATCGAAGATCCTGAGGGATCGCTGCTTTATTTATCTTGTTGCTTGGACATCTCCGCCGTCGTCTTTATAAAAAGAGACAGCACTGTTAGTTTAATATAATAGAGAGATAGGATACGTTTTTATGTAATCTTCTGTAAGACATCAGCTTTGGTTATTAAGTTTCGTTGAGAATTGGTTCGATGTATTTTTGATCGATGCATTAATAAAAGCTTGGTGATTATTCCATCTTCGCGTCTGCATTAACTTAAAGCGGTGTATCCTTGGAGGCTAAGGGCCCGGCCCCGAAGGACACTTGCTTCTGTACCATTACGACTTCACTTCTGTGTGGTTTGTTTATTATTGTTATTTGATAATTTGATATGTTTTGCAAGTTCATACTATATGCTCTGTTCAAGTTTGAATCGTTGAAGTTTCCACAGATAGAATTGTATGTTGACTCTACATCAAGTTATTTATCCGTTTAAGAGTTAATCGCATATTCTTACTGTTATATTGCCGAGTTGTTGTATTAAACGTTCGTGTGGTGTGCGTTCCTAATTTATCAGTACCGCTCTCTAATTCATTTGTTGTTATTGCTGTTCCATTACTGTGATCTGTGTGAATCGCCTTTAGAGTGACAGAATGTTCTTTGATTGCAAAGGGTGCATAGATTGAGTTGATCATAACCCGCGGGACTTAAGTATTCAATTGCTATTCCATTTTAGAGTTGTTGTTCCATTCCAGAATTGCTGTTTAATCCTTTATTTACTTTGCTGTTCTATTTATCTTCATTTGATGCTTTGGTGTGGAGAGATGATCTAAGGCTGTAGTGAGCATTGGCAGTCACTGTCTAGCTCCCAGGCTCGTGATATATGCTCTAGTTCCTTTTCCATCAGTTTCTGAAGGGATGGGTTATCATTTCCGAACCCTTGACTGATAAGTTATTGAGTTTTCTGAGTGTGTGATTTATTTCTTTAAAGTAAGTTAATTTCAGTTAAGCATCCGTTTACTCTTGTATTTCTTAAGCACTGTACTACTAGCATTACTCTGACAGATGAGCCTCGGATTGAGTCACTCTTTGTAATGACAAAACGCTCTCGGGTTGACATATTAATGTGAGGTGATTAGAGGTGAAAGAGACCCTTTTTATAGCTCTACATTTTGGCGCCGTTGCCGGGGAAAGAGTGTAGCCATTTGTCTTTTTCAGAGTAGTGTACGAGCCTGCTAGGGAGGAGTTGGACCCTAAAAACGGAAGGTAAGAACCTACGTGCGGAGCATGTAAAAGACCTGCTCCACTATCCGCTTTCCTAACAGATTTGTTTTTGCTTTGTTTGAATAGAAGTTGGTAGTTCATTTTTTT
>CM076573.1:642253369-642351940 GCA_034641835.2 Pinus albicaulis | reverse complement strand
GCCGAACCCTTGACTGATAAGTTATTGAGTTTTCTGAGTGTGTGATTTATTTCTTTAAAAGTAATTTAATTTCAGTTAAGCATCTGTTTACTCTTGTATTTCTTAAGCACTGTACTACTAGCATTACTCTGACAAATGAGCCTCGGATTGAGTCACTCTTTGTAATGACAAAACGCTCTCGGGTTGACATATTAATGTGAGGTAATTAGAGGTGAAAGAGACCCTTTTTATAGCTCCACACTTGCAGCTTCACCCATGGTATGACAGCTTCAACTGAGTATTGGAGACTCCAGAAAATAACCTAGTATGGGTCAAGCTCCCCAATCTTCCTCTAAAGTACTGGACCAAGCCAGCCCTCTCAGCAATCGGGAATTCAATTGGGAAGACCCGCTATATTGACCTAGCTTGTTTGGGGGCCTGGGACAAGCGCATTTCTTGGATTCTAGTTGAGATTAATTTGACTCGTGGATTTCTCAAGAACATAGACTTGGAATGGGATGGCACCTGACATCGGCATTGGGTTGAATTTTGGATTCTTCCCTTCTACTGTGTCAACTGACATCAAACGAGACACCTACTGAGGAGATGCCCCCAGAGGCGAACATGTACAAAGCGTGCCCAAGATGCCCCTCTTGGTCACGAATCTGACCCCTGGACAACATATTTGGATGTGCCACCTTTGAAGCAAGGTACGGTCTCCAGAACACCTATTCCTAATTCCTTTCGCAATCATCCACATCCATCCTTGGCCGCTCCGCGACACACCCCGTCGCTGCTCACAATTTCCCACGAATCCACTTCATCTGATCCCCTCAATGGAGCACATCATAACCAGGGGTGTTGGTCATCCTCTATCCGGGGTTTACTCTCGACCTTCCACCCTTTGATCCTTATCCGCCGCTCACACACCCCATCCCCCTCTCCTCCCTCTCACCCCATGATACCTAGATGCCACTCGCACACCCCTCCACCCTCTCCTCCTCCCTCTTTGCATGCTGACCGATCACATTTTATGCCATCACTCGAAACTACGTCGCCCCCACCGACCTTCATACCTGAACTGCGACCGTCTCTGGACTCTCCTCATAATTATATTGGGAGCGACTTTTATTTTCTATCCATGAACCCTAATCTGGATATGTCGGCCCTCACTGTCTTCAACGCCCACACCTTGACTGATCCCACTGAAATCTCGCCATCATCTGCTAAGAACATAATTTTACGCAAGAGGGGTAAAAATGACAGTCGCCATTTTAGGGGCAGATAGAAAAATCGCTCTCTATTTTCCGTCAACTCGGATGGAATCCAAGACGTACCCATTATCTCCTCACTCGATTCCCAGGCACTTAGAGCATGCAAGCCCTCCTCCCATGCATCATGAACCAAATCCTATCATTAAACATTTGGGAACTTGATGACCACACCAAGTTATTGTGCCTGAAAGGCCTCTTCGCAAAAACCCTTCCTCACATTTCTTTTTTCAAGAGACCATGTGTATTGTTTCCAAAGTTTTCCCTTATTTCTTTTCTGTGCAACTTGAATGGCAGATTTCTGGGATTGACTCTGTAATATTTTCAGGGGGGCTAATTATCATGTGGGATCCCAAATTCACAAACTTTCGTGCTTTTATTTTTTTGTTGGAGTCCTCCTATCGAGCAAGATTCGAGGCCACTCCATATGCTTTCATTTGGTCAACCTGTACGCCCCTTATTGTAATTGAGCTCCTTTATAGTCTCGAATCCAAGCGTGCAGCATATTGAATATTCCAAACCTCATCTTGATGGGTGACTTTAATACTACATTGGTTGTATTGGAGGTGTGGGGTTCACATAGATGCCTTGGCCCACTGGCTGAGCGCATCTCTCTCATCTTCGCGGATCACCACTTGGTGGATACTCACCCTATTCCACTCTCTCCAATGTGGACAAATCGCAGGACTGGGGAGAGCTTTGTCACTAAAATACTAGACAAGTGTTTGGTGCACGGGGGGATACTGGAAATACTTGGAGACTTGAGGTCATCAACTATAAATTCCACAATATCTGATCATTTCCCCATATGCCTTTCTTGTAGGGTGGTGTTATCATTTCGGGGTATGCATCTTAAATTCAACCGAATATGGTTAGAAGACCCTAATTTTACTAAAATTCTTTAGGAGGTTTGGAATTTGGTCTTGCCGGCTAAGGAGGAGTCGGCTCCTTGTACATTTTCACACAAACTTTGGTTGCTCGAGGAGCGGACCAAGACCTGGGAGCACAAGAAGAAAGCCCAAATGGAAGAGGAAATGTGGGTCATTGACAGTGAGATTGGGATGATTTTAGAATCTTTGAGCTTGGGCCCTCCGAATGTACAGGTGATGGAGAAACTCACCCAACTTGAAAAAAAGAAGAAGGCCATACTCTGTGCATAGGAGATCACCTGGAAACTTAAGAGTTGGGCGACCTGGCTTCGAGAGGGTGACCAAAACACAAAAAAATTTCATCATTATGCAAATGGTTGGCGATACCAAAATGACATCTAGAAAATTGAGGTGGAGGATGGATCTCTATTGTATGATTCATAGGACATTAGAAGGGTTGCACTACAGTTTTTCTCCCATCAATATAGTCGCAGAACTGGGGTAAGCTTGCTCTATCAACTCTGGGCATTAGATAACTATCCTTGAATGTTTGATGAGGCAAAAAACACGACATTGAACAGGCCGATGGACAAAAAAGAGATCCTCGACACTCTTAAATATTTTTCCAGTGATAAAATTCCATGCCCTGATGGATGGTCGGCCAAGTTGTTTATCTAATTTTATGATCTGATGGAAGATGACCTTTTGAAGGTTGTGGAGGAATCCCGCATCAAGGGAACCATACCGGGGGGAAATCAACTCGACATTCGTCGTCCTAATCCCGAAAAACTCCAGTCTGAAATCGTTTGGGGAATTCAGACCCATCTTTTTGTGCAACATGGTTTATAAAACCATTTCCAAGGTGATCACCAGGCGGATCATTGGCCCCCTCTCTGCACATATCTCCCTGGAACAATACGGATTCCTACCTGTACGTCTCATACAAGACACCATTTTTGTGGCGTAGGAGTGTTTTCATTCAATACACATTCACAAATTGGATGTTTCCATTATGAAAATTGATCTCCATAAGGCATATGACAGTTTTGATTAGTTTTTCATTCGATTTTTACTCCTCAAGATTGGATTGAATCCCCAGAATTAAAATTGGATCTTGGCATGCATCTTTTCGGTATGGTACTCTATCATTATAAATGGCCTCCCTTCAGATTTTTTCATGGCGGAGCGGGGTCTCCTCTAGGGATGCTCCCTATCTCCCCTGATATTCATCCTCATTATGGACGGTCTGAGCCTCCACATCAAAAGGCTGCAAAATAGGGGGTCATTCTCGGGCATCAGGTTCCAGAGGCATCAAAGTCACGCACTCTTTCTTTGTAGATGATATTTTGTTGTTTGGCATAATATCCCGCTCACATTGGACTGTCATGCACTATACATTGCTCAGGTACGGGGTGGCTTCAGGACTCTTGATTAATGATCACAAATTACTAATCATTTTGTTCATAGTGGACTCCGAAGACATTCAAATTATTTCTTTTGTCTACAACATTTCAGTTGTTCCTCTCTTAGAAGGTTTTTCTTATCTTGGATTTCACCTCAAACCATGCAGCTACAAGAATAGGGACTAGTTATGGCTGATAGAGAAGTTCAACAAATGGCTGGACAATTGGTCACATCGGTGGCTTTTCCTGGGGGGGAGATTCATACTTATTCAGGTTGTCTCATCAATCAGTGCATCAAAAACATCATATCACACTTCTTGTGGATAGGGACAAGGGGGCCATCTAAATTTCACCTTTGTTGATTGGATCTGATTTCCCTTCCAAATTGTCTGCGAGGTTGGGGCTTACTGGAGGTTTGTATATTTTCCCAGACTCTTATTGTAAAATCCTTTTGGTGGGATATAAAAGGAAATGGCCTTTTCCCCTCCCTCTTCCATGACAAATACAACTTTCAGCAGGATCTAAAAATTTTCTTCTGAAATGGCCATCTCCATCCATCTAGGGGGTCACACATCTGACTCAGTTTCAAATTTTTCTCCCATCTCCTACACGGAGGCCTCCAATGGGAGTTTGGAAACAAACAAAAAATTGTTCTGGGGGCAGAAAACATCAAAGGACTTGCAAATGATTTCTCGTGGTCTAAGTTGCTCATCCACTGCTTGGTACATCATGGGATCCTTTACCCGTCCCAGCTAATCTCACACTAGAAACAGGGGTGCCAAATCTTGAAGGAGGCTTCACAACTTGGACTTCGAGGTCGTTCTCTGGATCAGTGGAAGGAGGTGTCCACTACACTAAAACAAGCTAGTTTTTGTCTTAACCAATTTGTAGATTAAATCGGATGGACTTGCAGATTGTCTAGAGGCTCCATCCATGTGGCAGACCTATACAATTCCATCATCTCCTCCTCCTCACATGCAGAGCCACAACTTCTCAACTTGGACTTCTGGAAGCGTAACATTCTGTTGAAGATCTCTCTATTTGTTGGCTGGCCTGCAAAAATAGAATACTCACCTGGGACAACCTAAGTAAAAGGGGCTTCCTGGGGATGGGACTCTGCCCTTTTTGCAGACAATCAAACGAATTTGTCTCACACATTTTCCTTCAATGTACTATCATTCTTGATGTCTGGTTTTTTTTCACTAAATTTTTGCAGGACCCCAGCTGGTGGCCTACTAGAATCAAGCAATGTATCTCCTCCTGGGTGCACAAGGAACAGAAGTACTCTACCCTCCCATATTTCCTCTTTTGGGAAGTTTGGCTGGCCCGAAATAAGATTATTTTTGAAGGCATGCACGTGGAAGTGCATAATATTCTTGGGGAAATCATGGCATGGCTCAATCCCAATGACATATCTCATAAACTGCTATCGAATTTGTCTCACGGATTGCGCCCTCACCCTATGTCTTTTCTCGTGGGATACTTTGATGGTGCTGCAAAAGATGGAGATTGTGGGTGTGGAGCATGGATTAAATTGGACACTGGGGAACAATATTGCATATTTTGGAATGGTGGTCGGGGTACCAACACCAGGGCTGAGATCCTCGCCCTCTAGAGTTTACTATGGACCATGTATAGCTTATAGCTCTCTTCTATGAATATATATGGGGACGCCAAATTGGTCATTGATGGCTTCAAGGGTCTCTTTGAATTCCAGCCCTCCGGACTACAATACTGGATCAACAGGGTATCTTATCTCCTCCAGCGACTTCACCATCTGCCCATCTAACACATTTATAGAGAACTAAATACTTGGGCAGACGGTATTTCTAAAAGATGACTACTTTAACCTTTTGGACGCATGAAAATTTGACACTTCAAAGGTCGCCAACTTATGAATGCTTTCTCCCTCCAGATCCCATAATTTTGGTCTCAGGTACTCATAATATCCTGTATGCGGGAAGGTGTATGGTCTTATTGTTTTTTCTCTACGCTGAATGCTAATTTGGTGGCCCTCCTGGGCTCATGCCACACTCTTTGGTTCAGGTCAGGCTCTGTGCCTTGCATGGGGTATACTCTCTTCATTGTATGGTTTGAGCCTCATGTTTTTTTTCTCAATTGCATTTTGCTTTGTATTTGCTGGGATCTTTGCAAGCTGTCTTAAACTATTTTATCTAAAACTGGAGGCAAAAAATTTTCGATGCATATTACCTCGTTGGGATCATATTCCAGTCTTGATGCTATGAAATTGTTGGATGATGCCACAAGTTTTGGATGCATGTTACTTCCTTGGGATCATATTCCAGTTTTGATGTTGTGAAATTGTTGGAAGATGTAATGTAATATATGTATCGATTTTGTCTATTTAATATAAAATGAACCATTGTTTTTTCCCCTCTAAAAGGATAAAGGGGTTGGTGTGGATAAATAACACAACGAGCCTGAAAGGCATGCTAAAACGTCACCATCCAAAGTTGGTAGAAAAATGGATGAATGAATTCAGTGTACGTTTTGTGTGGAATGGGCACTTTCATCGTTGCTGCAACACTCATAGGTGTTGAAAAGGACACTAGAAGAGTTGGTCATCATAGTTAAAAGAGATCATGTGTTAAAGGAGTCAGATCTATCCAACTTGAAATATTTGTAGGCCATCATGAAAGAGACTCTTCGTCTTTATCTTGTAGCCACTTCGATCCTTCCTCACATGGCAAAGGAGGCATGTAAAGTTGGAGGGTATCACATCCCAAAAAATAGTCAGCCTTTTGAGGCCTCGCTGAGTTTGAATGACCCTTGAAATTCGTGGTGGAGGAATTCTTCCAACCCAAACATGACTAATCATTCAAGGAGAAGGAAGCACGACATGAGTTATAAATTGGCCACATTCCTTTACAATGTTTGATTGGCGTCATTAGCTAGTTGTAGGGTGATCGATATATTTGAGTTTTTTTTCCTTTTGGAATTGGGTATTATGTAATGATAATAAAAATAAAAATAAAAAAAAGTGTGAGAGATCATGTTGGAGTTTGTTCGTGTGTGTAATTTTATGGTGTGAGTTGAATTAGTAGTATGTAATATGGTAGGATTTTTTTTAAGTATTTTTCAAATAAATTTTAACTAAAATTTAGTAGAGATTTTTTAAAACTTAAGTTTAAATTGTTTAATATATAAAATTTTAGTAGAGCATTTTAAAATTTATAATTTAAATTGTTTAATTGATAAAAATTGAGTGCCCCAAAGTTTTTTAAAACATTGAATTCGTTTATATATTCAAATCTTATTTTAAATAACAAAAAAACCACAATTTTACTTAAAATTATAATAAAATAAAATAAAAATAAATTAAATTAACTTCTAAACCTAAACCTATATTGTTTTAGAAAAACACCAACACCCATTAACACTAATACATTTATCTTTCCATCCCATATAACCCTCCATAGCTCTATGCATTATGTGAAAATAAAACATTCCAAAGAGATCCTCATATATCTATGAACACTTAAAATTGATAAAATTTATCCTATATTTCCTTGGCTTTATGCATGATGTAAAAATAAAGCATTCAAAAGAATGCCCGATACATCTATAAACAAATTAAAGTTTTATAAAAGTTCTCTCTTAAAACTTCATATTTTTAAAATTAAAAAAAAAAAAAATTATGTTTTTTTTTCAATATTCAAAATCGGATTATTTATTTTATCATTGTTAGATTTTTTTTTATGTGTTTTTATATGAAAAAAAACATTGTTAATTGTTTAATTATTTAGTTTTTTTTGTTGGATTTTAAGTGACAATGGACACGTTAAGTAATATGTGAACTATAAGGTATGAGGTTCAAATTCCTCTGAATAACTCATGTTTGAAGAAGAGGCTTAAGTAGGCATCGAAGGTTACAGTAGTAGTGGTCGAAATTGACCCCGTGTCATGTGAATACAAAATCATCCTAGTTGTCGATTCCTCTAGATACCCTAAAAAAATGGTCCAAGTATTTAATTGCCACATATAAAACTAATTCAAAGTTGTAAGCATATTGAAAACTTTATCTAACAATGGTAAATATGGGGCCTACATATTTGATAAAGTCTACAATAACATTTTGATATGAATTGTATATAAAAAAAATGGAAGGGTAGGAAAAAGAATGGAAACACACAAAAAAATATTGCGGATGGAACAATCAACGTAATGAGAACCAAATTTTATTAATAAATCAAAATAGTATAAGAATGTGAATGAAAATCAATACAAACTATTCAGAATGGTGGTACCTTATATCTCATGAGAATGGTATCTAGTATACTCTTTTTTACATAAAGTACTAACCCATAAGATCCAAAAACCCTAAATGTCCAAAACACTAACCCTAGGAGATGAAGTGAAAAAAGGGAATGTGAACCTAGAGGAGTCTAATTGATGCATCAACTTCTCATAGCCACAATTTATGCATAGAAACTCAATTTGGGGTGCATAAAATCTTATTGGAATTATCTTGATGTGAAGAAGTATTTTAGTCAAGTATCAAGAATGTCATAGCAACCTTTTTTCATCATATGGCCAAAAAAAAATGTTTGGGGCCTAAAAAATGCATTGGAATTTTTGAACCTAAAAATATAAAGAAAATTACCAATATGGTGAATCATCCATTATGAATTGATGGAAGAGGTGGGTGGGCAATAATATCTTCTTAGATCAATTTCCCTGGGCCACCTCCCATGAGGAAGCAATGGTACCCATTCCATTAAGTCTCTCCATCAAATAGGGAAAATTTTGTTGAATTTTACTCCTAGTAAGCCAACTACCTAGGTGAAGAAGATATGATTGCTTTGGTAATCCAATAAAATCATGCTTTATTAGTGGGTTCCCTTCATTATGGTGTCTATGATCTAGTCCAGTGTATCATTCTCAATGTAAATAGATTGATTTTTTTACTCACCAAATGTTCGACCACCTCAAAGGTGTTAAATAATGGTGGAAAATTTAGTCGAAATAGCTCCATATTAAAATTTAGGTGCAAGCCAAGGAAAGGGGGAATGATAATGTCAAAATAAATCTCACTCACAACCTTTATGATGTTTTCAGGTGCATATATGAGTGGGTTAATCTTATTGTGGGTCCATGTGATATGCTCTTTTTGTAAATTCAATCACAACATATCACCAACCTAAAATTTGCGTGGGACCCAATGCTACTCATGGCATTGCTTGTACTTTCCATTGACTTTGCACATGATATCATGAACCTATTATTAAACGTGCTACATCCTCTCAATAAATTTGGCTACCCTATTTACCTCAATATAAGCATGTGAGTACCTTCCTATGTAGATGCAATCTGGAAGAGCTATAGTAATGGGGAAAGTGGTTAGAACCCCAAACACACCTAAAAAGGGTTGTGGTCAATAGAGCCATGGAGGGATTTGTTATAGTTATTTTTGACATATGGAACACTCTAATCCCATGTATGTGGATGCTTGGAGTTGTAAATGTGTAAAATATGCACACTCATCCTGTTGACCACCTCTATATTCCCATGAAGGGTGGAAGGAATTTAACTTGGTCAACTTGGTGTTCATCAGAAAGCATAGGGTTAGACTAGAAGGTATATAGAAACCTAACGGTCCTTGTCTGAAATGATAGTTTATGATATCCCAAAAGAAACCCAAAGATGGGGAAAGAATGTCTTAGTAGCGACTTCAAATATGATACTCTTCTTTCACAATGCTAAAGTGGAAATCTTAGAGAATTATTCAACAACCACAAAGCCACAATTGTTATGATAAAACCTGATAGGTAATCATGGAGACTAACTCCCAAGGACTATTAGGGGTAGGTATAATATTTAGAAATAGGGATGGATTTATTTTGAGTATTTGGCTCTTCCAAAGCTCTAAATAGTAGCATGGGATATGTGCATTCACTCACTGGAAGGAGGTCACATAAGAATAATGTGGAACAAGATGGGTTGATGTGGATTTATAATAATACATGTAGTTTTTTACACTACTAATTTTGGATATCAATCATTATTAGAGGATCATATCCCAAAAATAATTCAGTGGTGGAAGTCTTCGTGGAAACTAAAGGCACCCTATAAAGGTATTTTATTATTGTGACTGTAATTAATGGTAAAATTATAACATTTTATGTATTACAATGAAGAAATTTCCATAGTCTAGGACTATGTTCTTTGTGTACAATGCAAGAGGAAACAATTCCACATATATTTATACCTTATAATTTCATGAGGGTTTTTTTGGTAGAGGCCTCCAAATCTCCTTATTTTCAAGGATCTTAGGACAATGAAAGTATAGTCTTATGATTTCATGAGTGGTTCCATAACTACACCTTAAAACATTTTCAAGCTTTACCACTATTAATAATTTGGATTTTATGGACATCACACAACTCGATAATTTTTTAAGCGTGGTCTACAATTCCTAAAATGGTGGTAACTAGATCAATGAACATGTTCATATCTTTGTTCCTCTCCTCCCAAAGAAAAGCATGTCTTACAGTAATCTCCCTTGGTAATAGATTACATCCACCATCCTTAGGCCATTTTTGATGTGTCATGCTAAGGGAAGGCTCATTTATGTGGTCTAGGTTTTTCACTATATTTTTCTAATTAACATTACTATGCTTTTAAAGAAAATTCAGGAAAAGGTACAATTTTTTTTTTTTAAGAAAAATTAGTGCTCCTCCATTTGCTAAAATTTTCCAATACCAACAACACAAATTTGATGTAGGTAATGAAGGATTCATATCTTGTTATAATATGGATAAATAGTGGATAAATCTCTTGTTATGATGGCAAGTTAAGGATATTTCATAAAAATCCTTAAACTCCATGGAAGTGAGAAACTCATATCCACATGCAGAGAATGATTTCACAGTTGTCGCCAAGTCTTCCATAGGAATCTCTAGATTTAATTTCTCTAGATATTCCATTATCTCTTCCGTGTTGTTTTGTTGTAACATTTTTTGGGTTTTCATAAGTTAGCATGCTAGTTTTAAAAATATAAATTAAAATGCTAAGTTAGGATATGGATGAAAAATAAAATAAAATGTTAGTATAAATTATGTATTTTATACATCCATGTCAAAGAAAATGTTAGAGTTAGTTGCCCTAAAGAATGAAGGCAAAGAAAATAAAATGTTAGGGAAGCAAATGAAAAATATATATGCTTTAGTCTTCAAAATAAAATTCATGGCCAAATTTTTAAATGCACCAATTACCAAAAGATTAAGTGTTGATTAAATGGTGATTAAATTCCTTTAAAAAATTTTATATTTTCATTTAAATAACAAAATCATACAGCGCTTAAATTATTTTTATCCTAAGTCATAAAATGACAAAAGGTCAAATTGTACTCATAACAAGTCCGCAATTTTCAACGGTCAATATCTAAGCTGCTCGAGATCAACGACGGAGGTTCACTTTGCGATCCCCCCCCCCCCCCAAACCATTTCTTGTTAACGCGGGGCGGGGGGGATCTGAAAATGAATATTAATGACCGCCTCTTATTGCAATGTTTCATCACCATATTACTTCGCACCGCCTCCACCCAAAACCATAAACTAGGAGGTACCCCACCCACCCCCCACTGTGCTCCCCCCCCCCCCCCAAAATCCACTAGCGGTTTATTCTTCTAATGGATCTTTTCCTCTCGCACCTCAACCCAATGGTTTTTCCTCCTGCAACCTTACCATTGTTCATACATCCAATCACATTTCGCCATGTCACTTGATCATTCTCCATTTAATCCTCCGCTCCCTAACTGTTTTCCCTTCTCAACCTGTACATTCATTCCATAACCGTTGTATTCTCATTGCTCATTAAAAGCCCGCTCCTAAACCGTTAAGCTGCTATGGTCACTATCTAAGCCGTTAAACCCAATCACGACTTATAAAATACTTTGTGACCTACCTATTATCAATTTTATTTTCTTATTGATTGATTACAGGATTCCATCTCTAGGCTTTGTCCCCTATCAGAAAAATTTGACCATCGCCATTTCTGTGATCGCCCAACCTTCATACTCTTACCTCTCATTTCATTTCCCTGCTTAAAAATGGCCCCGAAATCCAAATATAAAAAGCAAGTAACCCCAAATGGAAAGGCTAAGAAACAGGTCGTCGAAGAGCTGCACACCACCAACCCAGTTGCAGAGGAAATCTCTGCCCCTACACCACAGCTCAACCTGGACCTGATCCCTCTCACAGACGCCTTCTTTATGGTCATAGATGCCCATTGTGAATTTGATATTAATGAATTACACTTATGGATTTGACGGAAACAAACTGATAATGAGGACCTCATCAAGTTCTGGGAATCAATGTTGCCCCTCTTTTCTTTTCCAAAGACCCATCCATTTCCTAACCTCATTTCCTAGTGTCAAGCATGGAAACTTTTAGGGGCTAATATTCGCCAGTGGACTAATTTTCAATGCTTTTTCCAAAAAAATATTCTCCAAATTCCATTTTTTTCTAAACTGATTAGCCCAAATTTTATATTACACCATTATTTTACTTTAAAAATCACCAAAATATTATATCGAAAAATATAAAATCATTGGAAATTTAAATATTTCCACAAAAATATCACCAAAAATTTTACAATTTTCATATTAGGTATTACTAAGATTCGCCAAGGTTTCAAAACTTTCAACTAAACTTCCATCCTTAAAATTTTCCATGGTGTCAAGCTCAGTATGTTCCTATAAAGAGAGCAGTGGTGGCTTAGAATGGAAACATTTTGATCGCCATCTCTCCAGAAACCATAAACCAAATGTTTCTTATCCCTCAATCTAATTCGCTGACCCATTTTTCACCAATTTCTCTTATGGACCTCTACCATAAGTTGACCTTCCCACAAAGAGCCCAAATTTTCGAAATATTCTTACCTGAGGATGCAAAAATTCCTAAGAAAAAACCACCATACTCATCCTCCATTTTTCCTGAAGCATATAAACAATGTATCTCACTTCTCTCATACATGTTAGGATAACCTGATGACTAAACAGTTGATGAACCTATCATGGGTTTCCTATCCATTTTCAGTAAATATCAAGCACCATTGTTCATGTATAATTACAGCCAATTCTTGGCTGAAAATATACATGAGAAACTCATGAATTTCACAACTCAAGGTCTATTTAATTACACTTCTATAATTATACACATGTTTCTTTTTCAACAGGGATATATGCTTCCTATCAAGCTCAACAAACAGGATGATCAAGGGGTGAATGAATCAATGATTCACTGGACAAAACTAATCAGGGCTACATAAAAAAAAAACCACATTCTCAAAGTTCATAGATTCCTTCATACACTCAGTGAAGCAGTTGTTTACTAGTCAAACAAAACCCAAAATTGGAGAAGAGATCAAAAGGATCTTTCATTTGAGTAAACAAGACAAAACAGAGGATTGTTATTTATACCAAAATTACACAAAAATTAGAGTATATGGTTGTGAACTCCCACCATATAAGCTCCCTAGATATGTTCCCATGAGAGTCTTTTCCCTAGAGTATATTCGACAGATGATAAATATGGATGACCTCCTTTTTTTTCAGGGAAAAGGAAAGCTCAGTTCAAACTCAAGGCAAGAATTGCATATTATATTTGTAATACCATATCAGTTGGTGCTAAAGTTGATGCATTATTAAAGAAAATGGGATTCCAACCATGTTTCACCTAGTCTTATGACCCACATGGAATTATTTCTGCTCTGAGAGTTGAACTTAAAACAAATTCATATAATCATACCTCCAGAGAAGAAATAGAAAAATATATGAATCAAGATCAATGGTTTGAAGGCACTCTTCAAGAGGCAGATGAGCAAGTTCTTTCAACTTCTAATGTCTAGACCTCAATCCCTGAGAGAAAGCAACAGAAAAGAGTTAGATAAGAGCTTCCACCTTCTAAAGAAATCATGAAGGAATTCATATTGCAACAAAAGAAGCCAAAGCTTGGTTCAGCTTTACTTTCAGAAGGAGGAAAACCAGATATAATTGATTTGGGAGAGACTAAAGTTTCTACATCAACAAGTGTTCCTATGACTCCTCCATCATCATCACCTGCTAGAGAAGCTCTGGAGATTATCTAGCACTTAGAAGCCACTTCTTCTGAAGAACCGAATATTTTCTCTAGATTCTTAGACATTAAGAATAAGAATTAATTTATTAAAATATAATGTATATAGTCAGTTCTGGAAACAAACATCAACTTCTCAGCACAGGCTTCTCACTGCCTTTGATAATGAGAAAGGAAGGATGCAAATGGCATTCTTGCAAGCAACAATTCCTTTTCCTAAATATCATTCAGATTATAAAAAGATTTTGTTTTATTTTTATGCAAGTCAGATCCATCCTATTGATCAGATGGACATGCACAGGAAATCTGGAGAAATTCTCTTTTCTAGGAAGACATCAACAAATATATGACAGGGGCATGGACATCTATACAGATAATGTTTGAATAGCAAGAGCTCATCACCAAGTGAAAAGCAGCCATACAAGAACAAAAAGAAAATCTCAAGCAAAATCCAAGTGAAGCTATTAACATGATCAAAGTTTTGAACTCAAAGAACAAAGAAGAATTAGAAGAGATAAACATACTAGACAGAACTGCAACAATCTTAGAAATCAAGAAAGTCTTACAGAGGAGAAATTTAATCAAAAAAACTTCAAACAAAATGTGAAGCTCTGAATATTGTTGTTCAACGTTTTCATACAAATTTTAATGTTTTGAATCATAAAGGACAACCAGGATTGGTAGGTTTAGATGATAAGTTAATTAAATTAGATTATTGTAAGAAGCTATATACTATTTCAGTGGATAAGTCTAAATTTGCAAGTATTAAAGGATAGATTACTGCAAAAGAATTTTTAGAGGCTTTGCAGTTTGATTTGACTATTGAATATCAAATCAAACATTTGTTCATTCGAAAGCCTACTTTCGAGAGATATACCGAGGTAGATGAAATATTCAGAAAAATGATGAGTATAGAAAACCCAAGTCAAGAAAAATGGGATAAATTTTGTGAGACCATGGAGTAAAATTATGATATTTACAACATGCCATCACAACATATTTTCAAGGGCCTAGTCATCAACAACTTCCATTAAAAAAATGGCACAGTCATCAACAGATTCCATGAGAACAGAGACACATCATCTATATGTTTCCTTCTTCTATTCTACTCTATTCTATTATTGTAATTAGTTTAAGATATTTCTGAGTTTTAGAAATTAGTATAAATAAATCTCATTATGATTTATTAAGGGTTGCACCATTGGATAAGCAATTTTTTGTAAGCAGAATTGTACAAGTTTTTAGATCATCAATAATAGAAGAAGGATTTTGAATTTTTCTCATATAGATTTGTTCCTTTTGTGAGTTTTTCCTATTTTCATTTCATTTTGTCTCTACATATGTTTAATTGTTATCAAGATAACTAGGTGAGATTAGCTAAAATTCAATTATCTTACAATTCCTCCTAAAGTTATTATTAATATAAAGAATGATTTACTAAACAGTTTGTTGATGTAAGTCCCTTTCATCTATAAATTGTCAGCATCTTGATAATGTTAAATGTATTCTATTGAACTTTTAGACATTTTTTAAAGGTTTTAAAACTTATGATTAATTAAAGCATTCAATTTGAATATTGAGTTATCATATCTTCTTACATAAGTCTACTTAACCATTTACAAAATCTTAAATCACTATGTGAGATAAACAAGCAGCCCTTAGTCTTATTTTCTGATATTATCTCAAAGATTTAAGCATAATTGTTTGTAAAAGTTATTTTATACATTGGTCATCCAAAATTCCAAAACAAAACAAAACATTATAGATGCTTTGGCATAATTATTGACCCAAATTATATCAAAGGACAACATCAATTTGGCGTTGTTGTCGGCGACTCGAATTTGATTTTTTTTCCCTGGGACAATGACAAAACCCTATTCCTTTAAAGGTGATTAAAGGTTTATTTAGGTCAAAAAATTTCACCTGGAGACTTCACTAAACCCAAGCTGGCTCCTTCAAAGCATACCAGATCTCATTCTAACTCTCAAATTGTCTTACCTTTATCAGATCCAAAGAGATTGGTAAGATAGGCTTCTTCCAGAAGAAGACATGAAACCCCTTTTTTTCTACCCCTTAATAGGAGACCACAATAGTTCTTGATCCTTTCAGATCTGGACCTACTCCTCTAGAATCAAAAGATATACCTCTTAGAGTGCATGAGTTAGTATCCAAAGGAGTGGATTTTCAATCAGCCTCGTTATTTCATTCTTTGGAATCCTATAAATTACCTGAGGCACCTTCTGAATATCCTATATCAGAACTGGATTTGGATCTAAATTTACTTGGATTCAAACCTACTGATTTCATTTCCCCTGTCACATTATTTGCACCATCTACTTCACACCAACCAGAAGATTTCTTTTCTCTTTATTCTAATCCTTTATTTGAACACAAGAAAGGATAATAAGAGGTTCAAAATTTGGTCATTCGAACTCCTTTAAAATCCCTAAGAAGGTATTCCATTCCATTTCATTATCCTCCTTGTTCTCCACCTCATTCATCACCTCCTTCTTCCCCATATTCGCCTTCAAACTCTACTTATTCTTCCACAACCACCAATACTCATTCTTCTACATCAGCATCTTCAAGTATGGTTGGTTTTATACCAATTGTACAAGCAAGGTATGTTTCCTTATTACTCCCTCATCTACTTAATGATTTTCCTATTGGGTATCTAAAACATCTTCCTAGATTTAATGGAGAAACTAGTTTGTCAGCGGAAGATCATGAGCAACATTTCTAGATTTTACTGATAACGTGAACATATAACATGAAAATGTTTATATGAGATTTTTTGTGCAATATCTAGAAGGAAATGTTAGGATTTGGTTTAGACAACTACCATCTCATTCTATTAGATCCTGGGAGGAATTGACCAATATCTTTAAAAATCAATGGGGAGTGAAAAAGGACCCTGTTTATTTCTTAACATAATTTAAAGAAATAAAAAGAAATTATGGTGAACCGGTAGCTAATTTCATCAAAAGAATTAATAAACTTTATCAAAAGATTTAATAAACTGATTGTAAACCTCTTTTAGCAGCATCTAAGGTTAGATTTTCAAAAGTGTTTGAAGATGACTTTGTTGTCATGTTAAGAGAGAGAACAACATGAACGCTAGAGGATATGCAAAAAAATGCTATAGAGGCTGAAGAAAATAGGTCTTCCTCAGCTAAACTAAAAGCCAAAGCTGAAAAAGCCCAAATAAAATTAAAAACAAATTAGGAAGCTTCTTCTTCATCTAGATCTAAAAATGAAGATGCAAAAATAGATGAAATCACATCACTTCTTAGAAACCTTTCAAATAGGATTTCTAATATTGAAACACAACCTAGAACAGTCCAACAAAATGTTTCTAGACCCAAAACACAGATTCAAGGTCAGTACAGAAAGGCTCCTCCATTACAAATTCTTCAAAAACCAAACAATGATCAACAAGTACCTACACCGTTGTTGATTGATGACCAACAACCTAATGATAATACTTTATCAATCATTGATTATATTAATAACATAGATCATACATCTCTTCAGACTGCCATTGTTCATGTTTCTCATAGTCAAATCCCTCAAGAAGATCAAGAGACTTCTCAAGTCTCTAAATATCAAGCCTTTTCTAATTTTTTTATTACAGAACTCAAAAGAAGGTATGACTTAAGACCTAGAGCTGGTCCTGGTAGACCTCCTAAAAACCCTGCCATAATTGAGCCTCAAGTAAAAACTTTGAAACTCAAACTACTTCTACTCAACCTCTAAATCAGTCAAATGATTCTACTCAAACTGATAAAACTATATTGATTGCTTTTAATGTTGAAAAAGAGCTAGAAAGAGTTAAAATTCCTATTCCACTTTCAGAACTTTCTAAAAACCATGTATATAAGAGTCAAGTTGCAAAATGGATCCAAAACTCTTAGTGTGGATGTTGAAGGCGATATTATCAGTCTGCAAAATGAAAGACCCACCATAGCTTTTGGTCCTAGTTCTGACATGATTGATGAATCCATACCACCTTCTATGTGACTTTGAAAGTGCATGACTTCTTTCTATACAATTGTATGTTGGATTTTGGAGCTTCACACAATATAATGCCAAAGGTTATTATGGAACAATTGAATTTGGAAATCAATCAAACTTATCATGACCTATACACCTTTGACTCCAAAAGAGTGCAATGTTTAGGACTTATAAAAAACCTAGTGGTAACCTTATGCCAAATACCAGTCAAAAGTGTTGTATTAGACATAGTAGTCACTCATATTCCCCCCAAGTTTGGAATGCCTTTATCAAGATCATGTTGTGCCAAACTAGGAGGGAGTCTCCAAATGGATATGTCTTCTTCCACTATTCCTATATATGGGGGAGAAAACCTTAGGTTATACAGGGAAGTCAGATTCTTAAACATTGTTTTCAATGCAGATCAAGCTAGAAATAAACCCATTTATGCAACTGACCAAGACTTTAGTTGCTTTCAACTATATTCAAATACTTCACAGAATTCTCAACTTAAGATTGAGGATGTAGTTGAAACTCCTAAATATGTTCAAACTAATATTTGGAAACTTTTCTTTGATGGATCTTGCACCAAAGATGGAGTTGGAGCAAGAGTTGTTTTAATTTCACCTAACAAAGAAAATATCACTCAATCATGCAAGTTATATTTTGAGGTCACAAATAACGTTGTTGAATATGAAGCATTTATTCTAGGATTACAGTTTGTTAAAAGTTTAAAGGTGCAAAATTTAAGTTTCTTCACTAATTCAGAACTTATAGTAAGACAAGTTAGGAATATTTGTCAAACAAAGCATCATAGGCTCAAGTCTTACATAAATGAAGTTTGGGATACAATTGAAAACTCCTTTAATGCTTTTAATATAACTTTCATTCCTAGAAATGAAAACATTCAAGCAGATTCCTTAGTTGTTTCTGCCAATTCTTTTAAGATACCAGACCAAATTCAGATAAAATACCAAATTCAAGTCAAATATAGGCCATCCATCCCAGATAATCTAAAGTATTGGAAAATATTTGAAGATGATGAACAACTGAAATCTTTTCTTCAAGTTATTGATGATTTTTTTGTCTCACAAATTGAAGAAGATAATTCAGACATAAATGAAGCTACTAAAGAAAAAGAAAACTCGGATCTAAGTACAAAAGTAGTTGATCATGATATTATGCAACTGTCAAATAATTTTATTCCCAAAGGACTTGTTCCCTTAGAAAAAATATTTGATCAAAATTATGTTCCTAGAAATCCACTCTTTGTTTCTCTAGAAGATTATATTGAAGAAACTAACATTGGCATTGATGAAGAGATTAAAAATATTAAAATTTGTGCATATTTAACTCTTGAAATTAAATTTGAATACATTAAACTTCTTAAGAATTATAAATATGTTTTTGTTTGGTCTTATGCTGATTTAAAAACTTATGACACATCTTTGATAGAGCATAATATCCCAATAAAACTTGAAGCAAACCCCTGTCAACAAAAAATAAGAAGAATGAATCCAATTCTATTTCCTACCATAAAAAAAGAACTTAAGAACCTTTTAGATGCCTAGATAATTGTCCCTTTAAGATACTCTAATCGGGTAGCCAATTTAGTTCCTGTCAGAAAAAAGAAAGGTGAAATTAGACTATGTGTAGACTTCAAAAACCTTAATATATCATCTCTAAAATATAACTATCCACTCCCAAAGATGGATCAGTTAGTCCAAAGGGTTCCAGGTGCTAATAGACTCTCCATGCTTGATGGCTTCTCTGGTTATAATCAGATATTGGTAAATCCAGAAGACAGAGAGAAGGCAACCTTTACTACACCCTAGGTACATTTATGTATGCCAGGATGCCTTTTGGCCTATCAAATGCAGGAGAAACATTCCAAAGAGCTATGGAATTAGCCTTTTTAGGGAAGGTAAACAAATTTTTTGTTATTTATCTTGATGATTTAACTGTTTTTTCTTAATCAGATCATAAACATTTAAAACACTTGATGAAGGTTTTTGACAGATGCAGAAAGTTTGGAATATCTCTCAATCCTAGAAGTCCTTGTTTTCCATCAAAGAAGGAAAGTTACTAGGCCATATCATTTTAAAGGATGGAGTAGTAATAGATCCCAAAAGGGTCTATGCTATTCAATCATTATCATTACCTATAAATAAGAAATAAATTCAAACCTTTTTAGGAAAATTAACTTTTTGAGAAGATTCATACCTAACTATGTTGAAATAGTTAAAGAAATTATATATATGCTAAAAAAGAATCATGAATTCAAATAGACCATTCCTGCTAGATATGTTTTTTATCAAATAAATAAGGCCATATTTGAAGCTCCTACCTTAGCCAGTCCAAACTACTCTGAGTCTTTCAGTATATTCTCCTTTGCTTCTGAAACCACCCTTGTTGTTGTTATTTTGCAGAAAAATGAATATTATCATGATCAACCCATAGCATTTTTTAGCAAGGTCATGTGAGATGTTGAACTCAAGTATGATATTATTGAAAAACAAGCCTATGCCTTAGTTCAAGCCCTGAAATATTTCAGAATGTATGCCCTCCATTCTACCATTATTTCTTATGTTTCTAACAGTGATGTAAAAAATTTTCTTACACAACCAGACATTAATGGAAGAAGGGGAAGGTGGATCACTCAAATCCTTGAGTTTGACCTCACTATCAAAACCACTAAGTTAGTAAAAGGACAATTTTTAGCTAAGTTGTTAACTTAATCCAATTGCAAATTATTAGGCATAAACTCTATTTTTGAAGTTTCTGAGAAGCATCCACAAGAACCTTCTTCAAATTTAGAAAGGGAGAATCCACAAGAACCTTCCTTAAATGCAGAAGGAAAGAACCCACAAGAACCTTATCCTTCAACTCAAACAGTTCCTGTTCACATTGATGAAACGTTTGTACTATCATATTAGTATGCAGATATTGTACATTTTCTGATCCATTTTGAGTGTCCTACTGATTTTTCAAAAATCTAGTGCAGAACACTTAAATTGAAATCTATCAAATACTATATTATCAATGCTAACTTGTACTAGAAATATCCTCTTAACATTCTATTAATCTACTTGACAGAATAATGGACTGAAGGAATCATTGATCAGTTTCATGCAAGGATATGTGGGGGGGCATTATGCTTGGAGAGAAACAGCATACAAAATACTAAGGGCGGGATTCTATTGGCCCACTATGTTTTCACAAGTGGGAGCAAAAGTTAGAGCCTTTGTTCCATGTCAGATGTTTACTGGTAAGCAAAAACTAGTAGCCCTTACACTAGTTCCAGTGGTTGTCTCAACACCATTCCTTCAATGGGGACTAGATTTTATAGGATAAATTCACCCAGCTTCAAGTAAACAGCATAGATGGATTTTAACTACCACAAAATATTTCACCAAGTGGGTGGAGGCCATCCCAGTCAGAAATGCCACAGATTCAGTAGTAATCAAATTTATTGAAGAAAACACTCTCTAGATTTGGTTTCCCTCAAAAAATAGTGACTGACAATGCCACGACATTTAGTAGTATAAATATGATTGAATTTTGCCAAAAGTATCATATTTTACTACATGATTCACCCCTTATTATCTTCATGGGAATGGTCTTGTTGAATCATCTAACAAGATCCTAGTTAAGATGATCAAGAAAACTTTAGAAGATCATAATAAAAATTGGGACAGACATCTTATCTATGCAGTTTGGGAAAACAAGATTTTTCCCAAAAGATCAATAGGTAAATCTCCTTTTCAACTGGTTTATGGCAAAGATGCCATTTTTCCCACAAATTTATCTTTTCCTGTGAAATTTTTACAAGAATCTACTGATGAACCTGATGATTTCTCTAGAAGAATAAATAAAATTATTGAATTAAATGAAAACAGAGATGAGATTCAATAAAAATTGAGAAAGTATAAAAATAAGATGAAGAGTATTTTTAACATAAAGGCTAGGGAAAGATATTTCATGGAAGGATATTTAGTTTTGAGATAGGATGATAGGAGAGAAGACAAAGGAAAACATGGAAAATTTGAAAATATTTGGTTTGGACCACTCAGCATTGCAGAGGTAAAGGGGAACAACAGATTTGTTCTAAAAAATTTAGAAGGAAAATTCACAACACTGCCTGTTAATGGCAGATTTCTGAAACATTATATACAGTACTGAAGGAGATCCCAGATCATCATTGTACATTATCATTTTTTCGTTATCATTTCAAGTCAGTTTTTTTTTCCACAACAAAGACTCCATAGCCCGAGGAGAAGGCACATGGAACTGCTTGTTCTTTGCATCCCACAGGGGGAAGCAGTCCCCATCTGGAGCCAATTGTGTAACATTTTTTGGGTTTTGATAAGTTAGCTTGTTAGTTTTAAAAATAAAATAAAAAATTCTAAGTTAGGATATGAATGAAAAAGAAAATAAAATGTTAGTATAAATTATGTATTTTATACATCCATGTCAAATATTAGAGTTAGTTGCTCTAAAGAATGAAGGCAAAGAAAATAAAATGTTAGGGAAGCAAATAAAAAATATATATGCTTTAGTCTTCAAAATAAAATTCATGGCCACCTGTTTAAATGCGCCAATTACAAAAATATTCAGTGTTGATTAAATGGTGATTAAATTCCTTTAAAAGAGTTTATATTTTTATTTAAATAACAAAATCATACAGCACTTAAATTATTTGTATCCTAATTCATAAAATGACAAAAGTTCAAATCGAGCTCATAACAAGTCCGCAAGTTACAATGGTCAATATCTAAGCTGCTCAAGATCAACAACGAAGGTTCACTTCTCATGATTGATCTCTCTCCCTAAGAATTACCGTTAACGCAGGAGGGGGGTGGTTTAGAAGTAGTATTAATGGTCACTCTTATTGTGAAGTTCACTACCATACATTTCACACCCTCTGGCTTATTAATCATAACGATAACCCCAACCAACGCGGTTTATTCTTCTAATGGGTGCCTCAACCCATCGATTTTTCCTCCCACGCCCTTATCGTTGTCCATACATCCAATCACATTTCGCCACATCACTCTACCATTCTCCATCTAATCCTCCGCTCCCTAACCGTTTTCCATTCTCCACCTGTGCATTCATTCCATAACTGTTGTATTCTTGTTGCTCATTAAAATCCCACTCCTAAACTGTTAAGTTGATACGATCACTATCCAAGCCATTAAACCCAATCACCACTTATAAAATACTTTCCGACCTTCCTATTATGAATTTTAATTTCTTGTTGATTGATTACAGGTTTCAATCTCTAAGCTCTGTTCCATGTCAGTAAAAATTCGACTGTCTCCATTTCTGTGATCGCCCAACCTTCATACTCTTACCTCTAATTTCATTTCCCTGCTTAAAAGTGGCCCTGAAAGCCAAATCTAAAAAAAAATTAACCTCGAAGGGAAAGGCTAAGAAACAGGTCATCGAAGAGCTGCAAACTACCAACCTAGTTGCAGAGGAAATCTCTGCCCCTACACCACAACTCAACCTGGACTTGATCCCTCTCATAGACGCCTTCTTTAAGGTCACAGATGCCCACAGTGAATTTAACTTTTATGAATTACACGTATGGCTCAGACAGAAGCACACTAATAATTAGGACCTCATCAGGTTCTGGGAATTAATGTTGCCCCTCTTAGATTTTCCACAGACCCATCCATTTCCTGACCTCAATTCCCAGGTGTCAAGCTCAGTATGATCCTATAAAGAGAGTAGTAGTGCCTCGGGATTGAAACATTATGATCACCATCTCTCCAAAAACCATAAACCAGATGTTGCTTATCCCTCAATCTAATTCTCTGACCCATTTTTCACCAATTTCTCTTATGCACCTCTACCATAAGTTGACCTTCCCACAAAGAGCCCAAATTTTCGAAATATTCTTACCTGAGGATGCAAAAAATCCTAATAAAAACCCACCATACTCATCCTCCATTTTTCCTGAAGCATCTAAACTTTGTATCTCACTTCTCTCATACATGTTAGGATACCTTGATGACCAGACAGTTTATGAACCTATCATGGGTTTCCTATGGACCTTTTTCAGCAAATATCAAGCACCATTATTCATGTATAATTACAGCCAACTCTTGGTTGGAAATATACATGAGCAACTCATGAATTTCACAACTCAAGGTGTGTTTAATTACACTCTTGTAATTATACACATGTTTCTTTTTCAACAGGGAGAGACGCTACCTATCAAGCTCAAGAAACAAGATTATCAAGGGGTGAATAAATCAGTGATTCACTAGAGAGAACTAATCAGGGCTACATCAACAAAAACCACATTCTCATAGTTCATAGATTCCTTCATATACCCAGTGAAGCAGCTGCTTACCAGTCACACTGAACCAAAAATTGGAGAAGAGATCAAAAGGATATTGCATTTGAGTGAACAAACCAAAACTAGGGATTAGTAATTATACCAAAATTACACAGAAATTAGAGTCTATGGCTGTGAAATCCCACCATATAAGCTCCCTAGATATGTTCCCATGAGAGTCTTTTCCCTAAAGTATATTCGATAGATGATAAATATGGATGAGCTCCATTTTGTTTCAGGGAAAATGAAAGCTCAGTTCAAACTCAAGGCAAGCATTGGATCTTTTATTTGTAATACCAGATCAGCCGGTGCTGAAACTGATGCATTGTTAAAGAAAATGGGATTCCAACCAAGTTTCTCCTGGTCTTATGACCAACATGGCATTATTTCTACTCTAAGAGTTGAACTTAAAACAACTTCATATAATCACACCTCCAGAGAAAAAATAGAAAAATATATGAATCAAGATCAATGGGTTGAAGGCACTCTTCAAGAGGCAGATGAGAAATTTCTTTCAACTTCTAATGTGCATACCCCAGTCCCTAAGAGCAAGCAGCAGAAAAGAGTCAGAGAAGAGCTTCCACCTGCTAAATAAATCATGAAGGAATTCATCTTGCAACAAAAGAAGCCAAATCTTAGTTTAGCTTTACTTTCAGAAGGAGGACAACCAGAGATAATTGATTTGGGATAGACTGAAGTTTCCACATCAACAAGTGTTCCTATGACTCCTCCATCATCATCACTTGCTAGAGAACCTCTCGAGATTATCCAGCACTCAAAATCCCTTTATTTTGAAGAATAAAATATTTTCTCTAGATTCTTAGACATTAAGCATAAAAATGAAGCATTAATATCTAATGTATATAGTCGATTCTGGAAACAAACATCAACTTCTCAGCACAAGCTTCTCACTGCCTTTGACAGTGAGAAAGGAAGGATGCAAATGGCATTCTGGCAGGAAATGGTTCCTTTTCCTAAATCTCATTCAGAGTAAAAAATATTGTGTTTTCTTTTGATGCAAGTCAGATCCATCCTATTGATCTAATGGACATGCACATGAAATCTGGAGAAATTCTCTTTTTTGGGAAGATATCAAAAAATATATGAAAGAGGTATGGCCATCCATACAGATAATTTTTGAACAACAAGAGCTCATCACCAAGTGCAAAGCAGCCATACAAGAACAAAAAGAAAATCTCAAGAAAAAGCCAAGTGAAGCTACTGACATGATCAAATTTTTGAACTCAAAGAACAAAGCAGAATTAGAAGAGATAAACATACTGGGCATAACTGCAGCAATCTTAGAAATCAAGAAAGCCTTACAGAAGAGAAATTTAATCAACCAACTTCAAACAAAATGTGAATCTTTGAATACTATTGTTTAATGTTTTCATACAAATTTTAATGTTTTGAATCATAAAGGACTACCAGGATTGGTAGGTTTAGATGATTAGTTGATTAAATTAGAGGATTATTATAAGAAGCTATATACTATTGCAGTGGATAAGTCTAAATTTGCAGGTATAAAAGGACATATTACAGGAAAAACATTTTTAGAGGCTTTGCAGTTTGATTTGACTATTCAATATCAAATCAAACAGTTGTTCATTCAGAAGCCTACTGTCAAGAGATATACAGAGGTGGATGAAATCTTTAGAAAATTGATGAGTGTAGAAATCCCAAGTCAAGAAAAATGGGATAAATTTTGTGAGACCATCGAGTAAAATTATGATATTTACAACCTGCCAGCACAGTAGATTTTCAAGGGCCCAATCATCAACAGCTTCCATCAAAAAAAGGCACAGTCATCGACAATTTCCATGAGAACACAGACACATCATCTACTTGTTTCCTTCTTCTATTCTACTATATTCTATTATTGTAATCAGTTTAAGATATTTCTGAGTTTTAGAAATTAGTATAAATAACTCTCATTATGAGTTATTAAAGGTTGCACCCTTGGATAAGAAAATTTTTGTAAGCAGAATTGTACAAGTTTTTCGATCATCAATAATGGAAGAAGGATTTTGAATTTGTCTCATATAGCTTTGTTCATTCTGTGAGTTTTTCCTGTGTTCATTTCATTTTGTCTTTACATATGTTTAATTGTTATCAATATAACCATGTGAGATTATTTGAAATTCAGTTATCTTACAATTCCTCCTGAAGTTATTATTAATATAAAGAATGATTTACTAAACAATTTGTTGATGTAAGTCCATTTCATCTATAAATTGTGAGTATCTTGATAATGTTAAATGTATTCTATTGAACTTTTAGAATTTGTTTAAAGGTTTTCAAACTTATGATTAATTAAAGCATTCAATCTGAATATTTGGTTATCATATCTTCTTACATAAGTCTACTTAACCATTTACAAAATCTTAAATCACTGTGTGAGATAAACAAGCAGCCCTTAGTCTTATTTTCTGATATTATCTGAAAGCTTAAGCATAATTGTTTGCAAAAGCTATTTTATACATTGATCATCCAAAATTCCAAAACAAAACAAAACATTATAGATGCTTTGGCATAATTATTGACCCCAGTTATCTCAAAGGACAACACCTTCCATCACCATCCTCGTCCAATATTTTAAAAATAAGTGCAATGTACCCATCGCTTTCTGCAATAACTAGTACCTTATCATTCTTCTTCTGATTTTCAATATTGAGGTTGATCTCTTCTTTAGGCTGATACATTACATTTGTTGGAAAGGCAGAAGAGTAAAGTCACAAAGTAACACAAATAATTCAGATACAGTAACACACTAGTTACGACTTCTCTATTGATCATACAAACTTCAATTAACTACAATGAACTAGATGAATGTATTTAAACCTTTTCGACCTCTATTGATCATGCAAACTTCAATTAACAACAATGTACTAGATGAAGGTATTTAAACATTCTCCACTAACAACTCTCCTAATATAACTTGACATACATACACTTACTAAATTTATCTATCACTTAACTAGACTTATCAACACTCACTTAATTGGCTCTCTAAGTATAGAAAACTCTTCATAATTGACTCTATAAGTATAGAAAACTCTTCATTCCATACTATTTATTTAATTTTAACAATATAGTAACGTGTTTGAATAATTCTCATGGTGTTTTATATCATCATTAATTAAATTTATAAGATTTTAAGCACCATGATTTAAGAACCAAGAACCATAGTACCAGTTAAAATCTAAATCCATGAATAAATCATCCACATATATCTGATCTATGATGGAAACATATTAACCTATTAACTTTTTTAACATAAATCATTTTTTAATACAAACCAAACAATTATTTATATTTATTAAAACTAAATATACAAAATTTTGTTTAACTAACCATTAACCATCATAAATCTTTAACATTTTACCAAAAACAATTTATATTAATGGTATATTTACTAACTTTTTAGGATCTTGAGAAACCACCTAACTTCTTTATATAATTAGAAGTAGTAATAAATAAATAAAATAACATTTTATAAAATTAATAAATATATAAAAATATATTTTATTTATATACTTATTATTCTTTTGAAATAAAAACTCAATTTTATTAATAAAAATATTTATAACTATTTTCACATGATTATGAGAAGCTAGTTTTTCGTTAACTTCAGAAATAAACTACCATTATTTAAAAAAAAAAAACTTCCCTCTATTTCCTTCTAAGATGTAGGAGGCCCACAACAACAAACCAGAAGCATCACAACGATTATAGAGGTGAAACGAAACCCAGCAGATCAATAAAATACAAGCAAACAGTAAGACAAGATCTGCACACACAAAATCAAACGCTTTTCCATTGTGTATTAGGTTCCAAACTACAACAACCTTTACAAAACAAAAAACGTAAAAGGCATCTCATATCACAAGGAATAAATTATACACTTAATCAATCATCAATGGAATACAATAAATCTTAATTTGTGGGTTATTGCAACAATTTGATACTAGCTCTAAAACAACATTTACTTGCTATTCCGAGAGAAATCAATGGAATACAATAAATTTTAATTTGTGGTTTATTGTAACAATCTGATGATACTAGTTGGACACTTGTGGACTTCATCAATACTACTTTGATGTGGTATTGATGTGCGATAAATTGTCTGGTAAATTTCAATCTCTCCCTTTCTTTTTTATATGAGAAGTGTGGTTTGTTCGGAATAGGTTATTTTTTAGGATAGACGATTTGGGATTCATTCTATTCATGTTACTATTATGTGATGGATTGAGGAAAGGGTGCCAGCTGTGATTGGTATCAAGGATTGCTTTCGTCGTTTAAGACCTTATGAGATTTCGCTCCGCCATCTTTTTTGATGGGGCTTGTGAGGGACGATTAGGATGTGGTGCATGGATAAAAATTTCTCAGAAAAAAAGAATCTATATTTTATGGAATGGGGACATTCACACCAACAACAAGGCGGAATTGATGGCTTTATGGAGTGGCCTTCTTGCTGCGATCAATCTATATTTTATGGAATGGGGGCACTCGCACCAACAACAAGGCGGAATTGATGGCTTTATGGGGTGGCCTTCTTGCTGCGATCAATCTAAATCTGAAGGATGTTAACATCTATGGAGATTCCAGGCTGATTATTGGTTGTATATCTGGCAAACTCAATCTTGCCACTCCATGTTTACAGGGCTGACTTAGGATGACTCAAAATCTGTGGCAACGTTTGGACAAGCCACCATTATATCATATTTACAGAGAAAACAACACAATAGCTGATGGTCTATCTAAACGAGGTATCAACTCTAACTTTAAGGTTTTGCAAGTTATACAATATAGAAATGGGATTCAAATCTAAAACAACGAGATCCCGATCCCATAATATTAGTCTTGATCAGCAAGCGAGCCTGTTGCCATTTCTCTGAATCAGTTTCGCGGGATTCTCCTCCAAGCGAGCCTGATTTTTTATCTCATATGATTGTCGAGCGAGGCTACTTCGATATGGGATTGGCCTCAAGCGAGGCATTTTTTTTTTTTAAATTAAACTTCCTTTTGATTTTCATGCGAAGTAATTTGGTTTTATATGGGCTGTACATAATGGCATGAACCTGTCTCGAATTGTGAAGTTCTCTGAAATTCAGATTGTTGTGGAAATATTTTTGTTATTAAGTCATCGCGTTAACTATTCATGCCTGGGTGGCTGTAGGCCTCTTTTCTTTCTTAGAAGGGATGTTGTTCGGATAGTTTACTGGCTCTGATTAATCGACGTCTTCCTTGCTGTGTCAACAGCACCGAATGTAATGTATTGGTTGATGTACGACACAGCACCGAATGTAATGTATTGATTGATATAATGTTTATATTTTAATAGAACCGTTTTTTTTTCCTTCTGAAAAAAAATCTGATGATACTAGCTCTAAAACAACAGTTATTTGCTATTTAGAAAAAACAAAATAGATAGTTTTATCAACAATAAACTTTAATATCATTGAGATACAATAAATTTTAATTTGTAATTTACTATGATAATCTAATACTAATTCTAAAACAACATCTATTTGCTATTTTAAAAAATCAAAATAGATAATCTTGTTAACCATAAACCCTAATTTTCTTACTGTGCAACCTACATCATGTATACAAAATTCGGTAATTTATATTTTAATTTGTAATTTATTATAATAATATAATACTAATTCTAAAACAACATAGATAATCTTGATATATAATCAAGATTATTCCGAAAAATCAAAATAGATAATCTTGTTAGCCATAAACAACATCTATTTACTATTCCGAAAAATCAAAATAGATAATCTTGTTAACCATAAACCCTAATTTTCTTACTGTGCAACCTACATCATGTATACAAAATCCATATAGAACATGTTAGCACAGTATATTCTATGACAAGGGAGCACTTGATCTGTTAATCAAGTGCGTGAACTCTGGAAGATCTACAAACCCATCACCATTAACATCCGCACTTTCAATCATGCTCTGGCATAAACCTGCATCCCTCCCCTCCATCAATCCCAATCTGCACAAAACATCGCTCAATTCTACTGCACTGATAAACCCATCTCCGTTCTGGTCGAACACACTAAACGCCTCACAGATTGCCCTATCAGCCCCATAACTCTCAAATTCCCCAGTCTCATCATTTTCTGCAGATATGAATGTGTCATAAAAATCCTTAAACTCCATGGAAGTGAGAAACTCATATCCACATGCAGAGAATGATTTCACAGTTGATGCCAAGTCTTCCATAGGAATCTCCAGATTTAATTTCTCTAGGTATTTCATTATCTCTTCCGTGCTGACCTTTCCATCACCATCCTCGTCCAATATTTTAAATATACGTGCAATGCACCCATCGCTTTCTGCAATATCTAATACCTTATCATTCTTTTTCTGATTTTCAATATTGATGTCGATTTCTTCCTTAGGCAGATACATTACATTTGTTGGAAAGGCAGAAGACTAAAACAGTTACAAAGTAACACAAATAATTCAGACACAAATTATAGCCTATTTATCATACAAATTTCAATTAACTATAATGAACTCTGTGAAAGTATTTAAACTTTTTCTAGTAACAATTAGCTAAATATAACTTAACTTCATACACACTTACTAAATTTATCTATCACTTTACTCTATTTATCAACACTTAACTTGACATACACACTTACTACATTTATCTCACTTAAGTTAACTGGACTACACTCACTTAACTGACTCTGTAAGTATAGAAAACTCTTCTTGCCAAAGTAATTATCTTATTTTAAGATATAATGGAACTTTCCAACAATTATCATGATGATATCATCATCCTTAATTAAATTTATGAGATTTGAAACACCATGATTTATTTTTTGCAAGTACCAAAGAAAGAACCATAGTGCCAATTAAAATCTAAATCCATGAGAAAATCATCCACATTCTCAGCAATCTGCAGATCCTGATCTCTGATGGAAACCCTATTAACCATTTTCAATCCTACCTTTGATAAAATTTAAGGGAGCTTTAAATGCAGCCTTTGCAGGGCCTTCTTTGTTATAAAGAGAAGTTAAAACAATGAGAGAATGAAACAATATATCAGGGATAATTAGGTACCGACCTCTCGAAAATTTGGTGTTAAGGAATTAATGTGTTGTTAATCTCGAACTCGTGAACTCAAACTTGAATCTGAATGAAGTTAATCTCCACATAATCTGAATAGCCTCAAACTTGAGATAACACTGGCCCCGTTACCATTCTCAGTCGTTATTTTTCTATCTGGTCATTTTTCTTTTCAGCTTTAGTTTCAGTATTTTTTTTTAAATAATAACAAGACTATATAAACTTTAGTTTGATTTATTTATCATTATAAGCTTTGCCAAAGAAAGAACCATAGTACTTGTTAAAATCTAAATCCATTAGAAAATCATCCACTTTCAGAGCAATCTGTGGATTTTGATCTCTGACTGAAACCTATTGAAATCTTTTACTTTTCAATAAAAAATTTAAGAAAGTCAGAAACCTACCGAATCTTTTATTTTTTAATAATTTTTTTAAGAAATTTAATATAAAATTGGACCTATACAGAGAAGAACCTCTAGCCAAAGATGACATGCACAAATCTAGAAAATTAGGTATTTAGGAATTAATGCTCAAATAATCTCAAAGTGGGGGCCTCTGATTAAAGTTAATCTTAGACATAATCTGGAATAGTTTCTGAGAGATATCTCAGGTCTGGTTACCATTGTCTAAGATTAGCATGAACCATGTGCAAGGGTGCCATGCACAAATCTAGATATAGGTACCAGCATATAGAAAATTGGGTGTTTCGGAATTAATAGACAGTTAATCTCAAACTGGTGGCCTCAAACTTGAATCTGATTCAAGTTAATCTTGACCTAATCTGGAAACGCCTCTGGTGGATATCTCAGGTCTCGTTACCATTATCAAATTTTCGTTATTATGAGAGTTGTAAGATTGAGTGAGTTATTTTTTATTGTGAGAGTTATAAGATTGAGTGAGTTATTATTTAGATGGTCAGTTGATTTTTATTTATTATTAACCATGTAAACTACTATGGTTGTTTTTTGTTTTTAGTTATTGGTATTAAAGATTCTGGATAATGGAAAGTTTTAGAGATGTTTCAGTTCTGTGTGCAATGTGGAAATTTTTGAAGTCACTTATTAATGTAATTGGTAACTCATAACTTCACAAGAACTATCCAGAGACTAATTAAAAAAATAACTTAGAATAACATGCATAAACTTTCAACCTCCATGAAGTTTCAAATTGAACCCAGTAATTGGACCGTTAAACGATTGACTGCACGTGCCCTAAAACGAACATAGTTTTAGTGTTGCAAGTGTGCCCTATTGTGTACAACTTAATTATTATGTTGGTTCAAGGAGGAATATATTGCAATCATTTTTTGGTTAACTTATTTTGATATTAAATTAATTTGAATGTTCGGTTAAATATATTCTATTAAAAATATTTTAAAAAAAAAAATTATAAAGCATAGTTTAAATAATATGGCAGAAATTTTTTAGATATTGTTTCTAATAAATTTTAATTAAATTTTAGTAAAAAAAAGTTAGAACTTAAGTTTAAATTGTTTAATCTATAAAATTTTAGTAAAAATTTAAAAATTTTCAAATGTAAATTTTTTAATCCATAAAATTTGAGTAATCTAAAGAATTGTTTAGAACATTGAATTTATTTATACATTCAAAAATATTTTTTAAACAATAAAAAATCACATTTTTACTTACAATTATAATAAAATTAAATTAAAATAAAATAACTTTTAAACCTAAACCAATTAAAATAAAATATTTTTTACAACTAAATCTATGTTGTTCCTAAAAACCACCAACACCCTATAATACTAATAAATCTATCTTTTCATTCCATATAACCCTCCATAAATTTATCTTTCCATTCCATATAACCCTCCATAGCTCCATGCATGATGTAAGATGCAAGAATAAAGCATTCTAAAAAGATACTCATGCATCTATGAACAACTTAAAGTTTATAAAATTTATATGTTAAAATTTTCCATGGCTTCATGCATGAGGTAAAAATAAAGTATTCAAAAGAGTGCCTTATACATCTATAAACAACTTAAATTTTTATAAAAATTCTATGTTAAAATTAAAATTTTTAAATTTAAAAATTAATTTTTATGATAATTAATTTTTTAATATTTAAAATAGAATTCACTATTTTACAATTGTTAGGTGTTTGTGTTAATGTGGTTTTATGTAACACTTATCAGTCATATATATATATATATATATATATATATATATATATATATATATATATATATATATATATACCCCATATATTTTCACCACAAGCTTTAAGCAATAAGAAGAAGGTTAAATGATATATTATAGTCATGAAAGAAAATTCAATATAAAAACATTACAATCTATTGACACAGGTGTATTATTGTAGGGTCACGGTAACAAACACAACATTAATCTGCCATATTACCCCTCCTTGGCATGTGACATGTTGGACTCGGTGATAAGAACTTTGGAAATATGACTATGGCTTATAACATGAGACTCTTGGTCGGTTGGAAGTCTCTAGACACCTCTAGGCTGTCTTCCCACTGCACTTGCCTTGATGTGATGGGTGGCACTTGGCATAATCTCCATCATTCAAAGTTTGGGTTGGTGATGAACGGCTCATATGTGCTCGAATCGGTTCATGGTAACCACTTCCATCTGGGGAACCCTATCCACACTGTTATTATGTCCCATTGCTGAGTGCTTCTGCAACCTACAGCACTGAAGTTTCCCGTTCAAGTTGTTGAGCTTCCTCTAGTAACTATAGCCATTAATTCTTCTTGGAATTATTTACTGGTTGTTTTGCTAAGTTCCTCAGATTTTCATGAAGGTTTCATGCTCTGTTCTTAGCATGGAAATTTCCTAAGGGGTTTTACCGAGACTACCCTAGAGATGTTCATTGCAATCTTCTACAGGTGAAGTATAAGAGTTATGTCGTTTTCTCACATTATTGCCCCATCACACATCTGACTTAAGATAGGGTTTTGTAGGTGAATGGATGATTGAGAACATCGTTCCTTCCTAGAATGAAGCTACAAGTAATCTCTTTGGTTTTTCCCCATGTCGATTCTTGTTGGAAATTTTGGTAACAATAATATTTTACCTATAGTGTTCCAGGTTTGACCTCTTCAGCTGTTGTTTGAAGGTGGGAATTCTAGCTTAAATCTCTCTGGAAAATATTTACGGTGTCGAGTTCTTCTAGCTAACCTTGCAATGGATTTTACTTCTTTGGTTACCAAGTATTGGGTTCTCGTCATGCTTTGTTTGGAAATGAGTTCAAGGGCCTTGCAACCGAGTTTATTGTCAGTTCTTAATTCCTGCGAGTTGATGGAAGACTGGGTTTTTAATTGTTTTGTTTGATGATTATCATCTCTACCCCTTCCATAGAGGTACTCTAACACCTACTCAACTGAGCTAGAACCAAGTTCTTTTTTTCTTATGTATTCGTACTTGCAATATGTATAAAGGTTCTGTGAACTTGGAAATTAAGAGATTTACCCTTCTGGGATTTGAGATGTAAATATTTTTGGAAACTGTTAATATAGTTTAGAAAGGATATATATTTTTGTCTTTCTTATACTCTATGGTGTGTTTCTGATCCAGGTGGATATTAGTTGCCACACGCCTATCCCACTTGGACCCCCACCATTGTTTCTTTCAGTTTTTTAGTTTCCTTAATTGTAGCACAATTTACTATGAACTTCTTCAGCCATTTTGAGGCCTTAAACGACGTTTTTGGGGACCACTCGAAAGTTGTATCCCTCAGATAGATCTTTCTAACGAGGTATTGTGCATGTCAAACAGAGATCGTATGCCAAAGTTACGTCCGTGGGAAGTTGATATACCAATTTACCCAAACGAGGCCCATAATTTTAGCTCTTCATCTCCTAGGGTTAGGTTTTTGGATGTTTAGGGTTTTCCATTGTTTCTCAATAATAAATAGGCTTTTGAGCCTCATTGTAACACCTAGTAGTAAAAGCAACCACCTAATGATCCTACTGCTAGTCAAAGGTTTGTTCATCAAATACTTTATGGCAGAATGATCTATATGTATAAATACTTCATAACATGTAATGTAGTTTCTAAATGTGTTAATAGCAAAAACTACAACTAGAAACTCTTTTTCAGTTACTATATAATTCAGTTCAGCAGATGACAAGTTTGTATTGATGAAGTAAATAGCATAGGATTGTTGGTTTTATTCTTGTCCTAAGGTTGTGCCAATAGCAGTTTCTAAGGCATCTGAGGAAATATGAAATGGAAGGGACCAATTAGGCCCCCTCAAAATTGGTCTCTGTACTAATTTTTCCTTAAAATTCTTAAAATCCCTTTGGCAAGCCTCAATCCATGAGAAATTTCTCTCCTTAGCTAATAATTGAAAAAGAGGGGTAGTTATCTTAGAAAAAATTTCAATGAATCTTTGGTAATAACCCGCATGTCCAAGGAATCCTCTCACTTCCCTTTGTGTTTTAGGTGCAAGAATGTGTATAATAACTTCTATTTTGGTTGGATCTACCTAGATATCCTTATCAGAAATAAGATGGCCAAGAACCACCCATGCTTTTCACATCAATCTACATTTATTATCACTCAAAGCAAGGCAGGATTCTTGACACTGATTGAGTAATTTCTTTAAATTCTAGAGGGATTCCTAAAAATGATCACCAAATACTGAAAAATAATGCATGTAAACTTCTACACACTCAAGGTCAGCAAAAATAATCAAGACTACCCTCTGAAAGGAATTTGGATCATTACAAAGTCCAAAAGGGAGTACTCGGTAAGCGAATGTCTCCAATGGACAAGTGAAGGTAATTGTGTCTTGATCCTTGGGCGATATTTGTATTTGGTTATAACCACTAAAGCCATCTAAAAAAGAAAATTACTTATTATCGGCAAGGGTAGCTAGCACTTGATAAATGAAGGGAAGAGGAAAGTAGTCGTTGAAAGTGTCTTTGTTTAATTCTCTATAATCGATACAAATGTGCCATCTCCCATCCTTCTTTGAGATTATCACCAATGGAAGACCCAATGGCTATCAGATATAAGATAGATAAAACCAACATCTAAGAGTTTTTATAATTCTTCTTTAAATTTTTCTCTTAGTGTGGGGTTCATTCATATTTGGCGTTGTCGAACAGGTCAAGCACCTTCATGAATATAAATATGATGAGTACAAGTTTCAGGAGGGATTCCCTTCATGTCTTCATAACTCCATGCAAAAGAATCAAGATGGTCTCGTAACAAGCTCACAAGTTGCTCTTGTTGGGATGGGTCCAAGTCTGAGATAATGTGTAAATATTTTCCTCGACTAATCTCAACAAGAGTGGTATCATACTCAATAATACATGTGGTGGATACTAGGATTTGTAGTGATGAAGGTAAGGAATAGGGATCAAAGTTTTCTTGGAAACCTGAACTAAATATCTGATGAAGTGATTCAAATTTTTTCATAGTGTCTAGGTTGTTCAGGAAATCTCAGATCTCACCCTCCTCAGTTGACTATGTATACTGAGGGATCAAATAAAGAGACTGGTTCTCTTCATCACTACTATCAGAATCCAACCATAAGGTATCTCAAAGCTCCTGGATAGATCTGGCAAGTGGGTACAAGGTGACCTTTTTCCTAGCATCCCCATGGGAAATATACATATCATTTTAGCAGAATCCTATATAGGCATATGTTGTGGCAAACCTCAGTCATCCCAAGATAAAAGGGTGCCCCCCAATAGGATTCTTTGGTTGTAACACAATAAAACCTATGGGGTACTCCCATGAATCGATCGAGACAACTACATCATCTAACACACCATCTGGCTTCATTTTAGATCTATCAGCAAGTTCAAGCACAGTGGTGGTAGGACAAATGTGATTCAAATGAAGTTGTTCACTGGTCTTCCTAGTCATAACATTGATGGTCACTCCAAGATCTATCAACACATTGGGGACTAGGACATCATCTATCTGAATAGAGACATCTGGGTTTCCTGGATCAGTATATTTTTCCATTTGAACACAACATGTCATTAACTCAGTTGATCTTCTAAAAAACTAGATAGTGTGAGGTTCAAGTCTCTTCATCCCTAGATTTTTAAGGCATGATTCCTTAACCAGCTTAGTACATATGGGGATCTCTTTAATAGCTTGTAGCAGAGGGATTTCTCATTATCTTAGAAGCTATGTCATACTCAGGGGTAGGGTCAACTTTCTCCATAACCAGTCTCTCTGGAAAAAGAGGTTGGTTTGAAGAAGAAGGTAAAGGCTCTCAGTGTGTGGGAACAGGTTGAATGGTGACATCATTGTTTGAAATATTAGAGGTTTCCTCCTCAATTTTATCCTCAATGAACACCGTAGGCTGTTTTTGTTTTCATTTTTATGAATTTATTACCCTTCCCGATCTCAGTTGGAGATCATTAACCCCAACTGGCATGGTATGATAAATGGGGAAAGGAAGTGGTCTGATAGAATAAACCATTTGTGTCGCTTTATTATTTGGGTTGGGCACTGGTTGTGCATGCAATTGAGGTGGTCGGAAAGGTGGTGGTAATGGAACTGGTGGCATAGACTAAGTCTCTTGAGGCAAGGTTTTTGGAAATTTAGGTTGTGTCATGGGATATGGTGCATATGATGAAGGATATGACTGTGTAGGCATGGGATAAGAATAATGAGAGTGTGGTGGTCCCCTCCATCCTTTTTGCCAAGGAGGGGGGGATTTCCCATACTAGAAATGATTCCCATGCTACCAATATTGAGGGTAATTTATGTTCTGATAGGAATAGTGTGGTACATTATAACTAGAAAAATATGGTGCAGGTTCAGGAATCATATATGTACCTACCTATGCCCATGATTTATGTTCTCCCATAGCATGCAATGGCTAAGGTTCTGAATGGTATCTTTCAAATGTTGCTTTTAATCTCAGTATGGAAGGGCATTGTTCGGTAGGATGCTTCCCTACACATATTACATAGTCATTAGCACTCTTAACATCTGCAGGACATTCACGTAAAAGATGCTTTTTTCTACACTTCAGACAATAAATGGATAATTTTTCTTTCTCTGCTACTAATTTATGTTGAAATTTTAAGGAATCTCTCTGTTTACTAAAAATATTCATAATTTCAGTTTTCATATTATCCATTTTGTTTTCCAAACCAATAATCATAGCATATGTGGATCCAAATATGCTATTTTTATAATTTCTCTTGATTCCTTTCATAGGTCTAGATAAATTTCTTGAGAACTTCATGCACAAATCACAAATTTGATCAAAAGTCTTTTGAGAAATTGAAATTATTTCTAGAATCATCTATAAGCCCTTGCAGAAAAAAGGTTCTAATAGTGCTTAGATCAAATTTACGTTTCGACCTTGGAAGTATATATAAAAACCTTTCCAAATAATCTTCTAAGGTCTCATCTTCTCCTTGTGAAATAGTGAAAATTTCATGATCATGCATTTCTCGTCTTGCAATATTTCTGCTATTTGTTTAAAAACACCCTCTTCATTTATTCCAAAGAATCTATAGTATTCCTTCCTAGTCCTATGAACCAGCATAAAGATGACTCCTTGAGAGTTGCAGGGAAACATTTTAGCTTCTCGGAATCTAAATAATAGTCGTAACTTCTACATAGTATATCAAATTCAAATAAAAAGGAATCTAGATATTTGTGCACTTTACCATGAAAATGTGGAAGAACAAATGGTGGAATTTTCTTCATTTGTACTATTGCATGTGGATCCACAATCAAAAACACAAAAGTAGTCTGTTCTTCCACTGGCTCATTCTCACCAATCCCCTCAGCATTGTCTTCATGATCTGCCATTTTTCTCCCTCTAAAGAGGCCACTCCCCACAGAATGTGAAGTTTGACTTTGGTTCAAACTTTTCTTTGTAACCCAAGTAGTCTCATTCTTCCCTCTTGTTGGTTGTGAAATTCTTGCACTACTGTCTCCAAAGTCTAGGTGGATAGTACCTGTGTGGTGGGTTTGTGTCTATTTGGATTTTATGATTGCAATAGAAGGCCCAATATGAAAAAAAAAAATCAATTTATCAATGTTTCCTTTTCGCTTTTTAGGCTTCGGTCCCCTACCTCTCTTAGTCATGCATTTTTAAAGAAATCAACCAGAAATAATAAACAAGACTGAAAAATAAAATAAATAAAAAGATAAAATAAATAAAAATAAATAAAAAATGTGACGAAATAAACTGAATCAAATATAGCAGCTAGAAGAAAAAATACGTCTACGGCACACAAATAAATTCCTTCAAGCAATATAAGCACACTACACTTGAAAAAAATAAAGCAGACTTACCCCTTCTGTGGAAAAAGAAAAAACAAAGCTTTACCTTAATTTTTTAAATTCCTCCCCTGCAACGGCGCAAAAATGTTGGATGCAAGAATTATAATTCAATTCCTCAACACTTAATTGTAAAACCAAGGCTATGTAAGCTTTGAGATGTAGCACATGAAATGCCAAATGTTTTGGATTTAACCCTGTAAACCCTACTTCTATTCCTACAATTAAATCATGCAGAATCTGAAAGAAAAAATTATAGGAAAACCTTTCAATCCTTACATGCACTTGCAAAAAAAATGACACCACTTGACTCTGGAAACTGGATTCACTCAGAAACAATAATCAAATACTTTTCTGAAATAAATAAATCATGCCACTAAATAGCTTAATTGTAAAACTCGAAAGAATTCATAAAGAAAATTTGTTCTTGTACTTTAATTCTAGTGATGAGAAAACAGAGTAAGTTTATGTTTTGTGTTTCATCAATTATGTTTCATGTACCAAAGATACCCTATTCATGTTTTGGAATGATTCTATTCTTGTACTGAGAACAAGTCTGTTACTGTATTGGAACTACTATGTTCCTGTACTAGGATGACTATGTTCCTGTACCAGAATGAATCTACACTCAACAATATTTCATCCCTTAACCTATGAATCGAAATGTTGTGTTATCAAGCAGGAAATCAAAAAGTGTAGAAAGGAAAACTTCAACTCTGGCGATAATGAAAGAAATCCCAAATAAAATATAAATTACAACTAGAGAATATAAATTGTGAAATTCAATGGGAATTTTATCAATCTTAGTGAAAACAATAAACTCTTGGGTTTAAATAAAAGATCACTGCTTAAAAATATTCTTTACTCATATCCTCTCTAAACATCTATCATTGTGTTAAATATTCCCTATGTATAAATGAATTCAATCATCAAACAAAGAGATTTATTTTACAGTCCTAAATTCAGATAGTAATCATCAACGATTCCTATACTCTATGTACTCCAATAAACAAATGGTTAACAAAGAAGGGAACACAGTTTAAATATTTTACACACATGGATCGTTGCCTTCACACAGTAACAGTATATGTATTTTGATTAGAGTATGCTTGCAGTAAAGAGATAAACAAAACTTAAACGTTCAAACCCTGCAACCCTAACCATTAATCTAGAAATGATTCAAGAGGAAACTTCTCATACAAAAGACATATGGATATGATTTAAGGAAGTATACAAAAATTCTTTAGCATAAATCAAACACACTCAACACACGCAAACCCACAGATCTGAGATCACTCGGTGAAAGAAAAATAAACACACAAGAGCATTACTAATCCTGCACAATCACCATTAAAAAGCGACCTTCACACCAATCATTGCTGTACCTAATACACAAAACTGTAAGACTGGGAAAACGAGATGGGTTGGTTGGGCCCTAGCCAACCAGCTTATTTCCCTCTTAAGGAAATGTTGAAATTATATGAGCAGAGTTACCTTTACAATAAATAACAGGAACAATATATAAAAATTGGCATTAACTCCTTTTTATTAAGAAAAAAGAAATTATTTGCAAGTATACATTACAGAACAATGGATCCAACCCCAGAGGATTGTGGCAATACAGATCTTAAAAAATACAAGAATTCCAAAGTCTTCCATAGTATCGCTAACCTATGTTATTACAGAACCCTAACTTATAAATTTTTTCATCGGCTCTCAGCCGTATCAAATAGATAATAGAAATACGTAGAAGTTGGTGGTCGACCTTCATCTTTGGAAACCTCATAACACACCTAACCCTATACAGGAAATGAGACAAGTCTTCAACTGTAGGTGCATGCCATTTCCCTTTGACAACTACAATTCACTCGGAGCTAATCTTCACCAGATTGGTTGGTTGTCCAAATCTAGTGTAGGAACCGCAGTGAGCACAGGAATGTCGAGATCCTGTTCCAACCACTTTGACTTCGATTAATGGCCATTACTTGTTAAGCCATAAGGTAATGTGAATAATGAGTTACATGAAAAAAAACATAAACCTATTTAACCTTTTTAATCAATGATAATCTTACATAACCAATATCCAAAAATTCATTAAAAGGAACCAGAAACACATGTGAAAAGCTTAGTTTAGCTTGTAGAACAGAGGTTAAGGTAAGATAATTTAGGGTTAGGGTAAGGATAAGGTAAAAAAAGACAATTTCAATGACCAACATAGAGTATATGGTTATACAAGCCTTTAGGAATGCTATAATTATATAATTAATAGTATCAAAAGTGTTACTTTATGGTAAATATGGGCCTCATTGAAAAAAATTTGAATTGTACTTTATGCATAGCGTTGGAATTGTAGTAATGTCATTCAAATATGAAATGTATCCACTTTGACCCCCCAAGTAAATTTTATATTGTTTTATTTTATCATGGAAACTTTATAACGATGCCATAGTAAGCTAGACATATCAAAACAATGTATATCTTTTATTTCCAGTTAATGAAAAAATAAACCAATAGTTTGAGCATGAGTGCCTATAGGGTAGATGATATCACAAATCGAGAAAATCGAGGGGCCATAGAGGGGATTATACATGTCACATGATCCCAAGCCACCTTTGTTAAATTGTTTTTATGATTAAATTATTTTGAAAAATATCATTTAATATTCCTTGGATTTATCAAAATCAATCATTGAATGAGGTTGGTGGGGAAGTCACCTAACCTAGTTATAGAAATATGAGTTGATTAACTTAGTACATTTAATATATTTATGGGAGAGTACACCTTCAAAAATTATAAAAGTATGGGGATTTGTAGGATTCATGCCATTTGTTAATCAATCTCCCACTTTCTTGAAAATCATTCCCACACATTAAGGGGGAAATTGCATGGGGACTAATTGATCGATTTTTAAATTCAAATAAAATGTGTGTGTGTGTGATCCAAGCTTAGGAATGTAGGAACACAAATAAATCCAACCAAGCAACAATATAACCATATCCCATGAGGAAACTTGGCCAAGAAAAACTAGTGTGACACTTTAAATGCATACAAAAATGAATGAATCGCTAGAGCAGCAATGCCACAACTAGATCCTCCTTGTGTACATAATGGAAATCATTGGAAAGAGGAGAATCTGTGGTACTGTGGAGTAGAGAAGTGAGTTCACTCTCATGTTGTGCAAAGCCAACAAATGGGGTTTCAAAGGTTTTGAATGTTCATGCAAGCTCAACGATGAGTTTTTTTGGTGGGGAAGAATGTATGTGAGGTAGGGAAACTATCTAGTAATTTTTTGGAGTTTCCAAACTCGTCCTTGAGGTATCATGTACTAGCTATGGAGTGGTATATTATGAGAGTGATTTACAACAATACATATGTATAGGTGGAAAATCACTCACCCTCATTTATTTGGTTGGAGCAGTTGCAATTAGATAAGTTTCTAAAACTTTGTGCTATCAATTTATATGTTCATGTTTAGAAAATTAAAAATGCATGCATCATTGAATTATGAAGTTTCAGTAGAAAAAAGAAATATTTATAGAATATTTTTAAAGAAACGTTTTTTGAACCTTACTACACTCAAGGACAATTTATTTCAGTGAGTTTTAATTTCCTTAAGTTGTATTACAACAATGTTATGATTTGAGTTCTAAATTCTTAGAGTATAATTGTTCATTAAATTATCATCTATGTGTTATGGAATGAATGTTGATTATTCTCTATTAGGAACCTGAGGTATCCCATGAACTGAACTGAACATGAGGAGGAATTCTTGTTACAAATAGAAATGTTGTCCTTTTATTTCAATGTTTGCTTAGTGTTATGAATGTAATGAGTCGATTTGGTAATCATTGTTAGTTGGATGTTGGTTTGACCTTTGGTAGGAACTTAGTCGACCAAGTACTTTTTAGTCTATAGATTTCCAAAGTGGAATTGTGGTTGTTTACATAGATATGTAAAGTTATTATCCTTTTTATGCAAATATATTCACCCTAAGCTTATTTGTAAACACTTAGAAAATATATGGAAAAGAATTAGGCTTATTTTGTGTGTCACATAAAATAAAATAAAAAATTAATGCAATTTAGTGTGGATCACACGGAAATCATTTCCATGCAATGTAGTGATTAGCACCTAGGATAAGGCTCTTAGACCTATGAAATTTTCAAGAGAGATTTTTAGTAAATTGTAGGGAAAAAAAATTCTTATGATGTGGTGTATCACATCAAAATAGTTTTTTAGTGCAATATATGACTAGAAAATAAAAGATGGTGATGTGATGTTTTGCACCAAGATATTTTGTTTGGTGTGATACACCACAAGAAAAGGAAAAGTGGTGATTCAATAAATGAGGAGAAAATATCTTTGTCAAAAAAAAAATATTTGTTGTGATGCAATATTGAAAGAAAAAAAAAATTGGGAGATGTGATATGTCATATTGGAAAATTTTTCTATGTGACATACCATAGAGAAAAAAAAACTTTAAGATGTGATAAGCAAAGCAACACCTTCACAGAAAGGAAAGTCTTAAAGATTTAGAATTTTTAGAGAAAAGGACGAAGATGGGGCCTATATATCACAAGGATAAAAATATGATGTGGTGCAATGTATCATACCAAGATAATTTCTTGGTGAGATACACCCCATTAAATAAAAGTTTGTAGTTTTATAAAGGAAGTTTGAAAATTTCCCCTTGTCATTCAAAAAGGAAAAAGAATAATGCAATACATAGCACCAAGAAAGTTTACAAGATGTAATACACCACAGAAAACATAAATTCAAGGTGGGATAAACCATTTTTTTGGAAAAATAAACTTTGTGTGACACAAATTGTGTCGCACAAGGCAAAAAATATTTCAGGGATGAGTAAACAGCAATATCTACATACAAAATGCCATCTTACAAAATATTATGTTTACTTGTACAACTAATTATGTGTCAATGATGTGGTGGCCTATGTGGAATAATACTAAAGTCCTATTTGATTCTTAATTTAAAACTTATTATTCATTTCCCAATGAAGGTTGGTCTTCAATATAAATTTCAACTTATTTCAATGAAGTTTACCAACTCATTTCACCAAGTTTTTCCAATTCATTTCAATAAGATCTTCCAACAGCCTTCAGAAGCTTCCTTTCGACACATTTGAGAAACTTTTCCTTTGGCACCTTAATAATTCTTCCTCTACTTTGGAACCTCAGAAGACCATAACTTGTAGTTTCAAACTCATTATTGAGCAATATTACAGTAATTACAAATATTTTGATTAGAAAATTTTTCCTATGAACTCTAAAAAGAAAGGCCAAGTTGTAATTAGAGAGTTTTTTAAGTAAAAAAAAAACATACATTCCACTAGGCTAATGATGTTTATTGTATTGGGTGTGTCATAAGATAGGAATTTGGGCACATTACATTAGAGAAAAGGAGGCATCTACCCTAAGGTGAAGGACAATGATGGTTTCTTTAACACCAATAAATTATTAATTGCATACAAGGTGGAGGAAGTGACTAGTTGATAATGTAAAATTGTAAGAATCAACCATAAAGTGGGTAGTGCATGGTAATAGTACATATTAAGGAATGTGTAAGACTCGTAGGAAATTAACATGGAATGCATAGTATTAATTCATATACTATGGATAATTATAGGGCATGTGTAACATGCACATGGCACAAATGCAAAGTACAAGCTCAATATTGAGGAAGTTTCATCCAAATCCGCACAATCTCTTCAACATGCCTTATTTATAGATATAATAGTGAATATATTTTATCAGTGAATGTGACCATTAAGTTATAGTAGACTTGAGGTTCCTTGCTTTCGCTCGCTCGCGCGCACGCCGCCTGCTTCTCCCCTGCGATCCTACTGCATCTCTGTTGTCATGGCCCCAGGAGGGGGTCCTGAGCCCAAACCCCCTCTTCCTCCTGAACCATTAGCCTTCAAAAGGTTGGTGGCCAGCAACAACAAGCGGCCTCCAAGTGACATGTAGCAAAAATTTTTGAAAATATTGGAAGAGATCCCCACAGCGGATTTGTCGGCTGAAGAACCTTGTAGATCAACGCTTAACCTTGTTGAATGCGGGTTCATTGGGAATTTCATGGGTCTCTGGCCCTCGCCAAAAACTGTTGAAGCCTGGATCAAAAGGAACTAGAATCCTCTCATCAAAGATGGCATCAGAAGCTACTTTGTCGGTAAGGGATTCTTTGTTTTTATTTTTGAAGCAGCTAAAGACAGGAACCTGATATTCCAAAATGGCCCATACTTCATGGGCCCTCAGGGCCTATACGTGAACCAATGGACCCCAGATTTCGATTTGAGCCAAGACGTCCCATCGGTTGTTCCGGTTTTGGTTCACTTGCCCAACCTTCCTCTCCACTACTGGAACCCTAAATCTTTAGAAACCATTGGTAACAAAATTGGGAATTATATCGACAAAGCTGAAAGAAGAGATCAGTTCTCATGTGCTCGAATCTGTGTCGAAGTCGATTTGGAGGTAGGCCTCCCTGAGGCTATTAAGCTCACGGTGGCTGATTGGACTCACATCCAAGAGCTTGATTACGAGTATATCCCATTCAAATGCCGATTTTTTCATGGCTACGGACATTTTTCCAGATATTGCAAAAAGAAAATAGTGGAGGAGACTGAGACCTCCAAATAAGAACAATGGACCTAGGTGCAGAAAGTCACCTCAAATAAACCGAACACTAGAAACAAAAGGAAAAGTAAGCCTACAGGGAATGATGCCCCTTCCTCGGTGGCACAAGGGGAAGGAACTTCTTTCCTTGCTAGCACATATGTAAACTCCAACCCCTTTGATATTCTAAGCACCCCATAAGAACCTCAAACTCCCTCAGAAGTGGAAGTTACATAATAGTAGCCAAAACCAATAGAAGAAAATAAAAGACAGCAAGAAACTGCCTCAACATGAACTGGATCCCCAAGAGGAGATTCCACATCCTCGACCTATGCATAAATGAAAAAGAAGAAGCCCCCTAAATCCTCTGGATCTTTGAATGAAGAAACGTTCGAGCAGCCCTTGAAAAGAGTCGAGAGGAAGTCACACAGAGTGGCAAGAGAAGAAGAGGCTGAGAAGAAAAAAATGCAAGGTAGCCAGTCCACGATTGAGATTTCCAGAGGTAGAAACAATCGACCCAGGCCTCATAAAGGCCACCTCTCTGCAATTAAATAATACATATTGTCTCTTGGAATTACAGAGGCTTGGGAATCCCACAAAAACTGAAGCAATGAAGAACCTCCTGAAATTTTATACCCCTGAGATCCTCTTGCTCCAAGAGACCAAAATAGAAGGGGTTTCCATTCTAGAGATTAGTAAAGACAAATGGACAACAAAAGCTGGGAAAGCAGTCAGTGCAAGGGGTACTTTTAGTGGGCTTGCCACTCTCTGGGAAGTTGATAAATTCCATCTAGTCATCTCCTTCAAAATGCAGCATTGGATCTTCACCGAGCTCCAGCATATTGTGAGTAATACCTCCCTTGCTCTCTTTAATCTTCATTTTCTGGTTCTCTATATCAAAAAAAAGGATTGTTGGCAAACCCTCGCTGATTTCCTTGAAGCCTACTCTCCCAAGAATTTATTCCTAGTGTGAGACCTCAATCTTGTCTTCGAACCTAAGGAGAAATGAGGAGGAAATACAAGAAAAGATCCCATCCTCCCTCTTGTCAAAGAGTTGATCCTAAAATGGTACTTACCAGATTTTAAACCCAAATCTAGGCTCTACACATGGTCAAACAATAGAAATGGGAATGAGCACATCTCTTCCCAGCTTGACAGATTTCTTCTTCAGAGCTCCCTCCTCTTTGAGAAGAATATAATCTCCTCCAAAATTTTACCTAAATTGATTTCTGATCATAAAACTATCTTACTACTGCTAGAAGAAGAGGAAAACTTGGGTCCTATTCCTTTCCGGTTCAGCCCTTTATGGACTGAAAGGGATGGGTTTCAGGAGACTATATTGAAATCATGGTCCACCCCAGTCAGTGGTTCGACTAGCTATGTGTGGGAACAAAAACTCAAAGCCACTAAATCAACATTGAAAGAATGGCTTAAAAAACCCTCTTGTTCATCTACAAGCCTTAGAAAGCAGGCCACCCGAGAGGCTGCTTGATCTACAAATTAATATGGAATAGCAGGATATCACTTCCTCCGAAATACAGCTTGAGAAATCTGCCCAACAAAGCTCTTTCCAGGCCTTCAGAATAGAGGAAGAGACCTTGAGGCTTAAATCTCGCAATATTTGGCTCAAATCTGGAGATAAAAATACTACTTTTTTCCACAAGAAAATCCACACCCGCCTCTTGAGAAATCACATAGCATAAATCACCTCCTCGGATGAGACTGTGCATAAAGGAATTGTTGTGATTCGTGAGGCTGCTACCTCTCACTTCCAGCAGCTTTATATTGAAAGTGGAGATGATAATGAGGAGGAAACTTCAGAATTCCTCTCCCACATCCCAAATATACTAAAGGAGGAGGACAATCTCGGTCTCCTAAGACCCTTCATAGAAGAGGAAATCAGCAAAGTCGTATGGGCAATGGAGCCAGACAAAGCCCCAGCCCAGATGGATTCTCCATTCACTTCTACATAATCTGTTGGGATATTATAAAGGCTAATCTGATTCGAATGATAAATGGATTCTACCAAAAAGCCAAAGTTGGGGGAAGCACAAACTCAACCTTCCTCGCTTTGATCCCTAAAGAAGCGAACCCTGTCTCTTTTGACCGTTTTAGGCCAATTTCACTCTGCAATGCTTCATACAAGATCATCTCCAAGCTCTTAGCGAACAAGATCAAGCCTCTATTAGAAAATCTTATTTCTCCCAATCAAGGTGGTTTTGTCAAAGGAAGGCACATCTTAGACAATGTATCTCTGGTGCAAGAAACCATCCACTCTAGCCTCCAATGCCACGAAAAAGGGATGATCATCAAACTAGACATGGTGAATGCCTTTGATCGGGTAATACATTCCTTTCTTCTCCAAGTTCTTTTCGCTTTCGGTTTCGGCTCTGCTTTCATTAGGCTAATCAGTGCATGTATTAGAGAGATGTGGATTGCCCCCTTGGTAAATGGCAGGGCAGCCACTAACTTCAAGGCATTGTGGGGCATCAAGGCTTCCCTCTATCCCCCTTCCTGTATATCTTGATGGTCGATTCCCTCAGCTGGAAGCCATCAACAGAGAAGATCAAAGGCTCTCTACCTGGAATCAACGTTGCGAGAGGCACTGAGCCAATCAACCATGCATTGTTTTTTGATGACTCCCTTCTCCTGGGGGGGTTTCCATTAAGATTGCAAGGGTTTTTAAAGAGGTTATCCATAGCTTCTGCAAAGTTTCTGGAGCCCTAGTCTACAGAAGAAAAAGTGCAATTTATAGATGGGAGGTTGATCAGCAAAACATGAATCGGATTACCCAAGTTCTTGGCTATGTGGGTACTACAATCTGTGAAAAAATCAAATATCTAGGCATGCCTTTGACTCAAGGTTTTAATAAGGCCCTTCATTGGGCTGATATCCTCAAAGAAATCAAGAACAAAATGAAATTTTGGGGTGGGCAGTGGCTTACCATAGCTGGAAAGCTTATCCTGTTGAAATCTGTCCTCTCCTCACTCCCCTTCTATTAGGCTACATTTATTTTGGCCCCTAAATAAATTACGGATCAACTCTCAAAGCTCCTAAGAAAATTTCTTTGGAAAGGAGGTAAGGGAAACCAGAAAAATTTCCATCTGGTTAGCTGGGACATAGTGAAAAGAGATCTTACAGATGGGGGCCTACAAGTAAGAGACCTCAGTTTACCAATCTGACCTTGGGAGGGAATATGATCGAGAAAATCTTCTCGAACCCCCATCATCCAGTATGTCAAGTCCTTATCAAAAAATATATGCATGGTCTCTCCTTGTTAAATATGGATGAAGGAACAGCTCCGATGGGTACCACTCTATGGAAGCTCTGCAAGCACAGTTGGGAGTTCTTCAAAGACCACCTCTTCAGAATCCTAGGCAGTGGGGAAAACATCCGGCTTTGGGAAGACAACATCATGGGTCACCCTCCACTCAACTCAGTTCAAGAAATTGTTGATCTATGGGAGTGGCTCATTAATCGTGGGATTAGCACTCTGGCCAGCATTTCATCTTGGGATGCTGTTGGACACTAGCCTGCTTGGAACATTCCGTGCCCCCCAGAAAGGTTCCTGCCTTAGCTATCTATATTTTTATCATCGCTTGCTGGCCTCGCTCCAATCCATTGGCGCTCTCGGGATAAATGGGGTTGGGGCAAGACTAGTCAATACTCTGTTGCGTTTGGGTTCGCTACCCTCCAGCATAGCATTCCCCTCCACTCCCCTTCTTTGTGGAAGCAGGTCTGGGATTTTGACAGTCTTCCAAAGGTTAATTTTTTCACATGGATTCTCATCCACATGTGTGTTTTGACAGGAGAAACTTGCTCAAAAGAGGTATCGTCGGCCCTGACAGATTCCCACTATGCTACGCAGCGCTGGAGTCAATGGAACATTTGTTCCTAGAGTGTGATTTTACAAATAATGTTTGGGAGAATGCATTGTATGGGCTTAATGTCCATCCCCCTTTGCTAGGCTCGATTTCAAACCTTTTCATTTTTTGGAAGGATAAATCACCACATGAACTTCGCAACAATTCCTTGTGGAATATTATGTAGTTCGCAATTCCTAAATTTTTTTGCTGGAAAATTTGGTTGTCTAGTTATGATGCCATATTTAACAGTAGATCTTGCTCCCCCATGGTGGTGGCTGCCAAGGAGAAAGCCTTGATAATTGAGTCCTTGACGAATCTCCCCCACAATAAAGACAACAATCTCTCCTTTGATGTGATAAGCTGGATCAGTGTGCCTCTGAAGCCTACTGTCAGTCATAAGTCATCCTCTCGCCCCAGTCATAATCCAGAGTGGAGGTTGCAGATTCCTGAGTTTGAATTTAAAAAGTGGTGGAATTCCCGTGATAAAGCCACAATATTTTTTTATGGTGATTCTAAGGGGAATCCAGGTATCTCTGGAGCTGGGGGGGGGTCATCTATCCCCAGATTGGGCAAAGAAGAATTAGTTTTAGTTAGGGCCTTGGACAGAAATCCAATAATCAAGCAAAAATATTAGCACTGCTCAAAGCCTTCCAGATCGCGCATGAGCACAGAGAAAAGGACATACAAGTTTTCGGAGACTCGAAAATCCTGATTAAGATCATGAACACAGGAGATCAATTCAATAATTGTTACAAAAATACACTTCCAGCTCCTTCTTCCATATCCTCTGAAATTTAAACAAGGACGTTGACGCAAAAGCAAATGTAGGTTGCCTCTTGGCCCAAGGAGATCTTTCAAAAAACGACGATGCCCCAATTTGGTTTCCAATACCTTAAGAAATAGCTATGAAAGAGCAGAACCCGTCTCAAAGGGAATTTTGGGAAAATAGAATATGTATCAAGGGTTGATTAGGCTGCGGCCTGACCTATTTTCATAAAAAAAATAAAAAATATATATATTGCCCGTTCTTGTTAAAAAAATAATGTGGCCATTAAGTTCAAGATTATAAATTATGAGTAATAATCAATGAATTAATGGTCACATTGCAATTATTTGTGTATAGTGAGCAAATTTGTGCATATCATGATAGAAAATGACAAGTATAGTATGAAATGTTATGGTCAATGAAAGGCCAAACATCAATGGGAGTGATACACATAAGCAATACCAGTTTTTGAAAAGATAATCTCCTTTTCAAATGAAAATATCCATCATCTTACGCTACTTCATAAAATGCCTAAATCCATAGTATTCAATTCCCTTGATCAATGTGTCTTTTCAAACACCTTCACAAGTGGGAACCATGACAAGAGTGGATTCACTAGAACCTTTCTTAGGAACATTATATGCAACCACAAATATTTTAAACATCTCCTCAAATCCTCAAAGAAGGTTTAGGCATTGCACACTCTCCTTGTGTATGTTAACATTTATACCATAATTAAAAATGGATAAAACAAACATCCCAGGAAACAAAGGAGACCATAGAAGAAGTGGAAAAATATATTTAAGACTTTCAGTGAAAAGGGAGATTATCCCTGTACATACATTTGTTTTCTATTTTCAATAATCTAGCTAACGTTGGTCTTTCATTGGCCATGACATTTTATATGATCAATGAAATATAGCAAGTACCTTGCTAACTATTTTGTCACAACATATCTTGGAATTTTTCTTTTTATTGATTAATAAATACATAATATTCTTCTACTATCGAATTTAAAAATAAAAATAAAAAACTTAAAAATAAGGGATTAAAATTTCAATACAGCCATGAAGATTGTAACATGTATATTTACCCCAAAGAACTCAAGGTGGGAAAAATCTAGCAATGGAATGGATTATATTTGTGCTTTATTGACTCTTTAAATAAAATTGTACAATTTAGAAGTTGATAATTAGGTAGGGATTATTGTACACTAAATTCCAGCAATTTACAATATACTATTGTATATATCTTCACTTGTAATTATCTCTAGAAGGCGAAACCCTGCCATCAAACTCTAAGATAGTTTGAGTTCTCATCCAACTATTCATAATATGTATTTGTCAAGAACTTGATGCACTCAAAAAAGAAATTTATAAAATATTTATAGCACACTTCAATGCACTCTTTCAAATTCCCAACACCTTACTCTCCTTTGTTGAGCAATTTATAATTTTGTGATGTGCATTTGAATTTTCTCTTGACCCTTGGAATTTTATCACTTGGTCTTTCAAAATCCCTTGACCAATCATCACTATATTGGACCCCTTGAATTCCCTCTTGGATTGTTACATTTATAATATAAAATAGTTGTTTATTTTTTACTTCAAGCAAGATAATCCTCATCAAATGAAAGGGAAATACCTAATACTACTAGGATTTTCAAGGATGCAACCAATCCTTCATTACAAATATTTCAACCTCTTCAATCAAGTGGTTGCAACTTTTGTCAATCAACATGACTAATATTCAATCAAACGACAAGTCCCTTTGTAACACTAGTGTGGTATTTTCCTCTTTCAAACTTCAGGACATTCAACAGATCAACCCCATTTTGAACCAAGGACATTATTCACTTCATAATGAAGGAACTAAAGCAAAGACATTTATCTCTTATGAAGGAAGGAATGTCAACCCTTTCAAGGTATCAACATCTCTTCAAACATCACTTTCCTCTTATTAAAAATTGAGGACATTTGAAGGAAGGTATGAGCTCTTATCAGAAAATTGGATCAGTTCCTTTTAAAAGAATAGATCGTCTTCCTCTCAATGAAGGATATCATTCCATTTTAATATTATAGTAATATCCCCTTTTAACCAAGCCATAAACATACATTCAAACATAGAGCTAATTTCAAATGTTGAGCTCTATCACATGAAGAGATCAACCTCTTCTAAATGAAAACACCAAATTAAATAAAACACATTTAGTGATGATCAATCCATTTCATATGTATATATGATCCTTTTTGGAACACACCTCGCCAACCAGGATTTTTTTGTTTTGCAAAAACTAATAAAGAATAAGATGAGGAAACAAACCACTAATTTTTTCCTTCACATACCATTTTACATTCTTTGATAACTTCCCATTGAGTCCACTCTACCATAATTTGCAATACTTTCTATATGTATTCCACATTTTTTTCTACAGCATTAAATACTTCTCAAGAGTAGTCTATTAGAAACACTAAGAGGGGGGTGAATCAATATTTCATTACTTTTGACAATTTTTCACTTATTTAATCTTGAAAGTGAATTCACATCACATAATAAATCATCCACATGTATGAACACAAATATTAAAGTTAAAATCAAAATTTGAAAAAGAAATAGTTGAAAACAATCTTTAATTTATTACAATCTCTTGCAAGGACACCAATCCCCCGTAAGCACCAACTTACAAAAATTGCAAGCTCCAACCTGTTAAGAAGATGAGGACACCAATCATCCAAATGAACCAACTTACAGTAATTGCAAGCTCCAACCTAAACTTATCCTTCAATACACCAAAACTTTGACCTCAAATCAAGCCTAAACTTGGTCTTTAAGATACCAGGACTTGGCATTCAAGACACCGAGAATTGGCCTTCATGACACCAGAACTTGTCCTTCAAATTAGGCTTGAACTATATCTTCAAATAGTAGAATGCATCCTTGAAACTTGACCTTCAAACATCAGAACTTGTCCCCTGAAACTCGGCCTTCAAATAGAAATACTTAACCCTAAAACTTAGCCTTCACATGGACAGAACTCGGCCCTCAAATCAAAACTGCAACTCATCCTTAATATAGGCCTGAAACTCAACCTCTACAAGGATATAATTCATCCCTCGAGATAGGCTTGAAGATCAGCCTTCTCCACGCCATAACTCACCCTACTTGGCCTCCAAAAACACCTATACTTGACTCTTAAAAACAAACCAAAAACCCTTCAAAATATGTGCCAAAACCCTTCCACGGAAATTTGTTTCAACTTAGCTTCACCTCGCTTCTTCTTAGTTCATGAGGTATGAACTTCAGACCTACTCCTTCACTCTCCTAAACACAAAACTAAATGCTTGAGTCAAGTGGTTAGAAATTATGCTTCTTATGCCTATATATAATGCATTTGGATGTCATGCTAATGTTGACTTGCCCATTGGTTGGGTTAATTGGTGAAAATGGCAGAATGCATAGTGAATTTTCAAAAATTCATTTATCCTCAACCATGTCGAGGCACACCATATATAATTTGAAAGGTCTCATATTAATCTCTCCAACCTTATATCATATTCTCCCATTTGAGATAGGTAATTAGAGTATAAATGTATTCAAAGATAGGGTATCCAAATGGGGCTTGTTTGTACTTTGGTGGAATCATCTTGACAAAATATTTTATATCACCTCATTCCTATGGAATTAGGAGTTCCATATATCATTTCAAAGGTCTTATTGTATGTTATTTTTCTATGTAATTTTTTCTTTCATTTGGATAGCCTTTGACATCGATAAAAACAATTTTCAACATAATCAATATGAAATCCTCCACTAAAAAAATTACTTTCTCGTTCGTAACTTCATCCAACATAGAGGGTTTGAAGAGGCATAGATTTTCCACACTCACTAATAAAAATATTAGCATATAAAATGGTAGACTCAGTGGAAATGCAATTTTCCTAACTTGTTTAATGATATGAAATTTTCATTACATCAATGGATTTTATTTCTTGGTTGCTCCCTAAAATCTCTCCTTGTTGAGATACAACACACACAATCTCCTACGTGAAATTTTTTATCTCTCTAACATTGATCATGCCAAAGATTGTAATTACCCTTCTTCATTCCAATTTCTCTATTACTTGTCAATGGGTCTACTTTACTTACTCAATGTGTTGGAAACAATTTTAATACAGAGGGGGGGCAGGGTGAAATAGTGTTAAGGTTTATTTTATTTTAATTCCAATTTATACTTTCATTTAACCTTGGAAATCATTCATGTGAACCATCAACAGCATATCATGTTGAAGAAATATGAATAAACCTATGAATACACAGCATCATACACATGTGAACACAAATATTTAATGTGGAAGCACAAAAGGGAAAAACCACCAATCTATTTTGTTATGATGTAAATCAAAATCCATTATTTTTATTACATCATGTTGTTCTTGAACACCCACTCATAGGAAGAACCAACCCCCTTATGTGTTTTTCTAAGACACCAAATAGTAGGAAGCCCCAAATCCGTTCTTTGTAGACACCTAATCAGCGTACCAGAAGCACCAATTTCATGGATTTGTTGCAAGCACAAACTTGTAGGAGGCACCAACCTCCAAGATATCTTTAGACAACCACTCAAATAGAATCCCAAACTTCCTATTTTGTATGGACCAACCTACAGTCCATGAGGAAATTAATACTCTCTATTATTGGCACTCAGTCTAACTCATTTTACCTCTCTGTGTTAGCCAACTCTTGGCTCTCTATTCTCTTCAGTAGCATGCTCAGCATCTCACTGGTCTCTTCTCATTTTCAGCATGCCATGTATCCCCCTATTCCCATCCCTCTACAATAAAGAAGAACTCACTCTCACTCTTCTATACTTCAAAATCCCGCTCACATATATATCTCTCCATAACTCTTTGTTGCACTCAACTCTAGCACACAATAATGCTACATTCTCCCACATTATACTATTGCAATCCACATTTATGTTCCTATTCTACACCAGGAATGATATAGTCTCTATTTTCATTCATGTATAAATTATACAACATATATGTATATCATGGATTGAATCCGATCTAACAATGTACTAAAGCTAGATACTGAATCGCTTCTACAAATAAATTGCGGAAAATAAACACAATGGCCAATCACATGAGCAAAGAAAGAATCAAATCAAACCACAACATAGATAATTTCCCGGGGAAATCCTACTGCTCAAAACCCCTCTATCATATATTGTATATTCCACAGGGAATCATGAAACAATTACAATTCATTCTTAGTCACAAGAATCTCTTGCACTCTGCCTATTGTCTCACACTGATCTGGGAAAAATTGGACCAACACTTAATTAATTCTCAACTTGTCTTTAGCCTACCTTTCTCACGCAACTCCTAATGAATTAAATCCCTATTCTTTAGGAATTTTAGCCTTCCTCAACTGCATTGATTATCATGGGCATCCTGTGGTGTTTTAATTGCATTTGGGCAACCTGCTAATATCACAACTGATAGTTAACCTCCCTTTAACCTTTGTCTCAACTGGGTATCCACTGGAACTGACATGCATGCAGTTATTAATAGTAAATCATCAATTGCATGGCAGATCACTGATTGTGAATTAAATATGATTTAATTCACTTGATCTCTCACTAGTGCAACAAATAGTTACAACTAGCACAACTGACTTTAACTCACTTAACTGAGTTAACTGATTACAACATGCATTAACTAATGCATCAACTACACTTCGAACTCTATTACAACTGGAACTACTTTGCATGCCTTGCCAACTACCCTCAACTCGAAATTCATCAGCTAACTGAGTTTATCACACTTAGTTAACTATTACAAGTGATTCTGAGATAAGATTACATTTTATTGTCCATTTTAATTAAGGGAAAATTAAAATAGAAATGCACCAAATTTATCACACACCAGTGTCAGTGTTGCTAGGACCTGTGGTCCCACACTAGTGTAGGTGCTGCTTGGACCCCCTAGTCCCACACTAGTGTAGGTGCTGCTTGGACCTCCTAGTCCCACACTAGTGTAGGTGCTGTCATGTTGTTTCTGGATGCCAATTTCACTGTTTCTTGTTGAAAACTTCAATACTCCCTTGCATGCGACATGCACCTCTTGCATGCGACATGAAACTCTTGCATGCAACACTTCTCTAATGCTTCTCGCACAAGCAACTCTTGCATGCAACACTTCTCTAGTGTTTCTCGCACATGCAACACTTTTGAAACTGAATAGCCTCTGAAAAAACTGAATCAGTATAATGCATCTGTCATCAAAGTATTCTGACTACTATTACCTATTTCACATGTCTAGTGGATTCTTTTCGGTGTTGACATCTGCATCCATGCACTCTGCACTACTACCAACTCTGATCTGCACTCCAATATATGATACCTGTCACTCTGATTTCATGTCGTTCTGAAATCTGACTGCATCAATCTAACTGATCCTGCTACTGTTGTACTCTGGGCTCCTCGTATTCAGCTTCGATCCATGAGAGACACCATCTCAATGAATCATGCCCAATTTTTTTCTTAGGATTAATTTTGTACATCGCCCCACCTCACACCTGGAGGTATAGCTACATGTACTCCCTCTACCCATCTAGCTCGAAATTTCTCTACTTGAGTGGTTTTTACCACTCCATGGTCCTCCACATGTGGCTGCTCCACATATTGAGGTTCATTCTTTGGAACCAAGAGTTCCTCATCTGCATGCAAATCAAGCTCCCTCTCAAGGGAAAATTTCATGGCTTTCTCATACTTCCCATTGGTACATCCCTTGCATGTGTGTATTTGTGTAAGAGTACCCTTTGGAATCTCCACATCAAGTATGTAGAGATTCTTCACATGAATCATAATCTTCTTGACTTGTCTTGTGGCTTTATGTTGAATGAAAGCTTCCCCTTCAATAAAGACCACATCATAGCCTCTATTTTCCAACAGTGTGACTAAAACTAATTTTTTCTTTAAGCCTGGTACATGCATTACATATTTTAAAAAGAAGGGTTTACTTGACTGTCTCTGGAAAGCAACTGTACCAATCCTAGTAGCGTTATACCTTCTGTCATCACCATTTCGAAATGCATCTGGAGGTCCTTCTCCTCCAAGCTACTGAAAATTTATTTGTCTCCCGTCATGTGGAAAGATGCACCACTATCCAAGTACCACACCAAACCCATTACACTTGAAACCATGCATGAAATGAGTGAGAATTAAAGCTCAAATTGCAATGCCAAAGCCTCACCAGCTACAGATCCTGAAGCCTTCTTGTTCTTCTTCTTTTGTGGACAATTAGTGGTGTAATGTCCATGCTCGTGACAGTGAAAAGACTTCACCCTGGACATGTCACGCTCATTTCCTTCTTCACCGGTCTCAGATTTGGAATAGGATTTATTTCCTTTCCCCTTCTTCGCCCTAGAAGCCAACGCGTAATTTTCTTCATCATAATTCTTAGATGAAGATCCATCCCTAGTATTCTACCTAAATTCTTCTTGCACCAAATCTGACCAAATTCGTTCCCAATCTAGAAATTTTTCCCTTCCATTGACAGAGTCCTGATAACTGTGCCAACTCTTGGGAAGTCCTAGAAGAGCTAGGGTCACCAATTCATCATCTGCAATAGTAATTCCTACACCTCCAAGCTCATCCCAACATTGGACAAACTTGGTCAAGTATACCGGAATAGTGTCTCTTTTCTCGATTTTGATTTTCTTGAACTTGTCCTTCAGTGCCAATTTCATGTGGTCATTGCTGCTCTGAAATAGATATGTTAAAGCCTTACACATTGCATATGGAGTCGATTTTCCATGGAGACTTGAGACAATGTTGTCTCGTACTCCCTCCAGTAAGATCCTCCTCGCCCTTGCAACCTTCTTTTTTCAAGCATCAATATTTGTGGCATTTGTTGCAGTGGGTTTTGGAATATCATTGTCAATGAATTATTTCAACCCATTGTCCTCCAATACTACCTCCATTCTGTCTTTCCAAGAAATATAGTTATATTTTCCCTCGAGTGCATACTCCAATCTCAAGCCATTGAAATCCATTTCGATCCTGAATCGCCTGTCGCACCAAGAATGTCTTCTGAAAATTCGAATTCTATTCAGTCACAAACTCAACTTCTCCTCCACTATAGTGATTTCATGTGCTCTAATACCATTTAGAAATTATGCAACATATATGTATATCATGGATTCAATCTGATCTAATAATGTACTAAATATAGATATTGAATCGCTTCTACAAATCAATTGCAGAAAATAAACACAATCGTCAATCACATGAAGCAAAGAAAGAATCAAATCAAACCACAACACAGATAATTTCCTAGGGAAATATTGCTGCTCAAAACCCCTCTATCATATATTGTATATTCCACAAGGAATCATGAAACAATTACAATGCATTCTTTCTCACAATAAGCTCCTGCACTCTGCCTATTGTCTCACACTGATCCAAGCAAAATTAGACCAACACTTAGCCAATTCTCAGCCTGTCTTAAACCTGCCTTGCTCACGCAATTCCTGATGAATGCAATTCGTATTATTTATGAATTTCAGCCTTCCTCAATTGCACTGAGTATCATGGGCATCCTGTGGTGTTTTAAATGCATCTGGGCAGCCTGCTAATATCACAACTGATATTTAACCTCCCTTTAACCTTTGTCTCAACTGGGTCTCCACTAGAACTGACATGAATGAAACTATTACTAGTAAATCATCAGTCGCATGGAAGATCACTGATTTTGAATTAAATATGATTTAATTCACTTGATCTCTCATTATTGCAACAAACAGTTACAACTAGTACAACTGACTTTAACTCACTTAACTGAGTTAACTGATTACAACATGCATTAACTAATGCACCAACTGCACTTTGAACTCTGTTACAACTAGAATTACTCTTCATTCCTCACCAACTACCCTCAACTCAAAATTCATGAGATAAATGAGTTTATCACTCTCATTTAACTATTACAAGTGATTTTGAGATAAGATTGAATTTTATTGTCCATTTTAATTAAGGGAAAATTAAAATAAACATGCACCAAATTTAGCCCACACTAGTGTAGGTGTTGCTAGGACCTATGGTCCCACACTAGTGTAGGTTCTGCTTGGACCTCCTAGTCCCACACTATTGTAGGTGCGGTCCCACACTAGTGTAGGTGTTGCTTGGACCTCTTGGTCCCACACTAATGTAGGTGTTGTCATGATGTTTCTGGATGCCAATTTCACTGTTTCTTGTTGCAAGCTTCAACAATTCACTCTCAGTGTTTGTGGTCCTTCAACATGGTTCACTTTTTTATTCACAATTCTTGAGTGCATAATATTGAAATGCTTTCCATTTTGTTGTTACATCCAATTACTTAGCTACTATAGCGGAATTAAAGCAAGGAATGGTCTTTGGTGTCTTTCCATGAAGAGAATTGAATATCAGACCAACATGCACATTTAAGAAATACCACCATTAAGTTTAGCTTATTTAATCACCATGGATATCCTTTGCTGCTTTTTAAAACCAGTTGTACAAACATTGTGATCAGGGATGACTCACAGAGCTCAAAATATACTCCTACATGACTTATTGTGTTGTGCCCAATCTTTATTGCTCCCAAATATATTTTTCTCATTTCATTCTTCATGGTGTGCAAGGATACTCAGGTGTGGATTCTTTTTAGCCAAGCTTCATTAATTTACTCTGAAATTCATGGTCCTCTCTACCTTATTTCTCTATTCTAGACAATCGCCATTGACTATAGCTTTGTTGGATTCAAACTAGGCCACTTTCTTAATCCTTCAACCCTTTACTTAAAAAGACTAGGTGTTGAGACCACAATAAAAACCACTAAGGCGTTTTCAATTTCTCTTGATATAAGGTCATATACCTTTAACACTTTAACACCCATTCTTCATGTGACTAGGGCCCACGAGCAAGTGCTAAGAAAATTTTTGACCTATTCATGCCCACATTATCCAAGTGTAGTGCACGACTAACTCTAGTGGACACGACCAAGTATAGAGGGACCTTGCCAAATATGTTGTTAACCCGTTCAACCCTCAAGTATTATGTTCAACCGGAAATCCTTTTGAATGAAGACTATAGATCGGTGAGGCCCAAGGTAACTTAACACATAAAAACCATTGTAGAACCTAGACCTGGGCACCCTTTTTCGACACTTGATAGAACGTTAAATTTCATGATTTTGCCAACCATGGTCCTGTCTCCCAAAATATTTTTTATGGTGCACCTCTAAAAATTCATGGGATAGAATCGTCAATGTGATGTTTCCTATGGGGTCTGCCTTTGCAAACATGAGCCAATCAAAATTATATCAAGGTTACATGTCCTATCCATTATATTTGTCACTTTGTCTTGTTGCTTTGTCATCCCAAAAATTTAAACTCGAGCCCATTTTGAAATCGTCAGAGTCATACCTTTGAGGTTATGTGTCCATCCACACTACATTTCGGTTGACCTCTTTTCCACTTGTAAACTCATTTCCCTTTGTTGCTTCCTTAGTGGTGCCACGTGTCATACATTTTCAGCACACTTAGCCACCCAAAAATGAAAAATTTACATGCCACGTGTCATCATTCGGTCGGTACCGCGTGTCTTGGGATTTTCATATGTTGATGTCATCCTAAACCTTTTAGTTGTTGATGTCATCTGCCACCATGGTTTCCACCTATGCTCCATAGCATCTATGCTACCCAATCAGAGCATGTCATGTGGGTTATGCCATGTCACCAATGTAGAGTTAAAGGGGATCAAATTCTTTGGTTTTTCAGTGATTTTATTTATAAATAATTATAAGTTTGAGATGGAAATTTATTCATTAAATCCCTCCAACACATCTCCTTATCCCTAGAGCCATATCCCGGGAAATTTGGTTATGAGATGCATTGGGAACTTCTGGTAATTATTCATTGTGGTTGCATGTCCCATATGGAACCCGTGCTATATCTCTGAGATTTGAAACTTTCCTACCCCACGATGCCATGTGGATGTTGATTGTGTTATGGGGCCCATTCACCAACATTTTGGAAACTCCAAACAACCACCAGTTTTGGATATCACTAAAAATATCACCAAACTTGACCTGAGGCTTTGACCCTTTTGGTCTGTAAACTTTGACTATCCATATCATTTGATCTAGGAAGCCTTTTTTATACTTTAGAATCCATTGGAAATATTTTTTTAAGAACCATCCAACTATTCCATTAATACAAGCATATGAACTTATCTCCTGAGGCATAAATTCTTTCAAAGCTATATTTCCTCCTTTGGCTCTAGCCAAGGCTTCAACTCCACGCGAACAAGAAACACACCACATAAAATCCAAACACACTATTCAACTGCCATCTTAACCCAATTGTCATCAATGTTAGTACAGTTGACATCAATTCCAACACACTTGATGCCACCTTCCATCCCAACAATTTCAATTGTCCAAAAATACCCCCCTTTGGCATTGATGGAAAAACATCATTACTCCACATTGATGACCACTCCTCATGCTTCATCCAGCCAACACAAGCCTTCCTATCAATGGTTTTCATTGAGATTCATCTCCCCTACTTGAGCCACCAATAGATTTTTCTCCCCCTTTGACATTAACAGAAAAGGGCTACAATATTCTTTATCTCCCTCTTTCAAATAATGTCTAAGGGTTGGGTTGCTAGTGTGCATTATCCTTGTGAGAAACTAATATTTTCTCATTCTTCTTTGCATACTCCCCTTCTCAAGGGATTATATCTCTTTGATGAGGAACTTGAATTCTGATAACCAAACTTAGCTATAAAAAACATGGGCAAAGACACCTGCAAAACCAAGCATTAGTAAAACAAGGACTTGTATCTTCTTGTAGTTGCTCTTCCATTTCTAGAGTACTATGTACATATATGATATGCTCCCCATGAACATATAATTTTCCCTTATATTTAACATCCAACTCTAGACACTTCATATTTGTTGGCTCTCTCTTTTCCGAATGGCTGAAAACATTCATCTACCAATGCTTCTATGTACCGATCAAAACTATAAATGGTATTGTTGTTGTTGAAAATACCAACCATTAGTGATGCATTTTGGATTATTATTCCCTTGTTGCTACTACTTGAGTGATTGTGTTCACTCCTAATATTCTTAACCATCAAGTCATCTCCCCCTAATATCATGCATCTACAACTAGGGACTACTTCTTGAATAACACCAATTGTACCAATGATTTGATAACAACTCGAAAATGCATTAGGAAAACTCCTGTGACTTTTTCTCAAAAAGAGTTTTCTTTAACACACAAAGTTACTTCAAATAAAGCAAGGGTTTCCACTTGACATAGAGATACCAAATGGTAACTAAGAACATGAAGACTATATTATGTTTTTTCATGAACACATGACTACAAGGGACAAAAAAAATTGCCTCTTAAATTAAATAAGAGTACTTCCTTTAAGATATGCAAATCCTTCATTACCTGAGCAATCAACTCTATTTGAGTCTGATGGATGATGCTTGTTATTACTAATAAATCAGATCCCCTAAACCTATGTTCTCTTATTTCTTATGATCTCTTGCTTCTACCTTCTTGATTATGCTTGGGAATTGATCATGTGGACCTTGTTTAAATTTTGGCTTATTATCACTCCACAATTTTGTTGCAGCTCCTCTTCTTACAACATAAAATGTTGTTGTGTAAACCCCCTGGAACCATACTAACTATACTTTCCTCTCTCCTAAAATGTTGATACATTTGAAATAAAGCAATTCATTGTTTAAATCAAAAAGGGGACTCAATCTACCTTCATCACTCAGATGCGCCTCTATGTATAAAATTTCTTAATTCTTGCATCTGACCATCATTAAAGAAATTTTTAGCTCTAAAATGGGCCTCCTAAGGAATATTTAAAATAATAGGGGAAATAATAAAATAATATTAGATTACTTCATCAAATTTTAGAGCGAAGAAAAAAAAAATACTAATTTTTCAACTTATCTCCCTATGGTTTTACTCAAACTTCGAGTTGGAGAACTCATTGGATGCATAGTTTAATTCCTCATCCAAGGATTACCCATGTTGAATACTTTTTATGGACCCTATTACATAAAAAATTAGAAATACATGACAAAATGTGTCATGTAATAATGTTTTTTCATGTATTTCTCATTTTTCGTGTAGCATAGTCCTTCAAAAGTATGCAACATGGGTACTCCTTGGATGCGGACTCTTAAATTTTTCATCCAATTAGTGCTACTGATCAAAGTTTGAGTAAAACCATAGTGAGATAAGTTGAAAATATGAGTTGACATTTTAGTTTTTGTTAGTTTTTTTTTTTTTTTTAATCCTTTTACTTTTTTACTCCAAAAATGGTGAATCATCCTCCATGGTTAACATCATCATCTTGAATCCTATTGGTTCCTATAAAGCTAATATTGGTTGTAAATTTTTGTTTTGAGGCCCATTTTATACCTCAAAATTTCTCTAATATTTGGCTTCACTTAAATCCATTCTCTTCTTTTTAATGAAGGAAAGTTAAGGATCTACTCCCCTTGAGTAGATTATCCTCCTTTTTCTTACACACCTTCACAGCTTCAGTGGTTGAGTCCTAAGAGGGAAAATACTTTCAACCTTCTTATTTACCATTCTTTGGGCTTCACCCTGGCTATGTAGGGCTAAATTACACTTCTCCTTCAACACTTCGTTCATCACCCAAGTCTTCTTGTTTCCTTTTTCCTTTTCTTGCAGAGAAGAATTGGTGTTGTTTCTCACTGTTGTTTCTCACTTTTCTTACCTAAGGCTTTTTCTTATTGTAGTTGGTACTTATAGAAGGATCTGATACAGAGATAGGGAGATCATTCTTATTAAATCTTCTCTTATTTTTCTTGAATGAAATATTAGAACTCTGTTGATTTCCTTTTGTTTTCTTCAAGATGTATTTACTCTCAGCACTGAAAGAAATCTCTCAATCATTTTCCAAATTATTTATTCTCGTCTTCGAACACCAAGGTACTTCTTCTTTTTGCATGCTCTCCGAGAAACACCTTATCTTCTCATATGGGAATTTTTCTTCCTTATGTCAAAAATTTCCATAGCTATAACTTGATGGTATAAGATTGGGGAAAAGTAATTGATATTCTTAGAAAAATTATTACCATGTTTGTTCCTTGAGAGATTAGGAGCTCTCTTATGGCTACTACTCAACATGTTCTAATTTTTTCATGATATATGCAATATCTAGATTTATGCCCATAATTGTTGCAATAAAAATAATAATCATGGAACCAACTTCCATACCTGGAGAATTTCGTTGATGATGATCTTGTCCTAGAGGGACAAAGGACTTTTGTTGGTTCCATATGAATCTTTCTATGGTTGATTTAATTTCTACCTTGAGAAATTTTTTTTTTTTGCTTCCTCCTATGCTTATTTATCTATTTTCCTTGAGTCCTTTACATTTGCTGCTACTTAGGGTTTTAATTCACTTGCCTTTGTTCATGTTTATTCCTTTTTTGTTTCTTGTTATTTTGTTGGTGTTTCTCTCCTAGTTGTTGGATATGTCCAACAATTTCTTTCGCTTTATTTTTGTTGGACCCTTCAACTTCCTCTGCTTAGCTAGTTGACCCTTTAACCTTTGCTTTCTTGGAGCTTTATTGTTCTTTGAAGCCCAGACCAGCCTTGATCGAAGGGGGTATCTACTTGTTGATAATCTCAACAAGAATCTTGGAACCCATTTTTGGCTTTTGATATTGAGACAATTGATTGTTTTCTTTTTCTAGATCATGTCTCAATGAAACTACTTCAACTTGTAGTTCTTAATAGTAATCTTCCTTCTCATTCAGCTGATTTGTTAGCCTTTCTTTCAATGTTTTGGCTTCCTCTAGTTGAGCATTAAGATTGAAAAAAAAATTCTAAACTTATCATTCTCAGGCTTATATTCTTGCAACTACTCCTTTTGCTTGAGATTTTCTTCTAAAATCATATTTATATCTTCAATATCAAAGATGAGATTCTTCCTAGTATAGATCATTTCACCTAGATCTTTTTCTTCGCTATTAGAAGTGCTACCAGAAACATAAGCATGATCTAGATCCATTTCTTTATCTATGGAATCTTCCACAGGCCTAAGAATTATTCCTTCTTCATCACTACCAGGGATACTTTCATTTTCTCCTATGGATTAACACTCATGGGATATCTCTTCATTCTCCTCGTGAATTTTTCCCTCCTATTCTTCAAAGGAACCCTCATTAACTATTGATACAAAAAGTAGGTCTCCATTAATCACTACTACTAGATGGACATTTATCCTTTTCTTTTGATAATTCATACAAACAACTAGAATATAGATGACCTATTACTTTTCATTTATCACATATCAATATCGAACCTTTTATTGAATTGTAACTACAATCAGTATTTATAATGTATATTTGGCCCTTGATGTATTTTTATTGATTATTTTAAATTCCAAATTCGAAACAAAAATATATTTTGAGTCAAAGTCCCATTGCGACATTTAAAAGAATAAAATTTGAAATTCAAATTCAAATTTTCGCCTCCATGTTTGTTAAGTCAACCTCCCTCCAAGTCAAGTTGGTCTGAGAAGAACACTATATAAAGGGAACTTGACCTTCTCCTAAATGCACCAAATTCACATCTCTCTCATAAATTATCTTCTGGGAAAGAAAGTGAAGGATAAGAAGAAAAAGGAGGACTAAAATAAGGATGAATTTCATATCACTTTCTCTCTCTCAAGCTCATATGTGTGGATAGTCTCTCTCTCTCTATAGTTCACATATTTCTAGGTAGTTTATGTTGCAGGAGCTGAAATTTCTGGGCAGTTACAGAGAGTCGGAATTATGGGAATCTACCAATTGCAGGAGGTCGAAATAATAAGGAATATCTACAAGAGTGAAGTGTTATATCATATTAGGAATGTTATAGGCCATTTTATTCATCTAGTCAATAGGATTGCAAACCGGATCAATCAACATTCTTGAACATGTTATCATCATCCCTACACAAATCCCTAAGCATGAACTTTCCAAAAAGTTTGAGTTTCTGGGATTAACTGCTCAAAATCAGTGTTTTAGATTCCTCTTCCAAAAGCTTCCAGGGGTTGTTTTAACCATTTACCATGGATAAGAACTCGAATCCTATTTTATCATACTTTGGATACTTCACCTCTTATCCCTTGATTTCGTCCTCCCATCATATGTGGATCTCAAGCCCATTATGGTAAATCCTAAACTACCTTACCTCTCCTATAAATGTACTACCACCCATAGCATCAGGATTGGCTTTTGGAGATTGATTATGCCCTCACAATCCTTCCTTGAACCTAAAGGAGGCATCATCTTCATGCATAAGGGTGACAGTGAAGTGTGCTTTGTGACAAGGAATGACAATTCAACTTGGGGAGATCTTTACAAGGTCACCTACTATTATTGGTTCTAAACTCTCTCTTATCTCCATTAATAAAAAGAGTATATTGTTTTCCTATATGTGTTGTATCACATTTATCTTCATGTATTTAAATTCCTTGTTTATTCATTGAATAAAGTAACTGAATTATGCAACGTAGATGTTGTATATACTTGTCTTGTTTTTCTTGTATGTGCAGGTTCTAATTATAGCATATGGAGCTACAATTCAAGCTCACAAGTGGGGAAATGTAAGCTTGCAACAGATTCCAAGTATGTTTATTTCCGTTCTTCAATTTCTCTGAGGAAAAAATTTATAGTCTTTGTCTTTTTTTGTTCTAGACCAATCCACTAGGTCTAGGGAAATTAATTTTGTCTACAATCGTCAATTCCGCATAAAAATTTGGCAACTCCACTTGGGAACGATTTCTTACCTTAGTGGTTTCCTTGAATTAAGCACCTTTTTCACCTCTTAAACCAACCTTGATTGCCTCACTCTGACCTTGATTGGCCCTAGGAAATCCTTACTCTAAGCTTGATTTGATTTTTTGTGTCAACTTTTGGACCAATCTGCCTCATCACACCCACTAATATGGAGACGAGCGCCCTAGTGCACCTTCTCCTTCTCTATACTTGTGCTACAGAGCATTGATTCATGTTCTAATAGAGCATTGATCCCTGTAGAATGCAAAAAAATGTATATATATATATATATATATATATATATATATATATATATATATATATATATATATATATATATATATGTATATATCTTTTTTATTTGAATTGCTTTGTTCCAGCATGTTTTCCCTGTGTCTGATTGTGTCCTTGTCTCTGAAAATCCTTCACTTTGTTTTCTTTCGGTTGTATTAGCCTTTGGTCATTACTCTAAGGTTTTCTTCAGTTTCTTAACAATTTTTCAATGTCATCACCTTTTTATAAGATTATTTTTTTTTCTTTCTTTCTTCTTGTCAATTAGGGTTCATATGCATAAATTGATTGTTGAATTTTAAAAGTAACTTTTATTTTCAAGTTAAATTCTGTGTGGTTTCTTTTCGTCAGTGGTCGAGTTGCATTGTTATGTTTCTTTTCATTTGAAACATTAAAATAAAATAAAAAGAAAAAAAAATTATTTTCATTTCATATAGAGCTCTGATTTTGATTGGAATAGTGAAGTTGATGAGATAGATTGTTTCATCACTTGTTTATTGCATTGTTGATTTATTTCTTCTCTCCCTACTTAATTAGGCCTTTCATTGTTAAAAGGAAAAGGAAAATGAAAATTGTTATTTTTATCATATTAGTTGGATCATATGTGTGTTCAGGTGACATCGAGTTTTAAACCATGAAATAAAAACATAATTCAAGATAAACTCTAAAATTCACTCAATTAACCTAATGGGAATTTGACACTTAATACAAAAATTTAGAGGTCTAGGCTAGAGACGTGTTATGTGTTGAAATTTGCAATAAGAAACAGTGAAATTGGCATCCAAAAATAAAATCTAGAAAATGGCACCCAAAAATGGATACCATGTGAGGCTTTTGATTTAATTATCCCTTAATTAAATTGAAAGTAAATTGTAATTTCATCTCATAACAACTTGTATCAGTTAACTAAGTGATATAGACTTAGTTAGCTCAATAATTTCGAGTTGAGGTTCAAAGGTGAGGCTAGCTCAAGAATTTTGAGTTGAGGCTCAAAGGTGAGGCATGTAGAGTGATTCTATTATTTTCATGGTCCAGTTGCAGTTAATGCACTAGTGTGGTGTGAGCGTAATCAATTAACTCAAATTAATTGAGTTAAAATGAGTTTAATTAGTTCTAACTGAGTGATGAGCTAGTGAGAGGTCAAGTGAATTAAATTAGATTTAATTCACAAGTAGTGATCTATCAAGTAACTGATGATTCACTATTAATAGTTGCATGCATGTCAATTTTGATGATGACCCATTTGAGACAAAGGTTAAAGGGAAGATAACTATTAGTTGTATTACTATCAAATTTCCTAGGCACAATTATAAAGTCATAGGAAGGCTCATGAAGGATTGTGCAGTCAAGGAAGGTTTATTGTCCTATTTAATAGGGATTGGTTTCCTATGAATTGCATTAGAAAGGCTGGGCTAAGCAGGGGCTAAGAATTGGCTAAGTGTTGGTGAATTTTTCCTAAGAATTTTTATTCAGTTTTGAGCATGATCAGGGTGAGACGATTGGTAGAGTGCATGATTTCTCAGTGTGAGAAAGCATTGTATTGTTTTATGATTATTTGACTATGTACAATATATGATAGAGGGGTTTTGAGTAGGTTCTTTCCCCAGATACATCCTTTGTTGTTTGATTGATAATTTCCTTTCTCTTACTTGCATGTGATTGATCGATCATGTTTTATATTCCGCAAATATAGTACAAGGATTCAGTATCTTGTTTTAGTACATTACATAATCAAATTGAATCCATAGGTATAGAGTTTCTATATAATTTCTACACTTAATTATCGAGACTTGTGTTATATATTTTCTACATTATGGCGTCTTTAAATGTAGGATCTATCGTTCTTTGTTAGTGTTAAATTTCGAGGTTGATATCTCCTTCCACGTACATAAGTGTATAGGACCATTCTCCATGTACCTTAGGGTATATCGGATGACACTCCACGAATGAAAAGTATATGGGAACGCTCTCATCAAATGGTTACGCATTAGACAACACTACCATGGATTGCACTTCCACGTACCTTCGGGTATATTTTGGAATTCCCCTATAGGTTGCTATCTAGCCTTATATAACTAAGTCGGTCACCTTGTACACTGCGATACACCGAACACAGCATTCGGGGAGATTTCTTGCCCGTACGTAAATCCTTGGTTCAGCAAGGTGGTATATTGCAGTTCACAATTACTTGGTAAACCCTTTTTCCTAGTTACCCCTTTGTTTTATTTTATGTCTTTAATTTCTAAAATACATTCATTAACCATGGAATAACATCCTCAACGTGGAACAACTCCTTAGTGGATCTTAGGTTGAGACTAATGGCGGCATTTATGAAGTCTACCAATCAAGGAACCCCCTCTAATAGGAATCCTAGTCCTTTTCCTTCCTTTGGAAATATTGGTTATCCTTAAATGGCATTGTTGTCCCTTCCCCAATTTACCAATGGTTTTCCAGTTTGGGTGTTTTCAACACTTATGGTTCTGAATGTCCAAAATTCTCCTCCACCTAAACAACATCAACCTCGATTTGCACTAAATGTTTACCCTTTTCCTCTTCTTCCTCTTCTTCCTCTTCATCTAGTGAAAGCCTCACATTTAGTAACCAAGTGGATAAGATGAAGAATAAAATGAATATTAAGAAGAAGAAAAATAAGCAAGGGGGCAACCAAGCGACCATTGCTACCAATGCAACTAGCATGGAGAAACCTTCCAATTAGCCCCACAAAATTATATTCCCTTACAAGTTATGTAAGGGTGAACACCTTCTTAGGGATTTCCTTGGTATTACAAAGGTGTTATAAATTTGGTCCATAGGCTCACATCATCCTTTGTCGTCAACCTCTAGAGATCATGCTAGTGATAAACCATCGACTAGTGATAGTAAGGTCCATGGAAAAATGGGAAATTTAAGTTTCCCTATAGGTTATGTGAAGGGAATCATCTTATTCACTTTTTTCCTTATATGGATGAAGCCACAAAAGTGTTGGAAAACCTTACAACTTCTCATCCTCGTCTTCTGGCTAGTTATTGAAAGCTTTCTCTCAATACTCCACTAGTTGATGAAGTTATTGATCAGAATCTGTCTATATTCATTCCCACTCTCTCTAATTCTGAATCCCATGAGTATCTTCCCAACCATTGGTTGAGAAAAAATTTTACTTGATTCCACCTTCATTTTATCGTACCTTTCCATTCGAGAGTGAATTTCATACCACTCAGATTCTTCTCGTTTCTTTAGGTTCCAATGAACTAGAGGGAAATCCTCCCATTATAATGGTACAAGGGGAAATCCATTTGTTCCAGCGGCACTGGGGGGAAACCCTCTCGTTCCCACAGTACAGGGGAGTAGTTATCTCGTTCCCATAACACAAGTGAGTAGTTCTCCTATTCCCACAGCACCCCCTCAAAGTAGTATGGTCATTTCCTTTGATTGGAGTCAACTAACCGGATATCGCCTTCCTCCTTACATGCCCTTCCAGATCATAGTATATTCTTATAATATGTTTATACCTGAATCATTCATAGAAGAAGGCACTTATGTTAGTTTTTTGTCCTCAACTACTTAGAAAGATTTCAATTCTCCACATCTTATGCCCGTTACCCAAAATATGTTGGCTTTTAATAGAGAAACCAGTCAACCGTTAGGGGTCCTTCCTCAATTTCCTATTACTTTGGAAGGAAATATGTCTATATCGATGTGATGGTAGCCCAAGGCCCTTTGGATTTTAATTTATTCCTTGGGCATGACAATTTTTATGTACTGGGAGCTCTTGTCTCCTCACTCTTTCACGTGATGTACTTCCCACATGATGGAAGGATTGTGACCATCGATAAGATTTTGTTCATTGGTCCTAATTTTACTCCCAAACAACCAACCTCCCTAAATGGTCCTTATGTTCAGGTGGTATCACCGCTGACACAGGTTAATTATGTGGAAACCTGTCCCATGCCCGTACCTACTAATGAATATTATCCTTTCACTTTTTTTTTATTCTTATTTTGACCTAGATCTAGTAGGTGATGTGGTAAACCATTTACTAGGGAATTGGAGTCTAATTTTTCCATTGGATCCCTTGATACTTTCCAGAGCATTGTTCTTCCATCTAATGAGAACCTCTTGGAAGCCATGGCCTCTTGGATTTCATGATCAAGGTCCCCCATAGTAGAGTTCCTTTTCTTGTTTCAAGCTCATTAAAAAATGAAGCAAGGTCCCCATAGAAGAGTTCCTTGTCTTGTGTCAAGCTCGTTAAAAAATGAAACAGGGTCCCCAGAGCAGAGTTCTTTGTCTTTTGTCAAGCTCGTTAAAAATGAAACAAGGTCCCTAGAGAAGAGTTCCTTTTCTTGTGTAAAGCTTGTAAAAAAATGAAACAAGGTCCCTAGAGTAGAGTTCCTTGCCTTGTGTCAAGCTCGTTAAAAAATGAAACTAAGGTCCCATGAGAATAGTTCTTTTTCTATGTCAAGCTCATTAAAAATGAAATAGATCCCCTTATAATCGAGTCTTTGATTAGATCCCGTAAATTACCAGTCAATTTTTTCACTTGATCTCATAAATGAACCTTCATTCCATCCACCTATTAGTAACCATTAGTCTACCTAGGTGAATGAAATGAAGCTTAGGGAGCATGTGTCTAGAATTGAGTCATTATGCTAGGGGCATGCAAACTAATTTCAAGCATAGTTTCCCATGTTTCAAGATTTTGTAAAAACGAAACCACTCTGATTTTATCCCTCATGATTTTCATTTTTATCAATCTACTTTTTTTAGATCAACCTTGTTTTTCTCATTCCATCGTCAACATCTAATTTCCTGATCATATGTTTTCACTTGGTTTTTTACCCTTTCCTAAGGAACAACTGCAATGATTGGTCTTATTAGACAACCTCTTGACCTGTATGTATTTTTAGAAGTGCCATCATGATTGAAGCCATTTTCTACCCTTTATACCACTTGTTCCTCTAGGAGGAGTTCTCTTTCATCTCTTTTCAGACTCCCTAAATATGAAAATATTGTCAAGCACTTGTATTTTTGAGCTCGTTAAAGTAAATGAAAATACATCTACTTGATATAATTTTAACCCTTTTCGGACTGAGATAGATTATTTATGAAAAAGGAATACCTTAGTCGAATAGGGCTAAGAGATTCTCCTGAGTATCGTTTTTTGTCGTTTCAAACTCAAGAGACTATTTATGAAAAGGAACCTTTGGAGTTTTCTTTTTCACCTCTCTTTAAAACTCTCTAAACATGAAAAAGAAGCCAATTTAGAGCCTCTCTAGACTTGTAAAAGCCTCAAACAACTATGGACTCGTCGAACATGATAGGACCGAACCACTCCTTAGGGTTCGTTAAAAATATTCAGATGGATTCATCTAAAAGATGAACTTATATTTCAAGCATTCTTATCCTCCTCAAGCTTGTCAAAAATAAAGAGGTATTGACCAAAGTCTTATCCCTCCGTAATTTTTAAGATTGGAAAGAACATACGATAGAGGACAACATCAAACCACTTTGGAGTCCAGGACCTAGCCTTCCTAGACTCGGAGAGGGCTCTCTCTATTAGATAGGATTTATCTTGATAATTCTAAATGTTGATATTAGGCTAGTTATAGAGATAATGAGATTTGTTTGTTTGATTGATTGGATGGTTGGATAGACAGAGCTATGAAACTTAATACATTGGGCTATGGAGTCATAAAAGGTTGAATTGTGCATCAACCTTTCAAGGGCATTCATAGGGCAAGCTAACTATGCAGACTGGATCTTACTAGTAGTGTGAAATGGGAAAGGAGGAGGAGATTAAGGTTCAACATAAATGCAGAGTAGACCATCTCTGAATTTTGCATTCAGGTCTCAAAGGAAAACATTAAGATAAAAAACACAGACAGAACTAAGGTGCTCTCGTAGCAAATATTAATCTAAATTTTCTGTTTTGAAATCAGAGAAATTGATGCACGGCATGAAAAGACAGAGGAAAAACATCACCATTAACGTAGCCCAAGAGTCTTGTGAATAGTATCTTATTGTTGATGCCCATCTCAAACAGTTACAGTGCTCCAATACTTCTTACAATGCAAGTTTCAGTAGGGTCCAATTTTCCAACTTTTCAACACTTGATACTACTAAGGCATGCAGTATTTATCTAAAGACTAAGTCGGTTTCCCTAACTTACTCGAAAACCTTTCATTGATTACAATTTTGCAGAAAATGGACAAGTGTGGCCATGCAAGGCTTGAACAGAAATATATGACAACAACACCACCTCTGGAATTAATTTTGGGAAACTCTTCGTAGATCCAAACGCTCTGATGGCTCTTTGTAAGATCAAACAATAATATTGGAGGTGGTTTTGATGGTCACGAAGAGGTAACCAGTGGTGGCTCTAACATCTGGCCCTGCTTTTCAGAAAACTTGCATTTGGTAATTAAATTTGGTGCAGTGCTTACCCCATTTCATTGAATAGTGGTAAATAGATGAGTTTCTTGCCTTTTCCATTTACGCCTTTATAACATACCACTTTACTAACAAAATGCCTTGCTCGACTTTTTAATTACTACTAGTGCCCTATTTTTGAATGAATCTTGATACTTGGAAGCTTCGAGGCGGTTTTTTGAAACACAAAACCTTTGTTCTACTAATGATTTCGCGGAGCAGCCTTCCTTCTCTCGGGTAAATGGTAGAAAACCCTTTGAGCAATTGGCAGAGTCTTGCTACAGTGCTTAGCCTTTTTATTCACAAAATAATGCACAAACCATCGCCAGAACAGAAAATAGTTAGTCTTTGCTGCGAAATACATCGCATTTGTGCCACCATCGCACTTTGCACGGTGCTAAAATTAACTTTTCCCTTAGCACTTAAACTTTAAAACTTGCGATGCGCGATATGCGGTCAAGCCCCACCGCATCACACATCACACTTTGACGATTATAAAACTTACTTCCCGCAGTTGTGCTTTAAAGTTTGTGATTTGCGATTTCGATTGGGTCCCACTTGACATCGCACATCGCACTTCGCGGTTTTAACATTTTACCTTTGCAACTTATCTTTTAAGATTTGCGATTTGCGATTGCGATCGGGTCCCACCTAGCATCGCACATCGCACTTCACATTCCATAGATTTCACATTGTAATCTCTATTTCCTCCTTCGATGTGATTTAACACAGAAAAAAGGACCTCATTCCATACGGATTTGAAATCCTTTGGATTTTCCTTTAAAACCGCATCATCACGGGCCTCCATATGCGCACTTCCATGACTTTTAACGTTTAACCGCAAACTTATCCTGTGATGCGATGGGCCCGGTATGTGGGCCAGGTCCACGTTATCATGCCATGTCACACCACATCCATTTCCATGTCAATGCCACGTCGGCTTGCCGCGTCACTACCGTCATCACCCACACTTCGCATTTCACATTTTTTTTGACTTATCGCATCGCAACTTAAACATTTTAACTTACGATTTCTTTAAAAATATATGTAAAATTCGTTGATATGCGATATGCTATTTAATCTCCGTCATTGATCAACGCTCAGATCCAACGGTCCTCATTGCTGCTTTGTTGTGGTTTTTTTACTTTGTTTCTTTGATTGCACCCATTCGTTTCTTATTTGTTCGTAGAATACTTGACTCGTTCACTACTTTTCCCACGTTCATGACTTGACCCGCTTAGCTTTCACGACTCAACCCAAACATGCACAACTTGACCCAATCACGTTCACGACTCTTCCCAGCATGTTCACGATTCCCCCTTTGTTGTTTTTCTGCGTTAATTGATTCTATACTTCCTTTGTCTACACTAATGGTATAATTCTATTTCTTTGTGTTCCTTTACCTCATCAGCTATTTTCCCCTTCTACTGAACTAATAGGCACATAGATTCTTTTGAAGCTCTTGATAGTCAGGATTTCCCATTTTTCCTGAAAATAAATGATAGTCATGGAATATTATTTTCAGTAATGATAAATCTAAGCAATAATAATTCACCTGGTGATATAGTGAAATACAGGAGTCTAACAGTGGCTCCAGCTGGGGATGGAATCTCCTTCAGGAGGTGTCAATAACATCGCAGACTAGTGGCCTGATCCATTAGTTGATCCCAACCCTGCAACCTGATATGCTACAATCTTTATGGTTGAAAACCTTCAAGCTGAGGACAATACTCTTTGCAAACTGAATTCTGCAACATAATTGAACTGAAAACTAGAAATCAAGCTAAAACTAAAACTGGAAAAATGCTCTAAATACTGAGCTTGTTTGCACACCTACCTACCCTAATCTACTGAAATGGCTGCCCTTCTAAACAATACAATAATGCCAGTGCAGCCAATAAAGCAATTGTTCTCATATCTTTGTTATTTCATTTCTCTTCACCATGTTCAGAGGCAAACCTGACAATGGTGTTTGATAGAAATTCCCAGTCTGATCTTGTTTACATGAATCTTGGTACCTTTGAAAAAAAACTAACATGCCAGAAATATATGATGGCTTTGTAAAGAACAATTCCTCTATATAGATAGCCATTGGATCAAGATAATCTTGATTTATTTCTAGGTATTCAGATTGATCCAACTCAGCTTCAGATCCTGGTACTGCAGATGTGCTCTCCTAGTCTTCAATCAACTCGAAACATGTGTGCATGTTACCTAATGAGCGTTGTACCACTACTTCTACTAAATCATACAATGGGGAATACTGTTTGATCATATCCATATCATAGCATCTTCTGAGAGTATTATGAACATAGGAAGATTGACTTTGAAAGAAGTAACCATCCAACACATCTACTGTTGGGTCAGGTAGTGCTTTAGATGGTAGTGTTGGTTCTTCTGAGATCTCATGTTTTCTCTTATAACTATTAGCCAGAATGTGATCCCAATTCCCTTTTATAATCTTAAATGAATTAAAGCACAAGGGTAAAGACTCAAGATGTGTTGACTCCTCCTCTACTTCAGATTCTATGATTTCAAGATGACTCAGGGGGGGAACTACCAGATCTAAAATAGGGTTTGCATCATTCATCTCTTCCTTGACTGATTCATTAGAGCATTCCTCCTCCTTCCTATTTGAAAAATGCTAGTAATTCTCTCTTAAGAGTGAGGCAAAAGATAGAGGAAGGCATTTTTTACTTACTTGACAACTTCCTTCATTTTCCTCCTTACAGTCTTGCTCAGCATGCAGAGTTTGGTTTCTGTCTTTGCATGGTGGTGACCAGGCCTCTTCTTCCCATGGAGACAAGGCTAGTTGCTCTGTACAATCAACCTCAATCTCAACCTTATATTCTTCCTCTTGATAATCATATTCGAGATGGTTATCTTTGTATGAAAGTTCATCTAACATGTGCATCATTGTTGAGGATTTCATGCCTCCTTCTGATTATGGACTTCATCTTTGGATGTGTTGTGGATAGAGTACATGAAACAATCATTTTCTATTTTAGGGTTTCCAGAATGTGCTACAAACTTCTTGGGTACATTGATGTTTGTTTTTTTCGGAACTAATGGAACATGAGGTACCTGAACAACAAGTTCCCCTTTCCTTCAAATCATATGTATCATTTCATTGACTGTATTTTTCAAGATATCTAGTCTTATTTCTGCAGATATGAGTTTCTCTTTTTCTATTTTGTCTTTCTTCATTGCTTTTAAATTTTCTTCTATGTTCAGCAGGTTGGCTTCCACATCAACTACCACATTTTGCATTTCTTCCAGGATTGCAGGGTCCCTTTCTCTTAACTAGAATGCCATCTGTAGATCAAAGGAATTTGGGTAGTGCAAGAGAGCCCATCCTGGGGGTGGCTTTATCTTAGCAGGTATTGAATGGTATACCTTATTGAACCTAGCTGAAAAGTGTCGTAATGTCTCCCCTGGATATCTTTTTAAATGGTTATACTCTTCCATGATGAGAAACACATTTCCCATGACCACCCATCTATCCATGAATACTTGAGTGAATTGATGAAAATTTCTAATGCTTGCAGTTGCAAGGTCTTTAAACCAATTTTTAACTTTACCTTGCAATGATAGGGCAAACATTCTGATACGCACATCATCTTCTCCCAGCTCAAATAGATCAAGGAAATCCTCAAAATGTTTCATGTGCTTTTCGGCAGTGATCTTTACACTTTGTCCATCAAATTTGGGTAGATTATTGATAAAATTTGCAGGGAGGTCATGGAGGATAGGAGGAAAAACCATAGGCTTGTATCTGTCTAGGAATTTTAGAAGTATAGGCGATAAAGCAGGAGGCTTATAACCATTTGGGAATTTAGCGAGAGCAGGGGATAAAGCCAGAGGCTCATATTTCACTAGGTTTTCCACAAGTGCATCTGGGATGTGCACATGTGTATAAGTATGTACATGGTCTACAATTTGGGGCTTAGTTTCTTGAGGCTCGTTAATTTTACAATGATCAATGTAAACCTCAGTAGTGTACTCTTGATCAAGTTTAAAGTAGGATAGAACATAGTTATAGATAAAAACAAAAATTTCTTGAATCTAATTTGGGCTTGAATACTTTCTCTTTCTAGGTTGGCTGGTCATGTTTAAGGTCCTTCCTCCTGTGGAGTCTTTGAATTGAATTGATCTGAATTGGAGTCACCAGGAGGATGATTTCAAATTTCTTGTGTCTAGCTTGTTGTCCACCATCAACAACCAGATACAAATCCTCGAAAATACTCATATCATACAATGTTTTGGCTATGGTTTCTGAATTCTGATGAAATATTAACCTTTTTCAGTAACTCAGTTCCCAGTATGGTCGACATTATGTTAGCCCTCCATAATTCGTAATATTGGAAAGAAAAAATGATAGAGGACAACATCAAACCACTTTGGAGTCTAGGACCTAGCCTTCCTAGACTCAGAGAGCTCTCTCTCTGTTAGATAGGATTTAGCTTGATTATTCTAAATGTTGATATTAGGCTAGTTATAGAAATAATGAGATTTATTTGTTTGATTGATTGGATGGTTGGACAGATAGAGCTGTGAAACTTAATCCATTGGGCTATGGTGTCATAAAAGGCCGAATTGTGCATCAACCTTTCAACAACATTCACGGGGCAAGCTAACTATGCAGACTGGATCTTACTAGTAGTGTGAAATGGGAAAGGAGGAGGAGATTAATGTTCAACATAAATTCAGAGCAGACCGTCTCTGAATTCTGCATTCAAGTCTCAGAGGAAAACATTAATATAACAAACATAGACATAACTAAGGTGCTCTCTTAGAAAATCTTAATCTAAATTTTATGTTTTGAAATCAGAGAAATCAATGCACAGCATGAAAAGACAGAGGAAAAACATTAACACATAGGAAAAACATCACTATTCACATAGCCCAAGAATCCTGTGAACGGTCTCTTATTATTGATGCCCAGCTCAAACAATTACAGTGCTCCAATACTTCTTACAATGCAAGTTTCAGCAGGTTCCAATTTTCCAAATTTTCAACCATTGATACTGCTAAGGCATGCAATATTTATCTAAAGACTAAGTTGGTTGCCCTACCTTACTCAGCAACCTTTCATTGATTACAATTTAGTAGAAAATGGACAAGTGTGGCCATGCAAGGCCTAAACAGAAATCTCTGACAATAATGTCACCTCTGTAATTAATTTTGGGTATCTCTTCGTAGATCCAAATGCTTCGATGGCTCTTCATAACATCAAACAATAAGCTTGGAGGTGGTTGTGATTGTCACAAAGAGGTAACCAGTGGTGGCTCTGACATCTGGCCCTGCATTTCATAAAATTGGAGTTTGGTAATTAAATCTGGTGCAGTGCTTGCCCCTTTTCATTGAATAGTGACTATGTCAATGAGTTTGTTGCCTTTTCCGTTTCTACCGTTATAACATAACAATTTTGTAAATACGCCTTGCCCGGCTCAACCCTTACTACTAATTCCCCCTCTTTTGAATGAATATTCGATCTTGGAAGCTTTGGCGGTTTTTTAAAACATAAACCCTTTGTCCTTTTAACAATTGGCAAAACCTTCCTTCTCTCGGGTAAATGGTGGAAAACCCTTTGAATAGGTGGTCGAGTCTTGCTGTCATGCTTAGCCCCTTTTCTTCACAAAACAGCACACAAACTACATCTGCCCGGACTTGAAAATATTTAGGCCTTTTCTCTGAAATACATCACATCCGCGCCAACATCGCACTTTGCACAATGCAAGACTTAATTTTTCCTTAGCACTTAAACTTTAAAACTTGTGATGCGCGATTTGCGATTGGTCCCCACTACATCGCACATTTCACTTCGGCAATTATAAAACTTACCTCCCGCAATTTTCCTTTAAAGTTTTCGATTTACGATTGCGATCGGGTCCCACCTGACATCGCACTTCACGGTTTTAACATTTTACCTTTGCAACTTATCTTTTAAGATTTGCGATTTGTGATTGCGATCGGGTCCCACCTGGCATCACATATCGCACTTCACATTCCATAGATTTCACGTTGTAATCTCCTTTTCCTCCTCTGATGTGATTTAACACAGAAAAGGCCCTGCATACAGATTTGAAATCCTTTGGTTTTTTCCTTTGAAACCACATCGCATTCGGGCCTCCATATCGCACTTCGCAACTTTAGCGTTTAACCATAAACTTATCCTATGCGATCTGCGATGTGCGGTATGCGGGCAGGTCATGGGTTTGGGTGCCATCGAGGTGCTATGCCATTGCCACGTCACTACCATGTCATAATAAACTAAGCTATGATGAGTGGGGTCTGGACCATGTCATTTTCCACATCGGCTTGCATCACTACACATTACGGCTTGCCACGTCTTGCCACACTTTGCATTAGCATTTTGTGACTTATCGCATCACAACTTAAACAGTTTAACTTGTGATTTCTTTACATATAAATGTAAAACTCGCCAATATGAAATATGCGATTTAATCTTCATCGTTGATCAATGATCAAATCCAACGGTCCTCACTGCTCCTTTGTTGTGGTTTTCCGACTTTGTTTCTTTGATTGCGCCCATTTGTTTCTTAGTTGTTCATAGAATACTTGACTCATTCACTACTTTTCCCACGTTCACGACTTGATCTTCTTAGCTTTCATGACTCGACCCTGTTGGACATTGGGTTCAATGCTCCCCGTGTGTTTCGCGACATGGACTAACCGCCTCTCGTGGATCCTAACTCTAGCGATTGTAGCAGAGACTAACGCCTGTGAGTTTTGGTCTAACGAGAATCATGATTCCAACAATTTGTATCAAAGAGATAGGTCTCAAGTTAGAAACTCACTCGGCTCGCGTTGGGGGGGAGATTGTTGGAAATTGGGTTCAACGCTCCCCGTGTGTTTCACAACATGGACTAACCGCCTCTCGTGGATCCTAACTCTAGTGATTGTATGGAGACTAAAACTTGCGGGTTTTGTTCTAACGGAAATAGTGATTCTAACCGACTCAAACCTACACGACTTGACCCAATCACGTTCATGACTCTTCCCAGCACGTTCACGACTCCGCCTTTGTTGCTTTTCTACCTTAACTGCTTCTTTGTTGCCTTTGTCTTCGCTAATGGTATAATTTTGTTGCTTTGTGTTCCTTTTCCTTATCAGCAACATTTTCCCCTTCTACTAAACTAATAGGCACATAGATTATTTTGAAGCTCTTGACAGTCAAGATTTCCCATTTTTCCTTAAAATAAATGATAGCCATAGAATATTATTTTCAATAATGACAAACCTAAGCAATAATCAGTCACCTGGTGATATTGTGAAATACAGGAGTCTAACACAAAGATTGTTGGGGAAATTGGGAAAATAAGGTACTTGACCTATTAATTGGCAAGGAGTCGCTCTTGAACATGACACTCTTTCACTTCATCTTCGTGATTGTTGGGTTGGGAAATTATTATCATTTTGGTTCATCACACAATATCAAAGCCTCTACATTTGATTTTTATTCAATGTTTCCAACTCCATAAAGTGTTGTTGATATGCTCAAGAGAAGTCCTTTAGTTGATATTTGTTGTGATACTTTTAAAGTTACACTCATTTTCGTCATTTTGGAACCATTTTCACATCAACATCATTCTATCTCAAATCTTGATACCTATTTTGTGTCATTGATGGGGGATACATCAAGGCCCTCCTGCAGCAAGTCTCTTCTTGTCGACATCAGTGTATTATCCAGTAAGTTGAGTTAGAAACTCCCTTTAGTACCTAAGATCTTGCATACATCAATGGCAAGTCTCCTCACTCTCGGCAACAGGTTTTCATCAGTGGCCTTCGAACGAAATATTTTTTGTCGTGTTCGACTTCATCTCATTTATTCACACCATAAGGATTTTACTAGAGTACCTTGAGAGCCATTAACATAATTGATTCATTGATGGTTTCTCTCACATTTGTTAACGCTTACATCATTGGTTGGTAATCATATGGTGTCTACCATGTTTGACTTCAGCTCTTTTATTCACATGGTTAGACTCGTACATTAGACGATCTATTGAATGAGATAAAAGACCCCTGATATAGTTCCATCCATATGGGCTGCGTTTTCAAGATTAATACAAGATAACAAAGTATGATGACTATACAGATAGTTATCCAATCATGGGTCCAATCTCTATCATTAGTTTATACAACTTTCTAATCATTGTACATGTAATGTTAGCTTATGTGTTGAGCATGGGTATGCCTCCCTCAACAAATATATCATGATTAAAATGTGTTGTAACATATGATGATCTAAACTAGTGGTTCTTGATCCAGACTTGTCATAAGGTAAAGTACTTCAGTCATCATTTGTCACTTCTAACTTTTCACTTTAGGGGGCAATTCATTATAGGCCATTTTTTTCGCATATGGTCAATAGGCCTGCAAACCAAATTAATCAACATCCATGAACATGTTTTCATCATCCCTACACAAATCCCTAAGCATGAACTTTCCAAAAAGTCTGATTTTTTGGTATTAACTTCTCAAAATCAGTGTTTTTGACCCCGACGACCATGTCCCTTTAGACACCTGCATTCAAGGCTTGTTTCTCCTTTCTGCACCAGCACTGATCAGAGTTGGTTTCTCCCTTCTACGGGTATGTTTATTCTAGAAATTTGGTAAAATTAAAAATATTTATGAATCTTACTCTTCCAAATCTCCCAAGGGTTGTTTTAACCATTTGCCATGGATAAGAAATTGAATCATATATGATCCTACTTTTGATACTTCGCCTCTTATCCCTTGGGTTCATCCTCAAATCATATGTGGATCTTAAGCCCATTGTGGTCAATCCTAAACTACTCTACCTCTCCTATAAATCTACTACTGTCCATAGCATCAGGGTTGGCTTTTAGATATTAATTATGCCCTCATGTTGTTTCCTTAAACATAAAAGAGAAATCATCTCATGCATTAGGGTGACATTGAAGTGTGCTTTGTGACAAGGAAGGACAAGTCACCTTGGGGAGATTCTTACAAGATCAGCTACTATTCTTGATTTTAACTCTATCCCATTTCTATTAATACAAATATTATCTTGTTTTCCTATATTTGTTGTATCATGTTTATCTTCATGTATTTCAATGACTCATTGATTCATTGAATGGAGAAACTGAATTATGCTACGTAGATGTTGTAGATCCTTGGCTTGTTTCTATTTTATGTGTAGGTCCTAATAATAGCATCTAGAGCTACAATTGGAGCTCACAAGAAAGGAGGAAAAAAAATATTGTGATGGATTCCAAGTAGGTTTATTTCTTTTCTTCAATTTTTCTAAGGGAAAACTTAATATTCTTTGTCTTTTGTTGTTCTAGACCAGCCCACTAGGTCTAGGGAAATTACTTTTGTCCGCAGTCATAAATTCTGCATAACATGGAGACTTGACATGGAGGGTTCAACCAAGTATGACCTAGTTAATGATTAGAAGGTCTAGATGTATCTCCTGTTGAAAAAAATAATTTCTCTATTGAAACATTTGTTGGTATTTTTCCTCTTAGTGGGTTTTCCAAAGGTAAATATTGTGTTCTCTTTGTGCATTTGATCTCTTGTGTTATATTGTTATTGTATAGTTTAATTTCTAAATTATAATTGTTGAATGATATATAGGAATAACTTAAAAATAAGATAAACATTAAAATTAATTATCATTTTTTCATAAATATCATGTTAGTCTCTCTTTAACTTATAAAATCAACATGGTATCACACCTTCGGTGAAGGAAGGAGCATTGAGATCACCTTTGAAGAAACCCTGCCTAGAGATCACTATTATTAAATTCCTTCTTATTTATTTGCATCCATGGATTATTCTATGAAATTTGAGAACAAGTTGGAAGGAGCCTCAAAATTTAGAGCTTGAAAGCTTATAATTGATCTCATTATTACAAAGAAAAACGTTTTGGATATTGTGACAAGGAAGGTTGTTGAACCAGTATATGTTACAGGGAAAGAGAAGTTTAATGAGGATGAAATAATTTCCATGAATCTTATAGTGGACTCCATCATATATCATCTAATCCCCTATATTACAAATCATGATACTTCCAAGAAGATGTATGATGCCATAACAAATCTATATACTATCAATAATGTTAGTCAAACCATGAGATTGAAGGATGATCTTTGCGATGTAAGGATGATGAATGATGACACTGTGGCTTCATATTTTGTAATGATTTCACAAATAAAATACCAAATTCAATCAATTGGAGAATTGTTCCTCATCGGAGCTTGTGACTACTGTAGCAGCCCCTAGTTGATTTTCCATGTAAAAAAAATAAGACCAAGGTCATGGGACACATATTCCAAGCTGAATGGTGGGAAAAACATTATAGTGGGCATCACTTGTTGTTTATTTATAGCTATGGAAATTGGATAAGGCAAAGAGGCATTAATTGTAATTTAATTATGAAAATAAAGTGAAATAGGAGAAAAAGGGAGATGAAGAGACACAAACATGCATGAGAGGGAAATTAGAGGGAAAATGAAGGAAAATGAATAAAAGAGAGGCATCAATGATAAAATGACATCAAAAAAATAGTTCATATCTTTGGATCCGTTCTATCTTTTGTCAGTTTAGTTTTGGCTCTCTCCTTTCATTCTCATTCTCTGATACTCTTGCACACTTGGAGAATTCTTGGAGAATGTAGCTTGGAGAACGATAGTATTCACTTGGATTTATTCGAAACAAGCTAACGACAGGCAAGGAATTGGTGGGTAGTCGAAGAAAAGGTTGGAAAAGGAGCTACAGTAGGGATACTTTGCAGGTAACAGGTTGCATGTGTAATTTCCTTGCTGATTTTTGGATGCATGGTATATGCATGTGGTTCATTGGTAATGTGTTGTCATTGGCATGGATATTTTCCTGGATTGTAGCGGTTTCATCCTTTCCTTTTCGTTTCCTAGATATCCTCAATGTTGTGGGTTTCCCACTTGTTTTTCTTATTGATTCTCAGGTTCCCTATGGTTGTGGGTTGGAAAAAAAATCTCTAGAGCCATGAAACAGCTTGGGTTGAGTTACTAGTTCCTAGAGTCTGTAGGTTGGTAAAAACACTTTGGATCCTTGGGGTTGAGTTATTAGTCCCTGGAGCCACGGGTTGGAACAAATTCTCTGGAGTCCTGATTTAGCTGTGGGTTGATTTACTAGTCCTGGAGCCCTGGATAGATTAGGTAGAGACCGATATGGTTGTTGTGAGTGATTTCTGGACCAGTGACGTGAAATCACTGTGGTTGAGGTTTGAGGTGGTTGGCCTCTTGAAGCCCTGGCTGGTTTTGTTTTGGTTTAACCCTTATGATCCCACATTCATTCTTGGAATATGGCATGGGGGTGATTGTCTAAATAAGATATTTGGTTCAAACCAATCTATGGTCAGGTGGTATGTAGAAGCCCCTGAATTGGTTGGAATTTTCATATGTTAATAAGATTTATCTTCCTATTGTAATCTATAGAACTTGTTCCAGTTATCGTGTTGACATGATGGTTGATTTTCCGTGGTTTCTATTATGTTTATTTGTTGGTTATATATTTGGTTATATGATGTATTTTAACTATGGATCTTGACACGTTTGACAAGTTACTAAATGGTTGATGAATGCATGGGCTAACAAGTGTTACTGCAACCACCTTGAGAGGGAATTATACCTTCTTGGTGATTCTCATATGAATTTCAGAATTTTATGATCAGATATGCATTCATGACCTGTAGCTCTCTTGTTTACCATATGTTTGACGAAATGTATATCATGGATTAGGCATGTCTAGGTCAATTTCTTGCTTGAGTTTTTATTGTTAATCATATTTATCATCATTTCCATGCTTCTAGAAAGTTACAAGTAGTTTTGGGCAATGGTTTGGAGGCTAGCCTAAAAATTGGCTCAACTCTTGGAACTGCGGGCACAAAACTAGAGGATTTAGGTCATAACAGCATAGAGGCAAGCCTATGAGTGCGGTTATAGCCTCCCAACTACATGGATGCAGTGTCAAGTGTGTGTTTATAGAGCTAGTTCAGTGAAAGGGGTTTTGTCTTAGGGATTGATCACTTGGGGTGGATATTTGGCTCTTGAGTGGTTTGTAGTCCCTAAGGGATGTCAAATAGGTTTCAATTTGTAGGCCCCACTTCCATAATTGGAACTTGGAGGTTGGGTCATATCAGAGTGACACTCGTCTCATGTTTACCTTTGCTAGATTGGAAATTGGATAAATATAGGAGGAGCGTATTACAGGGTGGTATCATAGCTACCAGGTTCAAACACTTGGATTGGATGGGCTATATGTGATTTTCATGCATGCATGTCAGTTGTATATGTGTTTAATATGTATTCATTGTAGTGGATATGGTCATCATGTAGTGCTATGACTTTATATCACCATGCATGGTGCTGATATGTTGATGTCATTATATATGCATCGTGCTAATATGGATTGAATTGTGCAGATGTGATATCCTCCTATGAACTTCACTAAGGTATGGTTTAACTATGGTTCTATTATTTTATATAACATGGCATTTTTGCAAGGGGTAGAAGGCAAAATATGACTCGCAAAATGGTGGACTAAAATTCATGTGACTCTCCTTACAGATCAGATGAGCAGAAAGGAGATGAGTATTTCCCTGATATAGAAGATACACTAAGAAGTTTGAAGGAGGAAATTAGAAGTTGCAAGGTATATAATAGCAAGTTTATTGAGGCACAAGAAAGGCTTTCCAAAGCACAGGAAAATAAATCGGAAGTTAATGTAGTCATACTTCAGAGTATTTCATATTTGCATAGATAGAGATAGTTGAGGATCAATCGTGGACAGGAGGAAAGGACTAATGGGGCATAGATAGAGATAGTTGAGGATCAATCGTGGACAGGAGGAAAGGACTAATGGGGCATATGGAAAGAAGACTCGATCAGGACATGAGTTAGAATCAGAGGACACAGTCAGAGGTGGAATATCATTGGATACACCTAACAGGAGGGTTAGTGCTTATGGATTCTATTATATTTTTTATTCTAAGAGGCATCATCACCATTATCGCCATAATCCTCATAGAAGGAGTGAGAAGCAGTATTTTCCAGAATATTTCAAGAAATATAAGCCTCTTACATTTGACAAAGAGATGAAGGGGTCACAAGATGGAGAAGTCGGTCTCTTGGGATGAAGAATTTCTTCATTCTGCATGAGTATTCAGAGAACATGAAAGACAAAACTTAGCTACCTTCAGCCTTAAAGGGAAAGCATACATCTGTTGGGAAGATGTGAAGAATGTCAGAGGCATTCAAGAGGAGCTGGTATGGAATGAGTTCAAGAAACTCTTTAAGAAGAAGTACCTATCTGTAAGGTACTATGATGACAAGTAAAAGGAGTTCTATGAGTTGAATATGGGATCTATGATATGTGATGAGTACACTAGCAGATTCTTGGAGCTATTGAGGTATGTGTTTTACCTCAAGGAGGAGAAATCAAATATTCAAAGGTTCATCAATGGGTTTTCAATAGCATTCAGAGACATAATTGAGTTTGATGATCCTAGATCGTTGGAAGAAGCCATCAGAAAGATAAAGCACTATTATTAGCAGTCAAATCACAAATCTGAGTGTAAACACGATTGGAAAGGAAATGAGGATAATAAATGAAAGTGGGATAAGAAGCAAGGAATACTTCAAGATGCAAGTTATAAGGAGAATCAATCACCGCACAATAATTTCAATGCAGTTGAAAAATGACATGGATCTTAGCCTAAGGAGCAATACAAGGGAGATGGTAGGAATCCTTTGAGGTCTTTGACTTGTGATGGAGATCATCGCAAGAGAGATTTTCCACAGCACCAGGGTGATATACCTCACATACAGTTGGAAATGTTGGTCACAGTATTCCTCATATTTATGCAACATTGGATAATAGGCAGGCAGATCATTAGGCATATATTACTGAGATGGAAGGTAAGCTTCATGATCAAGTTGTTTCTATTTTGATTTATCTTGGATCTAACTATAATTATATCATTCCTAACATGGTGGATAAGTGTTTCTTGTGTAAACAAGTGCATGCAAAGTCTTGGTTGGTGCAGTTGGCTACAGGGACCAAGAGAAGAGTTCATCATTGGGTGAGATCTTGTGCATTTGATTCGAATAGTATTCCTACATCATCACATATAAATGTGCTTCCTTTGGGTTCATAAATTATACTTTTGGACATGGAATAGTTGTTGATTCATAGGACCAAAGTGGATTTCTATGAAAATTCTATTGAGTGCCTGGACAATGATGGGGAAAGAAAAAATTTGCAGGGAAAGAAGAAACCTACATTAGCGATAATTGTCACAACTATGCAAGCAAAGCACAGTCACAATAAAGTATTTTTATTATTTTCAATGCATATATCTAGTGATAAAGGGAAGACATTAGAATGGACATGTAGTGTGCAACTAGATTTGATCAGTCGAAGCATTTGCTTACAAATTCTCTATTTTTGAAGATTTTAGATCCTGATAAGGGGTTTGTGGTATGTACATATGTTTGCAAGGAAGTACTTGGTTGAGTCCTTATGTAGGAGGGGTGGGTGGTGTGTTATTATTCAAGGAATTTGAATGAAAACAAGCAAAACAATGTGACTCGTGATTTTGAGTTGGAAACTACCATTCATGCATTAAAGATGTGGAGACATTATCTCCTTGGCAGGAGGTTTATTCTGATGAGTGATCATAGTGGGATGAGGTACTTATTTGACTAGCCTAATATGAATGCTAGGAAAGATATATGGTTGGCTACCTTTATTGATTTTGATTTCGAGATCAAAAAAATCAAGGGTAGGGAGAATAGGGTTGGGGATGCTTTCAGTAGGACAGTGCAAGTGAGTCACATTTCAGTCATGAGTTCATATGGGACAGACTTTTGGGAGTGGATCTTTCATACAGGGAAGCAAGATGAGAGGTACTAGTAGCTAAAGAGTAGAATGTAGCAACAGGGTGAAGGTGATAAATATGAGGAGTGTCACCTCATGGCATATGTCTTGGTCAGATTCAAGAAAAATATGTATGTACCAGACATCTGTGAATTGGAGAAGCTTATCTTGAGGTAGTTTCATGTCAAGCCATATCCAGGTCACCCAGGATACCAGAAGACTTTGACAGTTGTAAATAATTTATATCATTGGCTAAACTTTAAGAAAGAGGTGGTTGAGTTTGTTGCAAGGTGTTTGGATTTTCAATAGGTAAAGGCAGAGTTTAAGCACCCAGCTATTCTATTGCAGCCTATTCCAATTTTGGAATGGAAATAAGAGGTCATTTTCATGGACTTCATCACAAGTTTGTTTAGGACATCGAAGTAGCATGATGGAATCAACCTGTAATAAATAAGAAACTTCATTACAGGTTGATTCCAATAAGAAATGAGGTGTTCATGGTTTCAGCAGTTTGGTATGATGCAAATGTTGCACTGAGTTGTGTTATAAAGCTCCATGGGAAACATGTTGTGTTCGTTATAAGCATCATTGAATACCAAGGACAGTGTTCACCCAAGGGGAAGGGGTTTGTAATAGCCCCTCATTGATTTTCCATGTAAATAAAATAATACCAAGGTCATGGGACATGTATTCCAATTTTAATGGTAGGAAAAACATGATAGTGGGCATCACTTGTTTATTTATGGCTATGTAAATTGGCAAAGGAAAAGAGGAATTAATTGGTATTTAATTATTAAAACAAAGGAAAATAGGAGAAAAGGGAGATGAAGAGACAAAAAAATGCATGAGAGGGAAATTAGAGGAAAAATGAAGGAAATTTAAGAAAAGAGAGGCATAAATGATAAAAATGTATCATAGAAATAAATCACAACTTTGGATCAGTTCTAGATTTTGTCAATTCAATTTTGGCTCTCTCCATTCATTCTCATTCTCTCATACACTTGCAAACTTATAGCATTATTGGAGCATGCTTGGAGAACTCTAGTATTCACTTGGATTTTGAGGAAACAAGAAAAGGACAAGCATGGAATTGGTGGGCAGCAGAATATAAGGTTAGAACAACAACTACAAAAATGCTACTTTGCATGTAATAGGTATCATGTGTGATTTCCTTGTTGTTTTTTGGATGCATGGTATATGCATGTGGTTCATTGGTTATTTTTATCATTGGCATGGATATTTTCCTCGATTGACGGTGGTTTGAGCCTTGCCTTTCCATTTCCTATATAGCCATTGTTTTGTGGGTTTCCCACTTTTTTTTTTTATTGGTACTTAGGTTCCCTATGGCTATGGATTGGAAAAAACACTCTGGAACCCTAAAACAACTTGGGTTGAGTTACTAGCTCCTGGATCATGTAGGTTGGGACAAACGCTCTGGAGCCTTGGGGTTGATTTATTAGTGCTTCTATCCATAATTTGGAACAAACTCTCTAGAGCCTGATTCAGTTGTGGGTTGAGTTACTAGTTCCTAGAGCCCTAGATAGCTCGGGTAGAGATCTATCTGGTTATTGTTAGTCATTTTTGGACTGGTGAGGTGAAATCACTGTGGTTGAGGGTTGAGGTGGTTGGCCTCTGGAAGACCTTATTGGTTTTGTTTTAGTTTAACCCTTATGATCCCACATCCATGCTTGTAATATGGCGCGGGGGTGATTGGTTGGAAGAGATATTTGTTTCAGCCCAATATATGGTTGGGTGGTACGTGGAAGTCCCTGACTTGGTTGGAATTTTCATATGTTAATAAGAGTTATTTTCCTATTGTAATCTATAATCACTTGTGTTGGTTATCATGTTGACATGATGTATGATTTGAAATGGTTTCTATTCTGGTTATTTTTTGATTATATATCTAGTTATATGATGTATTCTAACTATGGCTCTTGACACGTTTGACAAGTTACTGGATGGTTGATGAATGCATGGTCTAAAAAATTTTACTGCAGATACCTTGAGAGGTCATTAGACATTATTGGTGATTCTACTATGAATTTCAAAAGTTTATGATCGTATATCCATTCATGACCTATAGCTCTCATGTTTACCATATGTTTGAAAAAAATTTTATCATGGATTAGGAATGTCTAGGTCAATTTATTGCTTGTGTTTTTATTTTTCTTCATTCTTATCATTATTTCCATGTTTCTAGAAAGTTACAGGTATTTTTGGGCAGTGTTCTGGAGGTTAGCCTGAAAAGTGGCTCAAATTGCGGAACCACGAGCACAGAACTATAGGATTTAGGTCATAACCACATGGAGGCAATCCTGTGAGTGCGGTTATAGCCTTCCAAATGCATGGATGCAGTTTCAAGGGTGAAGTTATAGATCTAGGTCAGTGAAAAAGGGTTCTATCTCATGGAATGATCACTTGGGGTGGCTATTTGGCTCCTGAGTGGTATGTAGTCCCTAAGGGATGTCAGAAAGGTTTCAGTTCATATGCCCCACTTCCATAACTAGAACTTGGAGTTCGGGTCATATCATAATGAAACTCGTCTCATGTTTACCTTGGCTAGATGTGAAATTGGGTAAATATGGGAGGATCGCATTAAAAATACATCACTTAATGGTATACCTACATCATGGGATGCATTTTCAACAAGCATAAGTAGCAGCAAGGAAGATTCCTCGTTTGAAGAATTCTGGGCCTCTTGTGGTTAAGAATAATTTAGGCTTATATTGAGAGATAGAAAGGAAGTAAATTCTCAAGAATTTGCAGCTCACTTCCAGAATAAAGGAAAGAAGAAGTTTGGATTTCAGCACAAGGAGTCAGGAAGAATATCACCTCCCTAAAGGAAGAAGGATATATCAAAGATTCAAAATTATGATTGTAAAAAAGTTGGTCATTATAAAAGGATTGTCCTAAGATGGCTAATAACAGAAAGAGAAACGGAATACAACATGCTTTTACAACCGACATTGACAAGGAACATCCAAATATTCCTAAAGGTGATAAGGAATCCTTTTACTTTTCTTCTCTAATAGGTTCTATTGTAGATGATGATGATATGTGGTTGGTATATAGTGGTGCTTCAAGACATATCATAGGAGATTGTGTGAATCTCACTAGCATGATGAAAAAGAGGTTATCTGAAATGGTATATCTTGGAGATAACCACAGCTATGCAGGCAAAGGATTTGGAAAGGAATCGAATGAGATAGAATCTGGTAATAATGTGCATCTCAACAATGTTCTATATGTACCATGTTTGAAAAAGAATCTAGTCTCTATTTTTTGTTTAGAAGATGAAGGATATAGAGTAGATTTTGTCGATGGAAAAGTACTCATATGGCCAAAACGCTCTAGTATAAATAATGATAAAGTCACTGAAGGAATATTTTATAGGCTCATAAGGCAACCATCTCAAGCCCTAGTGCATGATGAAACCAATCCAAGTGAGCCATGGCATAGAAGATATGGTCACCTTCATTATAGAGAATTACCTTAATTGAATCAAATAGTTTCAGGTGTTCCTGAATTGCAAACATATCATGAAGGTGTATGTAAAGTATTTTCACTTGGAAATAATATCAAGAAACCATTTCCTATTAGTGAAAATATATCTAAAGAAGTTTCAGATTTGATTCATTTCGATGTATGTGGTCCTATGCTTTTGATATCACTTGGAGGTTCATTATACTATGTGACATTTATTGATGAGTTCTCTCAATATACATGGATCTATCTCATGAAGACCAAGGATGAAGTTTTCACTAAGTTTCAAGTTTTCAATAAGTTCTCATATGTTTAACTTCTTAATTTTGTCTAGAAAAGGGTTCTTCAGGAGTCATACCTTCTAGAAATATTTGTTTTAACTATCTACATCCATGTTCCTAAGGATAAAAGGAACAGGCTAGAACATTCAGGAAATAAAGGAATATTTTTTGGTTATATTGAATCATAAAAAACCTATAGAATCTACATTACATAACAACTATAGATTGAGGTCATTTGAGATGTCACCTTCGATGAGAAGGTTTCATATTGGAAATAGAAGTCTCCATGGATTCCTATGATGAATTAAAGCATGAGGTTTCGAAGGAAGACTGTTTGAGTTCTAAAGAAATTCCTAAAGAGCCAAAAGGGCCTTGTGAGCTAGTGGAACCAGTTGTTGTTCCTGAGATCATAAATACCAACATGGCTTAGATCTACATTGGAAGAAGCAGAAGGGCATTCAAATCCTGATGGAACAAATAGAGAAATTAAGAAACCTAAAAGGATTTCTATCCATGAATCTCTTATGACCAACCTTATTAATGCATATCCTTCCACTTATGAAGAAGCAGCTAGCAAAAAATTATGGAAGGAGGTCATGACTGAAGAATATCAATCCATCATGAATAATTATGTCTAGGAGATTGTGCCAAGGTCGAAAGGGAAGTGAATAATGACTTCCAAGTGGATATACAAGATCAATAATGTTGCAAATGGAAGTATTGACAAATACAAGGTGTGATTCGTGGCTATAGGGTTCTCCGAAAAACAGGGAGAAGATTATGATGAGACATTTTCTCCAATTTCTAGGTACACATCCATTAGATCTATTATTTCTCTTGTTGCTTCATTGGGATGGAATTTATATCGAATGGATGTCAATATTTTTTTCCTCAATGGTATTATTGAGGAAGATGTGTACATAGAGAACCCTCAAGGTTTTGAGGTGCATGGAAAGGAATCTCATGTTTTCATGTAAAAGAAGACCTCGTATGGACTCAAGCAAGCTCCAAGAGCTTGGTATGCTTGAATTGATAACTATTTGACAAAACAGAGATTTACCTAGAGTGATGTCGATACAAACCTCTTATTCAAGGTTGTGAAATATTCACCTATGATCTTATTTCTATATGTTGATGATTTTTTTTTTACAGGTGTTGATTCTCTCATCATTCATTGTAAGAAGCAATTGGCTTTTGATTTTGATACGATGGATATCATTATGATGCATTATTATTTGGGGTTGGAAGTATGGTAGAAGCTTGGAGAATATTACTTTATTCAAGGAAATTATGTCACTAATAGCCTTCAAATATTTTGCATGTACTATAAATCCATGGCTACTCCCATGGTCACTAACTTGAAAAATTTGAGAGGTTGTGAATCTAGATTAGTAGATCCATCTATGTGCTAATGGTTGATTGGCTCGTTGATGTATTTGGTTAAAACCAGACTGAAATTTTTCTTCATAATAAACAAATTGAGCCATATCCAGGTGGAACTGAAACATGAGAATTGGATTGCAACAAATAACATTTTGAGATATCTACATGGTACTGTGAACTATGGCTTAACATATGTCGAAAACAATGATGTACACCTTTAGGGATATACAAATCTTGACTGGGCAGGAAGTTTTGATGACAATAAAAGTACCTCAGGTATGCTTCAATTTAGACCTCACTATGATATCTTGGATTAGCAGGAACCAGAGGTCAGTTGCACTTAGCACTGCAAAATCAGATTACATCGCATCCAAAAAGGCTTGTACAGAAGCAGTGTGGCTTCGAAAGTTGTTTTCAAGATTGTTTTACCAAGAGTTAGAACCAACAGTGATACATTGCGATAATCAAATTTGTGTGGAGTCTTCAACGAATCATGTGTTTTGTGACAAGTCGAAGCATATTTAGATCAAGAACCACTACTTCCCTGACATGGTCCAAAGGAGAGGAATAAGGCTCAAGTACATCTCCACTGATGAGCAGAAGTCTAATATTTTGATGAAGTTTTTTCCTAGATATAAGTTTGTATTCTTAAGAGACAAGTTGGGGCTTGTTGATATTACCTCTCTTGTTGAGAGGGAGCACTAATATGACAATATCATGCATGGAAATTTTTCCTTATAGGGAGAATAGTCTGAGAGTCCTAGAGTGCTCCCTGGGTAGGGTGTCGTGAGTGCCTCTTGGTGAGGAGACCCAATTACTCACCAAGAAGGGTTGAGTAAGGTATATACCTGATCACACACCAAGGAAGGGTGGAGTGATTTATTTCAGCATTTGGACCTGATCACACAACAAGGAAGGGTGGAGTGAGTTATTTCAGCATTTAGACCCAATCACTAACCAAGGGTTGAGTGGTTTATTTCAACGACTAGATGTGATTGATCACTAAGAGAGGGTTGAGTGAGGTAAAATTGGCCCAAAGTGCTCCCTAGGAAGGGTGAGTGAGTGCTTTCTAGTTGTGTTAGTATCTCATCATTTTGTCCCAGTAAGAGGCCTTGGAATTTGAGAATCGATCACTCTAGAAGAGTGAGTCCTAGATTTCAGGATCAATCACTCTAGAAGAGTGAATCCTAATATGTTGATGATTAGTCATGGTTTAGATACCACCCCAGATATGGCCACTAGCAGATGTTGATGGTATACAATGATGTTAATCAAGATGATGTTGATGATAATTGGATATAAAATTTTCTTAGAAAAATTGCTAACTTGAGAACATTTATGATAGTAATTATGAATACCACCCAAGTTAAGAGGGAGCATTGAATTTTGTAAATATAGTCATTCTTTATAATGTATATTTGGACCTTGATATAATTGTATTGATTATATAAAGCATATATTAAATGCTACAATCAAAATAAAAATAAAAATTGATTCAAAATCCCATTCCGACTTTTAAAATAAGAAAGTTTGAATTTTGAAATTGAAATTTTTGGCTTCAAGTTTGTCAAGTTTGCCTCCCTCCAATTCAAGTCGACCTAAAAGTATGATAAGAAGGACTAAAGTAAGGACTCATTTCATCTCTCTTTCACACTCTCAATATTTCACATATGGACTCTCTCTCTCTCTCTCTCTCTCTCTCTCTCTCTCTCTCTCTCTCTCTTTGTGCAGTTCACATATTTTCGCGCAGTTTTTGTTGTAGGGGCTGAAATTTTTGGGTAGTTGAAAGGGGGATGGAAATTTATCAGTCATAAGAGGACCAAAATTCTGGGGTATATTTTCAAAATCTAAGTGTTGGATCATATTGGGAGGCTTTACTTGGAGGGTTTGACTAGGTGTGGCCTAGTTAATGACTAGAAGGTCTAGGTGTGTCTCTTGTTGAACAGAATAATTTCTCTATTGAAAAGGTTGTTGGGTTTTTTCCCCTTAGTGGGTTTTACCATGGTAAATATTGCCTTATCTTTTTCAATTGTGATATATATTGTTTAAATATTCTTGTATATTTGAATTTCTAAATTATAATTTTTGAATCATATATTGGAGTAATTTAAAAGGATGTCAACATCAAAAGTGATTATCAATTTTTCATAAATATTGTGATAGCCTCTATTGTACTTGTAAAATAAACACCTTCTTAGCATCGTGGCCTCTCATCCAAGTCTTCTTCTTCACCTTTGGAGTGAAGATCGGTAGCTGGCACATTTGGGGAAAGATATTCAGTCTTTTTAGCATCTTCCCTCTGGAATGTCTTCTTCATATTTCTCCTTTTCTTTTTTTTATTCCAAGCAGTATATTATACAGTATCTAGCTCACTACTTTAGTAGCAAGGTTCATCAACCTTCTCTTGATCCTCATTGCTCTCACCTCCATATATACAATGGAGCATGCCCCACATTTCTCTAGTAAACTTGCAACGGCTTACTTTATTAGAGTCTGAATCGGATAGTCCCTTCAAGGTAATCCTTCTTGATTCACAATCATTATCATTCTTCATTCCATTCACTATAGAGCACCATGAATCTAAATCAATATCCATTAACTAGGCTTCCATTCTAAATTTCCTAACCACATAATTGTTGAAAAATCCAACAACAAATTCTCAATTTGATTTTTCCTTGATTAAATTGAAAAAAAAAAATTCCACATCAGAAAATAACTCGGATGATGTTAACTTGTGTGGGATGGCTTATGTCACCCAGTTTACTCAATAAATTCAAGTTGGAGGAGTTAGAGTTCAATTAAGCATGTGTGATTATTAATTTGTAGCAATAAAGGTCAGTTATCTAAGTTTTTTTCATGTAAACTAGTTCCAACCATTGGAGGAACTAGTGGAGGGTCAAATTGTGCAGTGGAACTTCATTCAAACTCAGTGGTCATCCAGTTAACTAATCAATAAACCCAAAATAGCTATTTCATGCAGAGAATTCGAGTTCCCAGGGCTTGGTGGAGATTCCAAGGCAGTGTAACATCATTTGTAGACTATTATTGAGTGTACAGTTGTTGCATGCAATCAAATGATCAGCCTAAGGAATTGCGCAATTCAATTTGAGGAATTTCCTAAATAATAGGGGCCTAATTCCTCAAGTAACCGTGCAAGGAAATAGGAGCTCAAGCCAAGGTAGAAATTGAATAAGTTTGGGTCAGAGGCCTTTAGTGAGGAGAGAGATAATTTGTGCACTTGCAGGATGAGCTCAATTGAGAAAATCAATTGTAATACATCTCTATTCATTTGATTAATGCAAGAGGAATTGGGGTTTTTAGCATATTTCTTTCCCCAGATAAAAATATTTGTTGCATGTGTGTTATTTCTTCGTGCATGTCTGAAATTTTTTTTCTAAATTGTGAAATAATGTCTGCAAAGCAGTAGTGTAGGTTTTTGTCTTGTTATTTAGATTAAAAATTCATGAGAAGTTGAAAATCTATAGTATAATTTCTACATTGTATCAGAGTTGCATTCATAATAGAGCAGAAATTTGAATTTGTTTCTTAGAGCTTCGAAATTGGAGATCAGTGTTGCAAGTTTTCTTCATAACTAAGAAGATGGATTTCAATGGAATAAGGCTAGAGTATGCCTTGGAAGGCACCTATAATTTTTTTGGATGGAAAGATCGCATGGAGACGGTATTAGATGACAATGGTTTACTAGAATACATCAAGATAGATGTTGTACAACCACTTCAATCCGATGCCCAAACCATGCTCAATGGAAGAAAGATGTAGCCAAAGCGAGGAGAATCACATTGGAGGGAGTACGGGATCATAGTGTCTCAAATATCCATGGAAATGAAAATTCATTCCTGATGTGGAAAGCACTAACAGAATTATTAGAGAATAATAGTGACCACAAGAAGTTGGCACTCAAGGATAAACTTCGAAGTATCAAGATGCAAAATAATGACACAATTTTGCAGGATTTGAGCAGGTTCACACAGTGTCATGATGAACTTGGCGGAATATGGGTTAATGTCCTTGAAGAATACTTGGTAAGTATATCCCTCTTGGGCCTTCATAAGAGATGGAATAGCTATCAATATTCAATAAATGGGAGGGAGAAACAACCAAATTGGGAGTGCTTATGGTCTAATTTTGTACAGAAGAAAATAAGGAGTAATACAAAATATAGAACTTCATCCAAGGGCAAGGATGAAGAAAAATTTTCATTGGCTAGAAAGGAAAATAAGGGAAAAGGTAAGAGATCCCAATCCAAACCAGGATCCAGTCTAGGAGGAAAGAAGAAATATTTTTCAAAAATAAAATGCTTCCATTGTCATGAATTCAGGAACTATGCC